>OY744609.1:47220271-47312771 GCA_963556255.1 Allolobophora icterica | reverse complement strand
CCCACTCATGCCAAAAATAAGTAGCATATGGCTTTGCCTATGACCACGACTGATGTAGTTCTAACAGTGATGGGCAATCTTTAGTACTTAGTCCTTCCGGTGCAGGTCTGCACATCGGGCGACGCATCTCCTCCACTCTCCGCTGTCCATCGCTAGCCTCTCCGCCTCCTCCCACGTCAGCTCCAGACATTTCAGGACTGATGGGCAATAGTTAACTACAAAGTTGCTAACTTTTAGTTTAACTAAATTTTTTAGTTAAGGATAAAGTTTAACTTAAAAAATAGTTTAGTAAAATCCATAGTTTAACTAAAAAAATTTAGTTGCTAACTAAAAAGTTTAACTAAAAAATAGCAATACGCAACTATTTTCTGCAATGAACACTCAACGCGAAACTGATTGATTATCACTGCATGGTTTTAGCATTAACAGCCTGTGTTTTCATATTCAAATGCTATTTACAGTACGTCTGTAACCCTGTAACTGTATACTAGAAGAGTACACAATGCATAGTTTGAAGATGAAATTTTCACTGACGCTCTGCATTATTACAGTTCACTTAACCTCTGTTATTGTGAAAATTTTTGTTGGAAAAAAGTTGGAAAAAGTTTAACTACTTTTTTTAGTTTAGTTAACTAATTTCCAAAATCAGTTGCCAACTTTAAACTATTTTTTTAGTTGGAAAATAGTTTTAGTTTAACTAAAAAAGTAGTTTAGTACCAATCACTGAGTTCTAAACTGACTTAAATCGCAGAATTTTTAATTATGTTGCAGGGGGATACTCTTGACTGGGGGATAATTTTGTACGACTCATGGGGGATACTTTTGCACGAGGGGGAATAGTCCCTCCCGTTCACATTCATCCGGCCGGATACTCCATTCTGCTAAGGGGATATACTTGTATGGGGGATACTCTATTTCGTGACACCGGCGTGTCCGTCTGCTGATACTCTTTCAAGAATATTTCTTTGCTTGCTATCTTTGAACGGTTAGAAAGCTAACCTGCAGCGTTGCTAAACAGAGCTTAGCAATCATGATAACTGCTGCTGCGGTTGAGTGTACGACTGCTTAAGGTGCTGTTTGCAAAGGCTGGCCATAGCATGCTGCTGCTATTGCTGATATTACCTCTGCGTGGTCAGTGGGTTACTTACAGGTTGATGTACGCCAGTCAGCTGTCAACTCTTACGACTCTTTTATGTGAATACTCAATTACTCATTAGACTCTGCGAAGCTAAGTTAATTTCACTAAGATTCCAAAACAACAACTAAAATGGACAGTGTTATATATGTCAATGAGAAAGGAAATAAGTAAGCAAGAATGTAAGTATGGACATAGCCATATGCATGCACGCATGCATGTGTATAATTGTAATTGTAACCGAAGACTTATATAGGGCCATTAAGATAAGCGGCGCTCTCAACCCGCATCAATACCAGCACCGGGAAAAAGGAAGGTATTTAGGGGTCTTCGGAACTGGAGAGGAGAGAGGGCAAGAAGCTCTTGGCGGAGAAACAAGGGGATACAGTTCCAAGCAGAGGGGCCAACATAGACGAAGCTTCTGAATTGTGCCGTGGAAGAGGGCATACAGCCATAAGGCAGCGGCCGCGGATCGCAAGGAGACCTCGCAGACAAGGAAGAGAAACTGAGTTGCAAAAATTCATTAGGTGAGACGGAGCAGATCCAGTGAGGCAGTTGCGCATGAGGGTTGAGGTTTTGAACTGAATTCGCTGTTGAGCAGGGAGCCAGCGGAGAGAAGTCACGAATAAAGGCAGAGATCAGGAATGTCACCTATAAGCCGAACAGCAGCATTAAAAATAGACTGAAGTTTGTGCATATTGGAGTAGGAAAACCAATGCACACGCATTGCCAGAGTCTACCCGAGTGCAGATCAGAGCGTGGACCAGTGTAGTGACAGCATGAAATGAAAGAGACTTGCGGATGGATCGGAGCTGGCGTAGATGATAAAAAGCAAGATCGGGATACAAGGTAAACTTCATCAGTGAAGGAGAGGGTAGGATCAAGGACAATTCTCAAGTCACGAGCAGAGGAGGAGAATTGAATGAGAGGAAACCTAAGATGCAGAGATTCCAAATCAATCTTGCTGAGTTGGAGACGACCACCGAGCCAGATAAATTGAGTCTTTTCAGGGTTCAGCCGCAAGCGATTAGAATCATAAGAGGAAAGCCAAGCATCCAAGAGCAGAGGCTGATGCTAAGATACGTTCGATCATTTGGGCAGCAGAGGAGGCTGGACCATGTAAAAAAGAGACAAATTATGCATTTGTGTATGTATGTATGTATGTATGTATGTATGTATGTATGTATGTATGTATGTATGTATGTATGTATGTATGTATGTATGTATGTATGTATGTATGCATGTAATGTATGTATGTATGTATGTATGTATGTATGTATGTATGTGTGTATGTATGTAATAATGTATGCATGCATGCATGTATTTGTGTATGTATGTATGTACTTCTGTATATATGATTGTTTCAAGGTACTTATGCTAACACCTTTTACCTAACCAAAACGCTGGAAAGTGTGAGCATGTATAAAACTGCATGTATACAAGAGCGTTCGTGACTGCTTATGTCAGTCTCTTTGTGCGTATGAGTGTGTGTTTGTCTTGTCTTGTTTCTCTGTGATTATGTTTACAGTACGTGCTCCTATAATAGAAACAATATATAATAGTTAATGTCTTCGATGTTGTGTTATGTATGTGCGCACAGAATATTCATGGTCCATGGAGGCGTGATCTCGATCAGTGAAGAGAATTGTGGCTTCAGTGAGCTCTTCGTCAGTGTATACGTTTGTATTTGCGTATGTGTGTTTGTATGTATGTATATATGTAACTGTGCATAAGCTTATATGCTTCTATGGATTCGAAGGGGAGTTGGGAGTGAAAGGTCAACGACTTTTCGTTAAATGAAATGTGTCGGACTGTACTGCGCATGTCAGAGCCGCCATATTGGTTGTTGTTTATCGTCTGTGTAATTTCATCGGTCACTTTATTGCTTGGTCTAAATGCAGAATTTGCTCGATAATTCTGGCATGTGTGGACAATTACTGTTCCCGAATCTGCGGACGGCAGTTATGTTTCGATTGCACCACGCATTTATTGCGGACGATTTTTGTTGCATATTTTGCGACCTTCTGTGATCGGAATGGTCCACCCACAGAGGGGTGGTGGGTAGGTTTCCAGCTGAGTCTTTGAAGTGGCGCTGACAGTCAGTCACGGTATGCCTTAACTACCTACCGGTCGGTGTGCGACGAATACCTGTCCTGCGCATATCTGGTGATTTGAAGGATTTCCGGACGCAGTGTCGTCCTCCATCTGCGAGGGACTGTTGAGGAGGGTGAGAAAAGAAATGTTAGCCATTGGCCGTGGAGCAAATCGCCTATCGTTCCTCAATCTCGATTCTACGTGCTTCGGACACTCTGAACTTGCAGCCATCTCTCAACTCCAGTTCAAAATCCTGCTAGTTGAGTTCTGCGCGTGTGCGACAGTAGTCCCCGGAGTCAGTCGCTAAGAAATTACCGACTGACTTGATGAGCTAGCGATTGGCTTAGCGACTTAGGTCGACTTGCCGTAGACGTTGAAGCCAACGTATATTCAACGCTACGTTTGCCTATACGAAGAGTATACGAATAGACGCCATTTTAGATGAAAATGATTGCTTGACGTCATGCAAAGTTGCAGACACCTCTCGGGCAGGTAGTAATTAAAGAACTGGTGACCTGACATCGATTGAACGTTAGTCTGTTGCACTGTAACTCGTACCTTATAAGCAAGTGTTGGTCCTGTTAATAATGTCCTGGTGCTGATGTCTTCGTCAAAAATTGAAACTTGTAGACCGCGATTAAAACAATAAGCAAAATATTAACGTGAACGAAGTCGCTAGCAGTCAATAGCTGAGCGACTGGTTTCGACTTGAGAGCTTAGCGGCGGCGGCGGGGACTATGCGAGAGAGCCTATCATTGGTGACTCTTCCAGTTATCCTGTGCAAAGTTTGCAAACAGATGAATGATCTGTATCTTTAAAACTGTTAACATTGTTCAGGCTAGCGTATAAAGTGCTGCGGTTTGATTTTTCTTCTTAGCGGCGCTTCAGAAATTTCTAATTACAATCACTGAAATTAATGTACGCCGACATTACTGTGCGTTAAGCAAGACATTTTTGCACACTTGACATGAACTGGTGTGCAATACAAACCATAGCAATGTACGTTTACATTGGTGCTTTGTACATCAAGATCTTAGTGCACCAGTTCCTATAGCACTAAAGAGCTAGAGGTCAAGCAAGTAAATCTAAACATAATGGGAAACGTTAAATATGATGGTCACCTTGAAATTGTGGTAATGATGGACGGTAAATACTGATTAATATTAAATAAAACTCGACAGGATGACCATCACAATCACTCGCATAGAGTGAGAATGCGCAGAGGCTCGAAGGCATCTGGGCCGATAACTGTCTCTCGTCTTCCTCGATCACTGATTGAACAATAAATCTTTATGTTTTCCATGAGCTCTTGATCCTGAACTTTGCCTTGGATAATCTCCTTCTTTCATTCATAAATTCATTCATTCCTAAATTTATATAGCGCCACTTCAAGGGAACTACTCAGAGGCGCTCCCGACTCCAGCACGGCGAAAAAGAGCAGTTTTCAGGCGGTCATAGAAAGTACCAGAGGAAGACCTAGGATGTAGGCGCAGCTCATGAGGAAGGCCATTCCATATGGTCGGGCCGACCACCGAGAAGGCGCGGGTCTGCATGATAGCAGTACGGGCAGACTTCTCCAGGCAATCTCCACTCTTCATCCAGATTCAAGGTCACAATATAGTGTGACCTTAGTATTTCTTCGTTTCTGATATTTTTTAATAATGTCCCCGATGTTGACGTCATCAATTTTCTACTGCGCGTCGTCTGCTTGGTACTGCATGTAAGTAAGTAATAAAGTTGTCAATTAAGTAGGTAAGTAAGTAGCATTTTAATGAAAATCAAGTCAAACGCTCGCATTTTACAAAATAAACAGTTGATGTTAACTGTCACTGTCATTGGATCAGGCAAAGCCCAAAACTGTTAGCAGATGCTGTGAGCGCTCATGGCCCGCGTGCATGGGCCGGTCGTAACCTAGTCGGTCGTAAACCGCTTAGTCCGGACCAGTGATATTTTACTTCTAAAAATAATTCCTAATTCAGTTCTAATTCAGTTCTGAGCTCTTGAATTTTACTTCTAATTCTAATATTACTTCACAAATAATTTTACTTATAATTCCTATTTTAGTTCTCAAGTAATTTTACTTCTTATCTTAGTTTTCCAAATAATTATTAATTTCCGTGCTGTAAAAGTATACAACGCTTGCAGAGAGAAGCACATCAAACTTGTCTCGAGAAAGAAAAAAACTGTTTGAAGTAAAACAAGGGGTGAAGCGTTAGTCTAACGTACAATGCTGGTAATTTGAATTTTGAGTCAAGTGTGGTTATCATTTTATGAAACGAAGAATTATTTAGTATCAGCGTAACCGGATAGGCCCTACTGTGTGGACAACCATATCCAAAACGCTCTGCAGTCGCTGTTGGAATTCATTCGAGTTTGTCGGCCATGTGACGATTCGATGTTGAAAACAATCCCCTTTTTTGGATCTTCAGCGACACTGGCATATCTGCATTGATAGATTTACGTTTCACCCCTTGTTTTACTTCAGTTTTTTCTTTCTCGAGATAAGTTTGGTGTGCTCTATGCAAGCGTTGCATATGAGCTATATGTAGGTTACCATATTTTTATTTGTCTTTACTGACAAGCTCACTGACAAACCGCAGTAAGTTACATTGAAGCATGACGGTACAATTATCAAGATCTCATTGAACATACATATTGGCAGCCTGTTAGGCACCCGCTCATTTTACTGCTGCTCCCTTGGGAGTGGAATGCTGAGTCGACCTACGGGTATCAAACCGCGACTTTTCAATATCTAATGCTCTTAGGCTATGCCAGTGTGTTACCATTCATCTATTCCCTCCCAAGACTTATATTGCTTGTATTTCTCCAGCTAGTGCTGTTCCATAAATTCCATCATTTTCCCCATTTAGGCCCCCCAGTACTTGGCATGTAGATCTGCCTGTAGTTTCATCAAAATGAAAAACCCACACCGGGCTATATATCTCGCTTCCTTCCGGCCAACATTCTCGATAAACTCATAATTTTACAATTTAACGATCAAACCCAAAGTACTTGGCATGTAGATCTGCCTGTAGTTTCATCAAAATGAAAAACCCAAACCGGGCTATCTCGCTTCCTTCCGGCCAACATTCTCGATAAACTCATAATTTTACAATATAACGATCAAACCAAAAGTAAAATGGCGTATGAAACTGAGGTCATTGGTACGCAATTCAGTGTGAGCAATTATAATTATCAGACAACGAAGACCAAAGATAGTAGATTAGGTCGGTTAGGGCCTACATCGAGAATGGTATGGGCAGCGGCTTCATCTCAACCGAAGTTTTCAAATGGATTATGTGTTTGGATCGCGTGCAATTTTACTCGCCTTCATCTACACTTAAGCGCCACAAGAAGTAAAATGATTTTAGTTCTGAAAATAATTCCTAATTTCGTTCATAATTTTAGTTCGGCAAATAATTCCTAATTCAATTGCTAATTTCGTTCTTGCTGCTGAAATAATTCCTACTTTTACTTCTAGTTCTCTTTAACGAAATCATTTATTTTTACTTCTAATTTTAGTTTTCGTTAACGAAAATATCACTGCATGTACTGGTTGACATTTAAGTAAAGTGATTTTAAATCAGATAGAACTGGCAGCTTATTAATGGTTTTTCGTTCATTGACTTTGGCGTGCGGACGTCAGTAAAAGGAGAAGGGGAGGGTAAGGTCAAATGCGGACAAATGCGGCCAAGGGACGAGAGAGTGGTCCAAAGTAGGTCATATTTTGCGGACGTCCTTTGTGGATGACCCCATATGTTACTTGCTAACCACTGGATATGGAACACAGTTCTATGTAACACAAGCCTTCTACTTGGTGTGATGTACTTAAATCGTTATATCCTGGACATAATAGGTTTGATAAGCACGAAACCATTGCTGTCGGTGAAGCCAAAGTTAATCAATAAACAACTGCTTTCATTCAGGCTGCAAAACTGTGTTTGGAATCTTGTTCCGAGACTCTATCATACCTGCTGTTCGTTCTCTACACTGGCTTCCGGCGTGTGAGCGTAGGCCTATACAGGTCCCTCTGCCTGGAATGGTCCTACCCCTGTACTACGAACTAATCTCATGGCGGAAATCTCCCTGGCATCTTCTCGCACGCTCAAAACGTTTCTGTTGCCACGGGGCTCCTGCACTGAGGGCGCATCTGAATAGTTTATAAAGCGAAAGGCGCCTTTTAATTTACTAGATACGATACGATACGCTATACACTTGAAGTCTGCACTCCTCTTATACAAAGCACGAAATGGCCACTATAGGTGACCGATGGTGACCTTTTTAGTCATGGGAGCCGATGTCGACACAATTTCAAGAGGTCGAAATAACCGATAATCTGTTTAGTTATTCGCCCCATTTTAAACGGCTTTCCCCCTTTTCATGGCTTCTTATTCTGTATATGTCCTTGATTTCTCGAGTTTTCTTAGTCCCGCTTTCGCACATTTTCAAGAAATTTTCACTTTGGTTTTTCTACTTTGCCTCGGTCTTTCTGTTCTTTCTGATCTCTTTGCTTTAACAGTACTAGCATAGCCGTGTTTCATTGTTTTTAACAGCCCGTGCCGAAACTGGTTTCAAGAGGCCGAGGGAGCAGGCAGCTCAAAGGCGTATATCCCGCAAAAGATGGCTGGATTGCCCTATCTGAGTCCGCCATTGAAACCTTGTCTTTAAGAAATCTATGGCTACTGCTGTGGGGACGCTTGTTAACAAATAGGTCCTTTAATTAGTAATCATATGAATTATGTTATTTGTAGAAATGCCGTGAGGTGTCAAAACACTTGTATTGTGTCTTACGGTAAAGCACATCAGCAGTATATTGTAGCCTAAAGCACTCAAAACACGTAATTGCAAACGCTTCAGCGAACAAATCGCAAAGCCTTGAACATGCTCAATTAACCACAACTTGGCACAAGCGCCAGCTGAGACATGCTGCGGCAGTGCTGCCTTTAATATTAACCAGACAAGTGTTTGACTAAGCACAGGGCCGGCGCCAGAGTATTTGGCGCCCTAGGCGATCCTGTCGCACTGCGCCTCTGGCAAGTGCGATAACTAGGCCAAATAATATTAAATTAATCAAGTTAATATAACCTTCACAGTCACACAGGAATGCAGCCGAATGCTGCATCTTTAATTTAGTATCGTGGTTCATTGTAATCATCTAAGAATCATTATTACTTCTAAATAAAACAAAACTATGGCATTTAACAATAATTAAATTTTGAAGTTAGCCATAAGTAAAGAAATAGTCTGGAACAGCATCAGCTATGCAGCCTATGCTGTATGGTCTAACAAGTTTAATGGGAATTTAAAACGTAAATATTATTTAATGAGACAGTTTCATTTGAACACTTACATGTAGTAACTCCTGTGGCTACGTTTACTAAGTCCTATAGTCCTACCTATACGTGCGAAGTCTATACAAACATAATGTAATTTAAAAAAAATTGTTTTTCGCGCTTTCTCTTTCGCAAAGTAAAGCAACAAGAACTGCTACTCTAAATTTAGAAGTTCCTTGCCATCAGTTGAGTCTTAGTTTATTTTTTCAAGAGAGCTTTGAATACTGCAATTGTGTATAGACAGTGTAGAGTGTACAGGCCACACGGTTGTAGAGAGACATTGAGAGAGACAGACTGCGACAGACAGAGCGAGAGAAAACGAGAGAGAGAGAGAGAGAGAGAGAGAGAGAGAGAGAGAGAGAGAGAGAGAGAGAGAGAGAGAGAGAGAGAGAGAGAGAGAGAGAGACGAGAGATTATAACGTTAAAGTATTTGCCGTGGTTGTACATCTAAAAGGGAGAATCTGGGTCATGTGCAGTTGGGTGTTCGCTTCAATGGGGATGGGGGGGGGAGGGGTCGAACAAGGTCAATTACTCCTACACATCAGGGTAACCTAATACATGTATAGACAAATACCACACATACAATACGTCTGTGTATCACTATCAGATATCATGAGGCATCCGTCATCATACAGACTGTACACGGTGAGTCATAAAAAAACGTGTCCCTCATATTTTAATATAACTTCCTCAGATTTAAGTTTATGTCAAACAAATTTTAAGTAAAGGTAGAGGAGTTATTAGAGAGCATTAAGAAACTTAAAGTTTAAGTTCAAATTGACATCCTTGGGCATCCACGCATGCGCAAAGACGCATACACCGCTGCTTGACTGATTTCAATGATGCGCTGATCCAATTCGTCCCATTCCTCCAAAACTTGATGACGCAACTCGTTGACATCATGTATTCGATATCTGTACACCTTTTCTTGCACGACACTCCATATTTTATACTCTACCGGATTTAAATCAGGTAATTTAGGTGGCCACAAAGTAGGTGGGATGAAATCATGTGTTTCAGTTTGCAGTAACTCAAAAGTCTCATTGTCAAACGTTCTGGCCGTTTAATAGCGGGCGGCCTCTACCTGGTCGACGATAAAAAAATCCAGTTTTATCGATCTTTGAAAGGAGAACATTAAATCTACCACGAATCAACCCTTTATCTGAAAATTCCTTTAAAAAAACGTTTCGCACCGTCAATTTTTATTCTTTTGGGGTTATGAAATGTTTATCTCCTCGGTAAACACCATTTTTCAGAGGGTTGTCGTGACATAATTATAGTTTAGGCGGGTTCAGCTTTTTATAAAAAATAATTTACACAGCACTTAGCTGGACTATCAAGCTTCATTATTATGAAATTTCATTAAAATTGATGGTTATTTGCATGAATTATTTTAAGTTATGTCGGGACACGTTTTTTAATGACTCACCGTGTAGTTCAGACTGCAGAGAGGCTGAGACATACACGCAGTAAACGGGCTTTTTGAACACCGTAGGCAGCGGCTAAATATGTGTCACCAGATGGCAGATGCCGATGGAACAGTTAACCAAATTTAAAATTTGCGCGCTTGGAGGAAAATGAAAGAATAGGGCCTAAAGCAGAATGACAGAGGATGTGTACGCACCTTAAGCTCCTTGTATGGCTACGCCCCTGGACTGGCAAAACGGCGGCAGTGGTTTCAAAAATATTTCTTTGTGTAGCTTTTCTGTCGCCCCCAGAAATGTGCCGCCCTAGGCGGCCGCCTAGTTCGCCTAGTGGTTAAACCGGCCCTGACTAAGCATAATAATCAAGCTAAGCTTTAAAAAAACACACACACACCTAGGCTACATAGGTTCAATACGGACAGAATAAATTCTCCTGCTCTTATTGTGAGCGGAAGCTGCCCTTAATATTAACAAGACCCAACAGTGAATGTTTATATAAACAATTGCTGCACGCTTGCAGCAAAATAATCATGTTAATTGTGAAACTTAGTTGGGCTTACAATTAATCCTAATTGGCAGGGAAGTGCAGCTTCCGGTGTACAATTACGAGTTCGACTGTTGATGAGACGAATATCTTGCATTTCTCTGAGTCAGAGGTCGCGTTTAACCAACAGCAAATCATGTGAAAGTTTAAGTACAGCATTTACGAGATTTTAAAGAGGAAGTCTTTAATAATAGTATCGATCGAACACAAGACTGCAATCAACAGGATATCATTGCTACTACAGAACGTGCAGAGGCAACAGACCAGCGGTTTTCAAACTTTATATTTATTGTACCACCAGGTAAAAAATCGAATCGATATTGGCGTACCACCAGCAAAGGTCAGATCAAACACAATAGGCTAGCGCCAAGTCCCCTTGCAGCTAGCGTTAGACCGTAGGTAAACCAATTTAAAAATTAACATATAACTTGAAGAATGTAATCATATCAATAAAACGGAAAAAGGAAATCACTGATAGAAAGTGTTACTGTGAGCTGGGCATAAACTCATAGAAAATTTAAAGAAAAAGAAGCGCATGGTGGACGTGGAATAGTGACTTCAGTAGTCAATAGCTAATCAAAGAAAGATGAGCATAAAAGTAATAAAATAATATTTTTCGCGTAGTTCTACCACTTAGCGACACCTGGTGTACCACCGTTTGAAAACCGCTGCAATGGACCTGAATGGCATGCTTCTGAAAATTAAACCAATCCGAAATATACATGCCTTTTAAGTTTTTAGATGAAACCAGAGCAACATGACACTGCATCTCTACCGCACCATATACACCTGTATTCTGCCTACCTGCTTAGTAGATGCCGATTCCTCGCACCTGTATACGCCTACAACGATACGTGTTTGTATTTCTCCGTGCCTTTGTGCCGTCATTATGGAGCAATCTAATAATAGATTACGTACTCTTATACCAGATAGCATCTCACGAAGTATCTTCTTAATTCGTACTTACTAGATTTGTCAGATTAGCCACGTTTCACCGCCTTTGGGCAACTTAAGAAGACGCTATGGAAATGCTCAAATACAATACATCCGCGTGCATATACATGTATAATATATATATATATACACACACACACACACACACACACACACCTACACACACACACACCTACACACACACACACACACACACACACACACACACACACAAAACATATATAAACGCATGCACTCATACATGCTCTCAACTATACATACATACGTACGTACAATGTCGTACATACTCACGTATCCAGACCTGCACACTTTTTTGCTGAAGTAAAATATTTACATAATTGTGGCTTAGTGTTGGTGTACCATGAGTTGGTGCTTTATACATAGACACCTGGGTGATAGGATTTACTAATTACAATTACAGTGTAGCATATATCCGCGATCGATGCAGGAACAGGTGTTGAAGTTCTGCTCTCGACATTTGCGTACCAGCGGGTCGCGTCAAAAGGCGGAAGCATAGGGACTCTGCCCGTGCCCAGATCTCCATTTTCTCCGGACACATGGAATTCACTGGTTTTCGTTCATGTGAATGTCAAGGAAGCAACACAGTCCTGCTGTCAACAGTCCGTCGAAACCACGTAAAAGTTCATCGTTTAAGAAGCGGGTTCATGACCTCAACGCACGGGGTGGGGGGACTCGATATGCGTAGCCATTAGTCAACAAAGATAAATGAATCAGGAGGGTATAGCGCAAGGCCGTAGCTAGGGGGGTGTTTTTGGTGTTTAAACACCCCCCGAAATTAAATAATGTAAAAATGAAATAATGCATTTACTAACTACAAACCCCTTGGTCGGTTGACTCGGTTGCATGTCGGCTTGCTTAAGGACGAGAAAACACCCCCCGAAACAGAAAACACCCCCCGAAACAAAATCCTGGCTACGGCCCTGGTATAGCGTCTCAGGCTTTGCGATGTTTTGCTCCAGGTCTTTCTTTATTCTTTTCGGCATCGATTAATTGACAGCCAGGTATTCCTTAAAAATTGAATGTCCGATCTTTAATGCTCAAACTCATCGATTCTTGTTCATTTTATCATAAAGCTTCGCATCTTTGCCCGGTGCAGCTGTAAACTATACATGGGCGCGTGCTTCTCTATCACGCTGTTCCACTTTAGCAATTGGTTCGGCAAGACTAAAATTGTCTATGCAGTCAATATTCAGTGGCGTCAGACCACGAAGAAGTGAATGTATCGCCGAGCAAACTCCAGTGCACTGAGTGCAGGTGTTGCCTTGTTCAGAACTCTCCTCGGATAGAACAGTATGATACCCAGTGTATATAATTTTAGTTGGGAAAGTAAGCATAGTTGTCAAAGACGAATCTGCATAATTCAGAAGCTGTTCTACTATCGCTTCTAACATTGTATCTCTTCTCAAAACAGTGAAGGCATTTAAGGGCTCCGGTTTCATAATTACGCTGCTCGCTGACAGCAACCTGGACCTTTCCTGATACTTCCATGACGATTTTGAGTGATGACAGACCTTAAGAAATGCGCGGAACAACAACATGGCGTACACATTTGGCAATCAGGCGTCACGATGTGTACCGTATATGGTGACTGATCAGATTCAGCCGTCTTTTCCCCACGTGTTATCAGTTCTACGCCGCAGTGTGTTCCGGTAACCCGATTCTCAACAGTAGATTGATTAGGTCATGGAGCAGCTTCCAGAAAATCCGTGTCAGGTGTAGGCCCTATTGAATAGAAGGCTTACCTTCTTCCGATGTTGTCTAGGTGTATGAATATATGTCTGATCCGCCTCTAGATGCCGCTAGAAACGAAGCTATAGCATTTAAAATCTCTCCAGAAACTTGTGTAACCATCAAAACTGTCTTCGTGAGAGCATGATAGTGATGTCATGTGATCGTAAGCCTTTTGAGCGCTTCTGGTGAATCGTCCAACAGGAACATTATCTGAGTATAACAAACAAAGGGTTCCTTTTAAGTCGACATCTTGAATCCTGCCAGACACCCCATGTGCAAGATATTTCGCCTACCGTACATCACGACATTCCACCCAGTTCGTTTTCCCAGTAGTGTGATTTCTTTAAACGCACCACAGTAGACCACCCCCATGTCAGTCCTCGAGGCGATGCAGAATTATCTTATTCATATTCTAGTTTTTATCAGCCTTCTTAGGGTTAGACAAGGTTTATTATCGGTGCAAATTGCAGCAGGTCTTTTCCATTTTGATGGGTTATCTGGTTCTTGGATAGTTACCCATAGGATCTTTCTTAGTCATGCATGCTGTTCTTGCCGCTTGTGGAACATACTTGAGCAGTGTGGTTTTCTAACCTTTGATATCCAAAATATCCAAAGTGCTGGACAAAGTCGTTCAGCGACCCCCCCCCATGGTCTGGCCATACACGTAGAAAGAATGTCAGTTGATCGAAGCCCATACAATGCACTACATCATAGATTCGAAGCAAGAGAAACGAAATAAGACGAAGGTTGCGCTGCCTCGATTACTTGTAATGTAATGTAAAAATTGGCATTTATATAGCTCCACTCGAAAGCGCTGGGTGTATGGCTATCTAACCAATCTAAGCAAGTGCTACTTAAAATAAACAGAAACTGTGTGCTGAGTAGAATCAGTGGGAACAGTACGTATACTTAAAGTAAGATGATTCCAAGAGGAATGACCGATGCGCGTGAATGCCCAATTGAACGTTCGATGACGCGTGGAAGCGAGGAAACTGTAAATCTGCGCAGGCGGCAGAGCGTAGTGAATGGCTACCAGGCTGCTTTTAGCTGGAACAGAAGGCAGTTTGATGGATGCCAGTACAGTGCCAGCCATCGCTGATCGTTCAATTACATGAGGATCTTGAACCGAATCCGTTCTTCTACAGGAAGCCATTGCAGCGTATACTTTATTAGGATATGACCGATTCATGAAACTAACAGCGAGACTAATCTCTGCTGGTGACATTCACGGCAACGGAATGAATAGCGCTGCTGCTACTGCTGCTACTGCTACTACTGCTGCTGCTGCCGTACTACTGCCGCTGCTACTGCTGTTGCTACTGCATATATATATATATATATGTAAAATCAAATAAATCAAATCAAATAACATTTATTGGTCCAAAGTAGCAACACAGTAATGCCAAATACTTCGTTAATTACATTGCACAGTAATGTAACACAGTAGATAACTGATTAATTGATACTAAATACTTTACAAGCATAATTTCTTTGGGAGTAGAATCTTTTAGTTCCTGATTTTTGTCCTAATTATCATGTGCTATACTTGCATCGGCATTATAACGAGGGTCAAATTTGGACACAATGAGGAATCCAGAAGGGATGAAATCCCGCTAGGAAGGGTCCCCCTATTTCAGTTAACATAAATTGGTAGGTTGAGTTGATAAGACCTATTGCTATCTGATTTACAGTATTTAATCATGTACTTTGCTTTATTTCTTCTTCTTTCCTTTCTTTCTTTTTTATACATTCAGGACCAACAAACATTACTTAGCATTTAGATAATGGCATAGTGCCGAAGTAAAAATATCATGAAATAAACACACACAAAAAACAGAAAAAAACAGAAGAAAAACAGAAAAAACTAAGAAAAATTTCAAAATTCAATTAGAGGAGTGACTAGTATTTTTACGTACCCTGGTCCATCTTACCCAGTTCTTTGTTCATTAACAGCCAGTTCTTTAATTGTCTTTTAAATGCACATAAATTTGGGCAGTCTTTTATTTTCAGAGGTATTACATTCCAAATTAGTGGACCCTTGCATAAAATAGAAAATTTCCTTACATTAGTTCTTGCGAAGACACATCTTATATTAGAGGCAGTCCTTGTGGCATGTGAGTGCACTTGTGAGTTCATAGTAAAAAAGTTTGTGTATTCACGTGGGAATAATTTATTTATCGAGCAGTACATAAAATTTCCTATTTGGTATTCCAGAAGTTGGTCTAGTTTTAAGATTCCCTGTTGGCGAAATAAATCTTCAGTATGTGCTAAATGTTTTGATTATCCTTATGCTCCTTTTTTGAAGTAACACCAGTTTTTTTTAGCCTAGTACTGTAATTTGAAGCCCACACAACTGTACAATAGTTTAAATATGGGTTGATCATCGTATAATATAAACTTTGCAATATATTCGGCTGAAGAAGATAAGATATTCTTTTTATTACACCTAAGTTTTTGCTATTTTGCGGGAGATGTGTTCAACTGCACTACTAAACAGTTGGCTGAGGCAAAGGGAATTCTTTTAACACTTGATACTTTCGAATTCTTAGTTCTTTTAATATTCTAGAAAAAGTGCTAGAGAAGGCTCTCAGATTATCCACTTCCACATAATTATTTACAGAGAAGTAGCATTGATTTGGTAACAGCTTCTCATTTAATTCAGCTATTTAAAAACGATATGAGGAACATGAGAAATAAATTTGAATCCGAGTTTGACCGAATTAAAAATGAAGCAACTGAGCTGGCTCAAAAGTGTGGTATTACTAGGCCTACTGACTATAACCTACATAGAATTCGGAAAAGAAAGAGATTCCACGAGGAAATGTCAGTGGATGATGGAATATCTGATTCCAGAAAAATTCATGGTTGAAACCTAACATGGTGTTACTAGATTGTGTCATAAATAGCACAACGAAACGATCATTGAGCATTTTTACAAATGTGGCTTCCTAATTCAGTTGTTTAGAAAGTGGAAGTGAAATTGTGCAAGAGTTTCTTTCATTAAAAGACATGTATACAAGGAAATAATCGGTATTGTCAATAAGGAAAATTCCAGTGTCGAAGAAGTGGCCATCAATAGTGTACTAAAATTCATGATCGCCAATGACATGTGTTTCATTTATCCTAGCCTGTGCACACTGCACCGCCTTTCCTGAACTCGCCATTAAACAGCGCTGGTGCGGAATGATCTTTCAGCCGACTCAACGTCATAAAATCGTACGTAGGCCTACGTTCTACAATGGGCGAGGACAGATTGTCTAGCTTAGCCTTGATTACGACCGAAAGAGAGTTCGCTAGTTAGTGGATTATAACGAAGTAATCGATAACTTTGCTAAAAATGAAGCCTATAGCCTGTTGCAATTGGTTTGCGTAGCCTACTGTTATGTTATAGGCCTAGTATACTATACAATTATTCATTTACTATACATATTGCTTTCGCCAGCTTTTGGGTGCTTTAGTGTTTCTATTCAAAAACAAATACGTATAATTATAATGAAGTAATTAACTGAAATTAATTATTTTGGTAATTGGGGCCTTTTTATGTGTTCGCTCCCCTGTTGTTAAAACCTAGCTACGCCACTGCATACCGTATGGTTCAAACATTTGGTGTGCAATCAACACGAACCGGCTGTGAGTCCATGGATCTAAGGAAGGAAGGAAGGAAGGAAGGAAGGAAGGAAGGAAGGAAGGAAGGAAGGAAGGAAGGAAGGAAGGAAGGAAGGAAGGAAGGAAGGAAGGAAGGAAGGAAGGAAGGAAGGAAGCAAGGAAGGAAGGAAGGAAGGAAGGAAGCAAGGAAGGAAGGAAGGAAGGAAGGAAGGAAGGAAGGAAGGAAGCAAGGAAGCAAGGAAGGAAGGAAGGAAGGAAGGAAGGAAGGAAGGAAGGAAGGAAGGAAGGAAGGAAGGAAGGAAGGAAGGAAGCAAGGAAGGAAGGAAGGAAGGAAGGAAGCAAGGAAGGAAGGAAGGAAGCAAGGAAGGAAGGAAGGAAGGAAGGAAGGAAGGAAGGAAGGAAGGAAGGAAGGAAGGAAGGAAGGAAGGAAGGAAGGAAGGAAGGAAGCAAGGAAGGAAGGAAGGAAGGAAGGAAGCAAGGAAGGAAGGAAGGAAGGAAGGAAGCAAGGAAGGAAGGAAGGAAGGAAGGAAGGAAGGAAGGAAGGAAGGAAGGAAGCAAGGAAGGAAGGAAGCAAGGAAGGAAGGAAGGAAGGAAGGAAGGAAGCAAGGAAGGAAGGAAGGAAGGAAGGAAGGAAGCAAGGAAGGAAGGAAGGAAGGAAGGAAGGAAGGAAGGAAGGAAGGAAGGAAGGAAGGAAGGAAGGAAGGAAGGAAGGAAGGAAGGAAGGAAGGAAGGAAGGAAGGAAGCAAGGAAGGAAGGAAGGAAGGAAGGAAGGAAGGAAGGAAGGAAGGAAGGAAGGAAGGAAGCAAGGAAGCAAGGAAGGAAGGAAGGAAGGAAGGAAGGAAGGAAGCAAGGAAGGAAGGAAGGAAGGAAGGAAGGAAGGAAGGAAGGAAGGAAGGAAGGAAGGAAGGAAGGAAGGAAGCAAGGAAGCAAGGAAGGAAGGAAGGAAGGAAGGAAGGAAGCAAGGAAGGAAGGAAGGAAGGAAGGAAGGAAGGAAGGAAGGAAGGAAGGAAGCAAGGAAGGAAGGAAGCAAGGAAGCAAGGAAGCAAGGAAGCAAGGAAGGAAGGAAGGAAGGAAGGAAGGAAGGAAGGAAGGAAGGAAGGAAGGAAGGAAGGAAGGAAGGAAGGAAGGAAGGAAGCAAGGAAGGAAGGAAGGAAGGAAGGAAGGAAGGAAGGAAGGAAGGAAGGAAGGAAGGAAGGAAGGAAGGAAGGAAGGAAGGAAGGAAGGAAGGAAGGAAGGAAGGAAGGAAGGAAGGAAGGAAGGAAGGAAGGAAGGAAGGAAGGAAGGAAGGAAGGAAGGAAGGAAGGAAGGAAGGAAGGAAGGAAGGAAGGAAGGAAGCAAGGAAGGAAGGAAGGAAGGAAGGAAGGAAGGAAGGAAGGAAGGAAGGAAGGAAGGAAGGAAGGAAGGAAGGAAGGAAGGAAGGAAGGAAGGAAGGAAGGAAGGAAGGAAGGAAGGAAGGAAGGAAGGAAGGAAGGAAGGAAGGAAGCAAGGAAGGAAGGAAGGAAGGAAGGAAGGAAGGAAGGAAGGAAGGAAGCAAGGAAGGAAGGAAGGAAGCAAGGAAGGAAGGAAGGAAGGAAGGAAGGAAGGAAGCAAGGAAGGAAGGAAGCAAGGAAGGAAGGAAGGAAGGAAGGAAGGAAGGAAGCAAGGAAGGAAGGAAGGAAGGAAGGAAGGAAGCAAGGAAGGAAGGAAGGAAGGAAGGAAGGAAGGAAGGAAGGAAGGAAGGAAGGAAGCAAGGAAGGAAGGAAGGAAGGAAGGAAGGAAGGAAGCAAGGAAGCAAGGAAGCAAGGAAGGAAGGAAGGAAGGAAGGAAGGAAGGAAGCAAGGAAGGAAGGAAGGAAGGAAGGAAGGAAGGAAGGAAGGAAGGAAGGAAGGAAGGAAGGAAGGAAGGAAGGAAGGAAGGAAGGAAGGAAGGAAGGAAGCAAGGAAGGAAGGAAGGAAGGAAGGAAGGAAGGAAGGAAGGAAGGAAGGAAGGAAGGAAGGAAGGAAGGAAGGAAGGAAGGAAGGAAGGAAGGAAGGAAGGAAGCAAGGAAGGAAGGAAACAAGGAAGGAAGGAAGGAAGCAAGGAAGGAAGGAAGGAAGGAAGGAAGGAAGGAAGCAAGGAAGCAAGGAAGGAAGCAAGGAAGGAAGGAAGGAAGGAAGGAAGGAAGGAAGGAAGGAAGGAAGGAAGGAAGGAAGGAAGGAAGGAAGGAAGGAAGGAAGGAAGGAAGCAAGGAAGGAAGGAAGGAAGGAAGGAAGGAAGGAAGGAAGGAAGGAAGGAAGCAAGGAAGGAAGGAAGCAAGGAAGGAAGGAAGGAAGGAAGCAAGGAAGGAAGGAAGGAAGGAAGGAAGGAAGGAAGCAAGGAAGCAAGGAAGCAAGGAAGGAAGGAAGGAAGGAAGGAAGGAAGGAAGCAAGGAAGGAAGGAAGGAAGGAAGGAAGGAAGGAAGGAAGGAAGGAAGGAAGGAAGCAAGGAAGCAAGGAAGCAAGGAAGCAAGGAAGCAAGGAAGGAAGGAAGGAAGGAAGGAAGGAAGGAAGCAAGGAAGGAAGGAAGGAAGGAAGGAAGGAAGGAAGGAAGGAAGGAAGGAAGGAAGGAAGGAAGGAAGGAAGCAAGGAAGGAAGGAAGGAAGGAAGGAAGGAAGGAAGGAAGGAAGGAAGGAAGGAAGGAAGGAAGGAAGGAAGGAAGGAAGGAAGGAAGGAAGGAAGGAAGGAAGCAAGGAAGGAAGGAAGGAAGGAAGCAAGGAAGCAAGGAAGGAAGGAAGGAAGGAAGGAAGGAAGGAAGGAAGGAAGGAAGGAAGGAAGGAAGGAAGGAAGCAAGGA
This sequence comes from Allolobophora icterica, assembly GCA_963556255.1. NCBI lineage: Eukaryota > Metazoa > Annelida > Clitellata > Crassiclitellata > Lumbricidae > Allolobophora > Allolobophora icterica. Next base: position 47,293,140 of record OY744609.1, on the reverse strand, counting down.
AGGAAGGAAGGAAGGAAGCAAGGAAGGAAGGAAGCAAGGAAGGAAGCAAGGAAGGAAGGAAGGAAGGAAGCAAGGAAGGAAGGAAGGAAGGAAGGAAGGAAGGAAGGAAGGAAGGAAGGAAGGAAGGAAGCAAGGAAGGAAGGAAGGAAGGAAGGAAGGAAGGAAGGAAGGAAGGAAGGAAGGAAGGAAGGAAGGAAGGAAGGAAGCAAGGAAGGAAGGAAGCAAGGAAGGAAGGAAGGAAGGAAGGAAGGAAGGAAGGAAGCAAGGAAGGAAGGAAGGAAGGAAGGAAGGAAGCAAGGAAGGAAGGAAGGAAGGAAGGAAGGAAGGAAGGAAGGAAGGAAGGAAGGAAGGAAGGAAGGAAGGAAGGAAGCAAGGAAGGAAGGAAGGAAGGAAGGAAGGAAGGAAGGAAGGAAGGAAGCAAGGAAGGAAGGAAGGAAGGAAGGAAGGAAGGAAGGAAGGAAGGAAGGAAGGAAGGAAGCAAGGAAGGAAGGAAGGAAGGAAGGAAGGAAGGAAGGAAGGAAGGAAGCAAGGAAGGAAGGAAGGAAGGAAGGAAGGAAGGAAGGAAGGAAGGAAGGAAGGAAGGAAGGAAGCAAGGAAGGAAGGAAGGAAGGAAGGAAGCAAGGAAGCAAGGAAGGAAGGAAGGAAGGAAGGAAGGAAGGAAGGAAGGAAGGAAGGAAGGAAGGAAGGAAGCAAGGAAGGAAGGAAGGAAGGAAGCAAGGAAGCAAGGAAGGAAGGAAGGAAGGAAGGAAGGAAGGAAGGAAGGAAGGAAGCAAGGAAGGAAGGAAGGAAGCAAGGAAGGAAGGAAGGAAGGAAGGAAGGAAGGAAGCAAGGAAGGAAGGAAGGAAGGAAGGAAGGAAGGAAGGAAGGAAGGAAGGAAGGAAGCAAGGAAGCAAGGAAGGAAGGAAGGAAGGAAGGAAGGAAGGAAGGAAGGAAGGAAGCAAGGAAGGAAGGAAGGAAGGAAGGAAGGAAGGAAGGAAGGAAGGAAGGAAGGAAGGAAGGAAGGAAGCAAGGAAGGAAGGAAGGAAGGAAGGAAGGAAGGAAGGAAGGAAGGAAGGAAGGAAGCAAGGAAGGAAGGAAGGAAGGAAGGAAGGAAGCAAGGAAGGAAGGAAGGAAGGAAGGAAGGAAGGAAGGAAGCAAGGAAGGAAGGAAGGAAGGAAGGAAGGAAGCAAGGAAGGAAGGAAGGAAGGAAGGAAGGAAGGAAGGAAGGAAGGAAGGAAGGAAGGAAGCAAGGAAGGAAGGAAGGAAGGAAGGAAGGAAGGAAGGAAGGAAGGAAGGAAGGAAGGAAGGAAGGAAGGAAGGAAGGAAGGAAGGAAGGAAGGAAGGAAGCAAGGAAGCAAGGAAGGAAGCAAGGAAGGAAGGAAGGAAGGAAGGAAGGAAGCAAGGAAGGAAGGAAGGAAGGAAGGAAGCAAGGAAGGAAGGAAGGAAGGAAGGAAGGAAGGAAGGAAGGAAGGAAGGAAGGAAGGAAGCAAGGAAGGAAGGAAGGAAGGAAGGAATGAAGAAAGGAAGGAAGGAAGGAAGGAAGGAAGGAAGGAAGGAAGGAAGGAAGGAAGGAAGGAAGGAAGGAAGGAAGCAAGGAAGGAAGGAAGCAAGGAAGGAAGGAAGCAAGGAAGGAAGCAAGGAAGGAAGGAAGCAAGGAAGGAAGGAAGCAAGGAAGGAAGGAAGCAAGGAAGGAAGGAAGCAAGGAAGGAAGGAAGCAAGGAAGGAAGGAAGGAAGGAAGCAAGGAAGGAAGGAAGGAAGGAAGGAAGGAAGGAAGGAAGGAAGCAAGGAAGGAAGGAAGCAAGGAAGCAAGGAAGGAAGGAAGGAAGGAAGGAAGGAAGGAAGGAAGGAAGGAAGGAAGGAAGCAAGGAAGGAAGGAAGCAAGGAAGGAAGGAAGCAAGGAAGGAAGGAAGGAAGGAAGGAAGGAAGCAAGGAAGGAAGGAAGCAAGGAAGGAAGGAAGCAAGGAAGGAAGGAAGCAAGGAAGGAAGGAAGGAAGCAAGGAAGGAAGGAAGCAAGGAAGGAAGGAAGCAAGGAAGGAAGGAAGCAAGGAAGGAAGGAAGGAAGGAAGGAAGGAAGGAAGGAAGGAAGGAAGGAAGGAAGGAAGGAAGGAAGGAAGGAAGGAAGGAAGGAAGGAAGGAAGGAAGGAAGGAAGGAAGGAAGGAAGGAAGGAAGCAAGGAAGGAAGGAAGGAAGGAAGGAAGGAAGGAAGCAAGGAAGCAAGGAAGGAAGGAAGGAAGGAAGGAAGGAAGGAAGGAAGGAAGGAAGGAAGGAAGCAAGGAAGCAAGGAAGGAAGGAAGGAAGGAAGGAAGCAAGGAAGGAAGGAAGGAAGGAAGGAAGGAAGGAAGGAAGGAAGGAAGCAAGGAAGGAAGGAAGCAAGGAAGGAAGGAAGCAAGGAAGGAAGGAAGGAAGGAAGGAAGGAAGGAAGGAAGCAAGGAAGGAAGGAAGGAAGGAAGGAAGCAAGGAAGGAAGGAAGCAAGGAAGGAAGGAAGCAAGGAAGGAAGGAAGCAAGGAAGGAAGGAAGCAAGGAAGGAAGGAAGCAAGGAAGGAAGGAAGCAAGGAAGGAAGGAAGGAAGGAAGGAAGGAAGCAAGGAAGGAAGGAAGGAAGGAAGGAAGGAAGGAAGGAAGGAAGGAAGGAAGGAAGGAAGCAAGGAAGGAAGGAAGCAAGGAAGGAAGGAAGGAAGGAAGGAAGGAAGCAAGGAAGGAAGGAAGCAAGGAAGGAAGGAAGCAAGGAAGGAAGGAAGGAAGGAAGGAAGGAAGGAAGCAAGGAAGGAAGGAAGGAAGGAAGGAAGGAAGCAAGGAAGGAAGGAAGGAAGGAAGGAAGGAAGGAAGGAAGGAAGGAAGGAAGGAAGGAAGGAAGGAAGCAAGGAAGGAAGGAAGGAAGGAAGGAAGGAAGGAAGGAAGGAAGGAAGGAAGGAAGCAAGGAAGCAAGGAAGGAAGGAAGGAAGGAAGGAAGCAAGGAAGGAAGGAAGGAAGGAAGGAAGGAAGGAAGGAAGGAAGGAAGGAAGGAAGGAAGGAAGGAAGGAAGGAAGCAAGGAAGGAAGGAAGGAAGGAAGGAAGGAAGGAAGGAAGGAAGGAAGGAAGGAAGGAAGGAAGGAAGGAAGGAAGGAAGGAAGCAAGGAAGGAAGGAAGCAAGGAAGGAAGGAAGCAAGGAAGGAAGGAAGCAAGGAAGGAAGGAAGCAAGGAAGGAAGGAAGGAAGGAAGGAAGGAAGGAAGGAAGGAAGGAAGGAAGGAAGGAAGGAAGGAAGCAAGGAAGGAAGGAAGCAAGGAAGGAAGGAAGCAAGGAAGGAAGGAAGCAAGGAAGGAAGGAAGCAAGGAAGGAAGGAAGCAAGGAAGGAAGGAAGCAAGGAAGGAAGGAAGGAAGGAAGGAAGGAAGCAAGGAAGGAAGGAAGGAAGGAAGGAAGGAAGGAAGGAAGGAAGGAAGGAAGGAAGGAAGGAAGGAAGGAAGGAAGCAAGGAAGGAAGGAAGCAAGGAAGGAAGGAAGCAAGGAAGGAAGGAAGGAAGGAAGGAAGCAAGGAAGCAAGGAAGGAAGGAAGGAAGGAAGGAAGCAAGGAAGGAAGGAAGGAAGGAAGGAAGGAAGGAAGGAAGGAAGCAAGGAAGGAAGGAAGCAAGGAAGGAAGGAAGCAAGGAAGGAAGGAAGGAAGGAAGGAAGGAAGGAAGGAAGGAAGCAAGGAAGGAAGGAAGCAAGGAAGGAAGGAAGCAAGGAAGGAAGGAAGCAAGGAAGGAAGGAAGCAAGGAAGGAAGGAAGCAAGGAAGGAAGGAAGGAAGGAAGGAAGGAAGGAAGGAAGCAAGGAAGGAAGGAAGGAAGCAAGGAAGGAAGGAAGGAAGGAAGCAAGGAAGGAAGGAAGGAAGGAAGGAAGGAAGGAAGGAAGGAAGGAAGGAAGGAAGGAAGGAAGGAAGGAAGGAAGCAAGGAAGGAAGGAAGGAAGGAAGGAAGGAAGCAAGGAAGGAAGGAAGCAAGGAAGGAAGGAAGGAAGGAAGGAAGGAAGCAAGGAAGGAAGGAAGGAAGGAAGGAAGGAAGGAAGGAAGGAAGGAAGGAAGGAAGGAAGGAAGCAAGGAAGGAAGGAAGCAAGGAAGGAAGGAAGGAAGGAAGGAAGCAAGGAAGGAAGGAAGCAAGGAAGGAAGGAAGCAAGGAAGGAAGGAAGCAAGGAAGGAAGGAAGGAAGCAAGGAAGGAAGGAAGGAAGGAAGGAAGGAAGGAAGGAAGGAAGGAAGGAAGGAAGGAAGGAAGCAAGGAAGGAAGGAAGCAAGGAAGGAAGGAAGCAAGGAAGGAAGGAAGCAAGGAAGGAAGGAAGGAAGGAAGGAAGGAAGCAAGGAAGGAAGGAAGCAAGGAAGGAAGCAAGGAAGGAAGGAAGGAAGGAAGGAAGGAAGCAAGGAAGGAAGGAAGGAAGGAAGGAAGCAAGGAAGGAAGGAAGCAAGGAAGGAAGGAAGCAAGGAAGGAAGGAAGCAAGGAAGGAAGGAAGCAAGGAAGGAAGGAAGGAAGGAAGGAAGGAAGCAAGGAAGGAAGGAAGCAAGGAAGGAAGGAAGCAAGGAAGGAAGGAAGCAAGGAAGGAAGGAAGGAAGGAAGGAAGGAAGGAAGGAAGGAAGGAAGGAAGGAAGGAAGGAAGCAAGGAAGGAAGGAAGCAAGGAAGGAAGGAAGCAAGGAAGGAAGGAAGGAAGGAAGGAAGGAAGGAAGGAAGGAAGGAAGGAAGCAAGGAAGCAAGGAAGGAAGGAAGGAAGGAAGGAAGGAAGGAAGGAAGGAAGGAAGGAAGGAAGGAAGGAAGGAAGGAAGGAAGGAAGGAAGGAAGGAAGGAAGCAAGGAAGGAAGGAAGGAAGGAAGGAAGGAAGCAAGGAAGGAAGGAAGCAAGGAAGGAAGGAAGGAAGGAAGGAAGGAAGGAAGGAAGGAAGGAAGGAAGGAAGGAAGGAAGGAAGGAAGGAAGGAAGGAAGGAAGGAAGGAAGGAAGGAAGGAAGCAAGGAAGGAAGGAAGGAAGGAAGGAAGGAAGGAAGGAAGGAAGGAAGGAAGCAAGGAAGGAAGGAAGGAAGGAAGCAAGGAAGCAAGGAAGCAAGGAAGCAAGGAAGCAAGGAAGCAAGGAAGCAAGGAAGGAAGGAAGGAAGGAAGGAAGGAAGGAAGGAAGGAAGGAAGGAAGGAAGGAAGGAAGGAAGGAAGGAAGCAAGGAAGGAAGGAAGGAAGGAAGGAAGCAAGGAAGGAAGGAAGGAAGGAAGGAAGGAAGGAAGGAAGGAAGGAAGGAAGGAAGGAAGGAAGGAAGGAAGGAAGCAAGGAAGGAAGGAAGGAAGGAAGGAAGGAAGGAAGCAAGGAAGGAAGGAAGGAAGGAAGGAAGGAAGCAAGGAAGGAAGGAAGGAAGGAAGGAAGGAAGGAAGGAAGGAAGGAAGCAAGGAAGGAAGGAAGGAAGGAAGCAAGGAAGGAAGGAAGCAAGGAAGGAAGGAAGGAAGGAAGGAAGGAAGGAAGGAAGGAAGGAAGGAAGGAAGGAAGGAAGGAAGGAAGGAAGGAAGCAAGGAAGGAAGGAAGGAAGGAAGGAAGGAAGGAAGGAAGGAAGGAAGGAAGGAAGGAAGGAAGGAAGGAAGGAAGGAAGGAAGGAAGCAAGGAAGGAAGGAAGGAAGGAAGGAAGGAAGGAAGGAAGGAAGGAAGGAAGGAAGCAAGGAAGGAAGGAAGGAAGGAAGCAAGGAAGCAAGGAAGCAAGGAAGCAAGGAAGCAAGGAAGCAAGGAAGGAAGGAAGGAAGGAAGGAAGGAAGGAAGGAAGGAAGGAAGGAAGGAAGGAAGGAAGGAAGGAAGGAAGGAAGGAAGCAAGGAAGGAAGGAAGGAAGGAAGGAAGGAAGGAAGGAAGGAAGGAAGGAAGGAAGGAAGGAAGGAAGGAAGGAAGGAAGGAAGGAAGGAAGGAAGCAAGGAAGGAAGGAAGGAAGGAAGGAAGGAAGGAAGCAAGGAAGGAAGGAAGGAAGGAAGCAAGGAAGCAAGGAAGGAAGGAAGGAAGGAAGGAAGGAAGGAAGGAAGGAAGGAAGCAAGGAAGGAAGGAAGGAAGGAAGCAAGGAAGGAAGGAAGCAAGGAAGGAAGCAAGGAAGGAAGCAAGGAAGGAAGGAAGCAAGGAAGGAAGGAAGCAAGGAAGGAAGGAAGGAAGGAAGGAAGGAAGGAAGGAAGGAAGGAAGGAAGGAAGCAAGGAAGCAAGGAAGGAAGGAAGGAAGGAAGGAAGGAAGGAAGGAAGGAAGGAAGGAAGGAAGGAAGGAAGGAAGGAAGGAAGGAAGGAAGCAAGGAAGGAAGGAAGGAAGGAAGGAAGGAAGGAAGGAAGGAAGGAAGGAAGGAAGGAAGGAAGGAAGGAAGGAAGGAAGGAAGGAAGGAAGGAAGGAAGGAAGGAAGGAAGGAAGGAAGGAAGGAAGGAAGGAAGGAAGGAAGGAAGGAAGGAAGGAAGGAAGCAAGGAAGGAAGGAAGGAAGGAAGCAAGGAAGCAAGGAAGCAAGGAAGCAAGGAAGCAAGGAAGCAAGGAAGCAAGGAAGGAAGGAAGGAAGGAAGGAAGGAAGGAAGGAAGGAAGGAAGGAAGGAAGGAAGGAAGGAAGCAAGGAAGCAAGGAAGGAAGGAAGGAAGGAAGGAAGCAAGGAAGGAAGGAAGGAAGGAAGGAAGGAAGGAAGGAAGGAAGGAAGGAAGGAAGGAAGGAAGGAAGGAAGGAAGGAAGGAAGGAAGCAAGGAAGGAAGGAAGGAAGGAAGGAAGGAAGGAAGCAAGGAAGGAAGGAAGGAAGGAAGGAAGGAAGCAAGGAAGGAAGGAAGGAAGGAAGGAAGGAAGGAAGGAAGGAAGGAAGCAAGGAAGGAAGGAAGGAAGGAAGCAAGGAAGGAAGGAAGCAAGGAAGGAAGCAAGGAAGGAAGGAAGGAAGGAAGCAAGGAAGGAAGGAAGGAAGGAAGGAAGGAAGGAAGGAAGGAAGGAAGGAAGGAAGCAAGGAAGGAAGGAAGGAAGGAAGGAAGGAAGGAAGGAAGGAAGGAAGGAAGGAAGGAAGGAAGGAAGGAAGGAAGGAAGGAAGGAAGGAAGGAAGGAAGGAAGGAAGGAAGGAAGGAAGGAAGGAAGGAAGGAAGGAAGGAAGGAAGCAAGGAAGGAAGGAAGGAAGGAAGCAAGGAAGGAAGGAAGGAAGGAAGCAAGGAAGGAAGGAAGCAAGGAAGCAAGGAAGCAAGGAAGGAAGGAAGCAAGGAAGCAAGGAAGCAAGGAAGGAAGGAAGGAAGGAAGGAAGGAAGCAAGGAAGGAAGGAAGGAAGGAAGGAAGGAAGGAAGGAAGGAAGGAAGGAAGGAAGCAAGGAAGGAAGGAAGGAAGGAAGGAAGGAAGGAAGGAAGGAAGGAAGGAAGGAAGGAAGGAAGGAAGGAAGGAAGGAAGGAAGGAAGGAAGGAAGGAAGGAAGGAAGGAAGCAAGGAAGGAAGGAAGGAAGGAAGGAAGGAAGGAAGGAAGCAAGGAAGGAAGGAAGGAAGGAAGGAAGGAAGGAAGGAAGGAAGGAAGGAAGGAAGGAAGGAAGCAAGGAAGCAAGGAAGGAAGGAAGGAAGGAAGGAAGGAAGGAAGGAAGGAAGGAAGGAAGGAAGGAAGGAAGGAAGGAAGGAAGGAAGGAAGGAAGGAAGGAAGGAAGGAAGCAAGGAAGGAAGGAAGGAAGGAAGGAAGGAAGGAAGGAAGGAAGGAAGCAAGGAAGGAAGGAAGCAAGGAAGGAAGGAAGGAAGGAAGCAAGGAAGGAAGGAAGGAAGGAAGCAAGGAAGGAAGGAAGGAAGGAAGGAAGGAAGGAAGGAAGGAAGGAAGGAAGGAAGGAAGGAAGGAAGGAAGCAAGGAAGGAAGGAAGGAAGGAAGGAAGGAAGGAAGGAAGGAAGGAAGGAAGCAAGGAAGGAAGCAAGGAAGGAAGGAAGGAAGGAAGCAAGGAAGCAAGGAAGGAAGGAAGGAAGGAAGGAAGGAAGGAAGGAAGGAAGGAAGCAAGGAAGGAAGGAAGGAAGGAAGGAAGGAAGGAAGCAAGGAAGGAAGGAAGGAAGGAAGGAAGGAAGGAAGGAAGGAAGGAAGGAAGGAAGGAAGGAAGGAAGCAAGGAAGGAAGGAAGCAAGGAAGGAAGGAAGCAAGGAAGGAAGGAAGGAAGGAAGGAAGGAAGGAAGGAAGGAAGGAAGGAAGGAAGGAAGGAAGGAAGGAAGGAAGCAAGGAAGGAAGGAAGCAAGGAAGGAAGGAAGCAAGGAAGGAAGGAAGGAAGGAAGGAAGGAAGGAAGGAAGGAAGGAAGGAAGCAAGGAAGCAAGGAAGCAAGGAAGCAAGGAAAATCGCCAGTGTAAATTTGCTTCTTTTAATCACCTGCTCTTCTTTATGATTATGCTTCATGCATGTCATCTCTTGTGTTGTCTGTGTTATGTGTTGAGCTGTACTTTGAAGCTGACTTTGCTTCATTGTTAAGCATACTACACAGTAAAATAATGTTCTCTATGTTTATAGATAAACTACTGGCAACAGCGTTGTCAGTAGTTTTCCTGTGAATTTGCAGATCTTCTGTAAAACATTTACAAACTGTTTCTGTATATTTACAGATTCTACCTAGACAATTTCTGCAATTATTAGCCTTTAAATATACAGGTTTTCTGTAAATTTACGGCAGCATTGACTGAAAAACTGTTATTTTGCAAGTTTTTGTAAGGCTGTTACGAACCCTTTCTGCATACGATTAGCAGCAACTCTCCTCTATGCAATATTAACATTTAAGACGGGTTAGATTAGTGTTTGATATATTCAGCGGAACACTTTGTATTTAAGTCAAACTTCGTGGCCGACCTGCCATTGTTGTACACGTAGGCCTACAGAGACTGTTGTGGCTCGGTTCCGTCATTTTTCATTAGATGCATACAAATCTTTTTATGACCACGATCCATTAAGAAAAACAAGATTATATGTGGCTGAACATTGAATAAAGTCATGTCGCTCATCATGTGAAATAAAAAGAATCATAATTGTATTCAAACGTTTATTTAAAAGATATCAAAATGATGATTAGTACTATGATAACAATGCACAAAGACAATAAACCAAGACAGGCATGCCGGTGGCCGGCTACCCAACCAGAAAATCTCGTTGGGGTGACTAGAGGTAGGCTTGTCCCAGTGCTCACTCATCGGAGTTGGGTTTACTTCCTCCCCTGTCTTGGTTCATAATCTCAGCCTATAATAAACACTTAAAATGTTACACATGTTTATCAGTTCCACGCTAAACTACAATGTCCAATGATTAGCGAAATCTCGCAAGAGCGTTGGCGAGAGAGACTTTTGGAAGAACGCTGTGGATTTTCTTACCGTGATGTCTTGCCACCATGGTTCCATGTTGAGAATTGATACCACAGAAAGATCTGATAGCATAAGTCAGAGTTCCATTAAAAGTATTAATAAAAAACAACAAACTTCATTATAAACAACTCTGATACTTTTTATGGAACGGCATGTAACGTTTACTGGCAGTACGCGATAGCCTAGAGATTAGCGTGATGAACGGGGATCCAAGACGTTGATGGTTCAAATCCAAGCAAGCTCAGAAATTTGTTTCCAGATTTTAGCTCCACTTGTGCCAAATTGCCAACTCAACTATACAAATGCACTGACCGTACACTGGTGGTGGGAAGATGAGACGGCTAGGGAGAAGACTGACCACCCACTATCATATGCCGAGGCTAAGAAAAAGGAAGTTGCTCTTACCCATGGCTGCCCCAAGGACTTCTCTCTTCTTACTGTAACTAGTCACTTTAAAATCACAATTCACAAAAGTAATAGACACATGTTATAGCAACAGTAATCAACTGTATTTGGTAAGATGGTGATGAGGGTCATTTGTGCTATTATCTCAGCATCTAAAGGAGTATAACCAGATTTCACTAGGTATAGTCATAATTGGATCAAGAAAAGCATGAATTTCCAAGCAATGTAAACAAATTGGATATTCGCCTTCGACTGACGGACTGTTAATGTTGACGTCCACTACAATTCCATTGACACAGAGACAGAACCTGATGCCGGTAACATTCGCAGTTCCTAAATCAATACAAATTGACAAGACTGAGAAAAAAATCAAAATTGAAGACCGAGAACATTCATTTAGAAGGTATCATCTGTCAATACTTTAACGATTGTACTAAAAGTGACTGGGAAACCAATGCAGCTCGTCGTTAAAGTGTTAAGCCAACGTAAACTCAAGGACAAGTCGGCCATTAATGTTAAATTAACGAGAGGGGCTGAGGTAATATAACGCTCCTTTGGACTGATCTAATCTAGAATAATCTAACTGATTTTATAGCGCCATCCTGATGATGGTCGTCAACCATCGATGGTCGTTTCAAGTGAACTCGCATTCAGAAATCCACCGGGAAGCCATGTTGAAATCCCATACTGCAGAGGAACCACGCAGAAACCAGGATTTGCCAGGTAAGCTAGTCTAAGGAGACGAGTCATAAATTTTGACCTGAATGGCATCAATAATTAACGAAACGAACTGAACTGCGTGACGAAATCCCATTTCGAAGCCTAGGACCAGCAACAGAGAAGCTCAAGAGTCTAATGCATCGGGTACGTGGACACAGCAGGAGTCAGCGACCCTTCATCGCGTGCAATATCTATCGGCATCAGAGGTGAACATGGAACATTTATAACAGGACTAGTTAAAATGCAGTGCTTTGTCCGCAAGATGGCAGATTTTGAAGTGGAGATTTTGCTCAAATGGCAGGAAATGTAATTAATGCAATATGGGCTTAATACGTCGACATTTAGAGTCGTTGTTATGGCTCCGGCGAGAGAATTTTGAACCATTGGTACTGTGTGCAGAGCTCCCTTTGCGATACTAAATATAAATGATTGACAGCAGTCAAGGTTGCTGGAGACCAGTGCATTAGCTAATGGGATTAAGTCAGTATGAAGCATACAAACATACATACAGACACATACCTACGTACATAGTACATACATACATAATATACATATATACCTACAGACCTACATACATAATACATGACATACATGAAACATACATGTAAATCAGGGTCCGCTTTGTCAAAAAAGAAACAGGGGTCGGAAATGTATATAAGTAATAAAAATTTACCAAGCCGCAATTAATTTTTTATTCGTTATTTTTTAAATGAAGTTAATGAACTTCCATAATACGTGAAGAGTCTGCAATGATCAACAGCCAACTACGATTCAAACATAACATCGAAAAGATTAACAAATTAAAAGGAGTTTTCAGTCGCAGTTTTAGCTGAAGTGCTAATAGGAATAGTCATTATCTCCTTTTGTTCAATTGTGTCAAACTTTAATTTTTGCTTTAATTTAATCCGGATGGGCAACCATCAGCATAATCCGATTGATGTGTTATTATTGAATGTGTTAGTTCTAATAAAGTTATTTGATTTGATTTGATTTGATTTGATTTGATTTGAACAACAAATTGTACACATACGCGTCAGGCGTGACTAAGTTGCACGGAAAGACGAAGACGTTCGAAGAAACTTGAAATCATTTGTTGACTGCTAACGCGCTTCATATCCTATCTATACATATAATAGGGGCCTATCCATATAGTGTCCGTCCGACGATAAACGCTACGTTACAAACGGTTTCTGTTCTATTTGTTTGTGACGTCAGTACTGCCGTCTTGACGACGGCGATCAGAGCATTTTTACCAACGACACATATAGGCCTATAATATGACGTCATAATATGACGGACAGATACTCTAGAACGATATACGCTGCCGTCATAATTATGACGGGCAAATACACTAGTAAAAAATAATTAACTTACATAATAACCGTTGTACGTCTGTCTGTCTGTCTGTCCGTCCCGTAACAAACACTATTGTGACGTCACTAGACTGCCGCCTTGGCGACGGTTGTCTTGACGACGGCTATAGGCCTATAATATGACGTTATTGTTATCACTGCAATAATAATTGTTTTTTATATACCGTGATTTTTCACGGGTTACAGCTAGTGATAAAATAAAGAAGCAACGCTGCCGGCGAAACTACATCACGCAAATACCCGAAAACGCTCACTGCAACAAAATTAGAATAGCTGTCATAGCAACCAAGTGATGAAAGCGGACGAAAGTACGTAACATCACTGGGTATAATAAATAATAAATTAATTACCCAAAGATGACAACGCAGTATTACTTGCGATTTGTCATAATGGAACGGTTTGGTGTAGGACTGTGGACAATGAATTTGAGGGGTCAAGCCGACACCAGGGGTCGGCCAAAGGCTAGAAGCAAGGAGGGGCGAAAAAGAAGCTGGGGGTCAAACCCCCACCCTCCAGGCAAATCAGATACTGACATAAATACACACATAAAACATGCATATATACATACCTACATACATAATACATAACATGATACATAGTTACGCATACATAACATATATACATACATATAATGAATACACAAATAGACATAATACGTACATGATACATTCAAATACATAATGCATACATACATACGTACATAACATAGGCCTACATACATACTTAATACTAGGGCTGCACCGAATAGGTGATCATCACTATTCGGTCGAATACGAATAATTGGACCAACTATTCGGCCGACTACGAATACGAATGGTGTACAAAATAGGTCTACCGACAACTTAAAAAATACGTTAGGGCCTAACGTTCACTCACTGTACACAAAGAATGAGACTACTGAAACTGCGATACCGCGGTCCAGGCAGTCGGCAACGCCTGGTTGCAACCACAACATATATTATGTTAATGAGAGAGTTACTTCAGTCCACTCGCTATAGCAGCCGCATATGCAGAAAGAGATGTCACGTGACCACTATTCGTATTCGGTCCGATCGCTACTATTCGGCCGAATACCGAATAGCTATTTGGCCCACTATTCGGCCCTGAAGAGAATACGAAGCAAATATTCGGTACAGCTCTACTTAATACATAAAAATAATTAATATATAATGCATACATGCACACAAACCTAATGCATAATTCATACATCCATACATACATACATACATACATACATACATACATACATACATGTCATACATACATACATACATACATACATACATACATACATACATACATACATACATACATACATGCATACATACATACATACATACATACATGCATGCATACAAACATATATGCATGATACAAACACACATATTGACGTAAGTACATACGTACATAACAAAAAGTAAGCATATAGCTTCGTAATGACCAGGGGCGTCTACTGGTAATGACTATAAACTGACGCCAATGAACCATAATTTGTTTCTCGCATAAATTTTAATTTCTTTCGATGTCAAACAACCGATTTGAAAGGTGTAGAAATAAATTAGAACAGGTACAATTTACCGGTAGACCATAGGTGCTTCAGTTTGTAAGCCATGGCAAGGTAAGCTCTCACACCTGAATTAACACCAGTCCATATAATTATCTATCAACACCACTAGTGGTTCCCAACCGTTTCAGAACCAGGATAATTTGCTCAAAGTCAGTCAAGGCAACTGGCCTAAATTTCATTAATTTTTTACAGTTCTTAATTACGAGCAACATTCCTTGTATTCAACCACAGTGTTGTGACTATTTGTGTGCTTTCTTCTATTTAAAAAATGTAGTTATAGGGCCTAAGCCTATTCCAGTAGTGATAATCAGTAACGTGATTCTCGTTAGCGATAACGGTAACGAACATAAAATGATTTCGTTAACGATAACAATAACTGTAACAAAAATATCTTTAACTATAACTATAACTTAAACTGTAACAATAATTAAATTTTGTTAAATGAGCCACTTCTACTGGGTTCATAAATCCAAAAATCTGGAGCGAACGTAGGCTGTTGTAGCGCATTTTCACGTTCTCGTGTTTGTCGATATTGCACTTTTTTATTTATTTTTTAATTAACGAAAATAATACTAACAAAAATTCATCGTTATTTTCGTTAATTAAAATATAAAAAGTGCAATATCGACAAACACGAGAACGTGAAAATGCGCTACAACAGTCTACGTTAGTACCCGGAGTCAGTCGCTAAGGAGTTACCGACTGACTTGATGAGTTAGCGACTGACTTAACGACTCAGTCGACTAAATCGCTTGCGTATCGACTGACTAAGTCGCTTAGACTTAGCGACTGACTTAGCGACTTGCTATCGATTTCTCAGGTACTGAGGTATGTATATTGGACATACCTGATTACCTAACAATATAATGCATTTTACCACATACTCTACTGACCGTGCCGTCATATCCGTGACCATCATATGGGACCCATATGAACTCTATACGGGTCCCATATGGGAATATGGGACCTACATGGGCTCCGCTCCGTGTGGGCATGCTGACTGGGGACAGACCGATGACTGTGAAAATTAATCTTAGTGTGAATATGTGACGCGTTTGAGTGCTTAGTGTTTATAAAAGGAATAAAGCCATGGGCGTCCGCAAGAATTTTTCTATACGAGGGATGGATAAAAATTCTCCAGGGGCAAAATTTTGTAGGGGTAGCAAAAATGACGTTTTTGCATAGAATAGGTTTTTTAGCATTGAAAAAAACGTGATGGGACTGTTGAAATAATCATAATAATCAAAAGATTTTATTATTGTAAAATATTTGCAATATCAAGGGGGCGAAAGCCCCCTTGTGTTCCCTCCGGACCTCCATGAATAAAGCATAGGCCCTACCACTAAGTCAAAAGCAGTTATATTTCTGTTTTGAAAATAATTACAGTCTCAGTTTTAATTCAGTTTTGTGTTCGTAATTTATATTTCAGTTCAAGTTTCAGTTCCGAAATAATTTCAGTTATATTATAGTTTCAGTTCTGAAATAATATCCGTTTTCGTTTCAGTTGCTGAAAAATGTCAGTTTCAGTTTCTACATAGACATATTTGCTTTGATAGACAACAACATGGACGTACAATATTATTGATTATAATCGTAATCGTAATCGTAATCTCCAAACTTCTAAAGCGCCACTCGAAGGCCAAGCGCAGGACACCAGCCTATTCACGAGCGCTACGTCAGATCAGATGGGGTTTCCAGGGAGTAGTCCAAAAGAAGTCCAAGTCCGATTTCCAGAAGGCCAAACCAAATCAGGGGGTTTTCCAGAGAGTAGTCCAAAAGAGGTCCAAGTCCGATTTCCAGGGTACCAGATCAGGAGAGGCAGAGCAGCTGTCAAGGCGGATGTCGTTTACGGCGAGAATAATTAGAAGGCGGAGGATCAGATGAGTCAGGGTAGGAGTACTTGGATTTTCGATGGAAAGATAATTGGTTTTGTCGGGGGCAACGTTCCCTCTAAGCTGCGCTCGTGCGCTGTGGCGCACAACTTTTGAGTCCGTAGCGCACGACTTTTTCCCGTAGCGCACACGCCTGTGAACCCCGAAAAGTGTTTGCAGAAATTTTAATACACGTCAAAACTTTGCATTAGTATTATTCATCAAGAAATGCGCTATAAACCTCGAAGTGGCTGAAGCACGCGATCTGTTATATATTTTGCTATTCTACGATATTCGGTTCTGCCTAATATAAGGCGCCGTTCTTTTCGCGTCTTGTTTTGTTGAATCAACCCGAGTTTTAATTTCAACTTCTATAGTAACTGTTAGTCAAGCTCTGAAACGTCGAAGCGTAAGTTTGATGGAGAAGGAGAATGTTCTAGTTCTGAAAAAAAACGACAGCCTTAAGTTTCAAAGAAGAATGGTTGACTGACTATTCAGCTCACGCTATGCCGCATGCTTCGAAGAATGTGCGCCAAGGTTTTATTTTAATTACCGCGAAAACAGGATGTAATGTGCACCATTTGCGTAAAAGGCGGTACGAGCGGCGACTCAAAAGCATAGTTCTTACTTCTCCAACTTTCGGGAATTTTCACATATTTGGAATATGATTGTGAATTTCATGCACGGAAAGCTTGACGACTTCATGTTCAATGTAAGAAGAACATTGTCAATTAGAATCTTTACCTCCTTGACAGTGTTTTTCGATCATAGTGGAAATTCATTTATGCTGTCGCGACATTCAGATGACTCAGCTAATAGACTCTTCAAAATTCCTCTACTCTGATTCTGAGCTTATTGACGTAGTCCACGTGGGTTCTATGATTTAAGTGACGCTTCAGATAGTCCGTTTCCATTGAGACCATTTTCTGCCTTTTGTCCAATCTCCTCCGGTTCCGCCTTTTAGACAAATGGTGCAGATTAGGCCTACACTCCGCTAACGCAGGGGTTCCAATTACACCACTGCTTTTCGTGGAATTGTTTACATAAATTGCAAAGAATTTGTAAGATAATGCAGTTGTAGTTTAATAAAATGTGAGATTTTAGTTTATACTGTAGGCCCTATATATGCTTTTCGTGCTTTTTAAGCGTATCACAAACTGGGGCAGTAAAATTTATTTTCCCCTTTAGCGTGGATCCCGAGTATACTCGGGCTATGGAATCCGTTCCCATAGCGTGGATCCCGAGTTAACTCGGGCAAGGATAGAATTCACCACCTAGTAAGCGTGGAGCCCGTATAAACTCGGGATAATGTTTGAAGGTCATGTCTGTTGTGCATAGGGAGTATAGTACATGTTGTAGCAGCCGTGGGGTAACCTAGGCCTAGTCACATGGTCACTGGCGACTAGTAGCCGGCCGTCGTCGTGTCCATATTTTAGGTCAAAATGGCAGGTCGCAAACGTGGTTTGTCTATTGAAGAAATAACACGGTCACTTTCATATGATAACTTTATATTCTTTGTGGTTCTGACCACATATTTTGACATGCCATGGTGCTTCACGGGTGTTTTTATGTTGTACCTTGGCCTAGTCACGTGGTCACTGGCGACTACTAGCCGGCCGTCGTCGTGTCCATATTTTAGTTCAAAATGGCAGGTCGCAAACGTGGTTTGTCTAGGGAAGAAATAACACGGTCATTTTCATATGATAACTTTATATTCTTTGTGGTTCTGACCACATATTTTGACATGCCACGGTGCTTCACGGGTGTTTTTCTGTTGTACTTCTGCGAAAATGTGCAGAAAACTTATTTTCAAGTCAATAAAAAAATTTTTTTGGGGTGACGTAATAATGCAAAAAAAAACTTAATGGATTATTTCCAGGACAATCATAGCATCATTAAAACACCAATATCTGAAAAAAAATTTGTCAAAAAAATTACACATTATACGAGAGTTAAAAAAAAAATAATTCCACGTTATAGGGGAAATTTTAACGTTTTACGTTGAATTGGTGCTCACAAAAAAATACATGAGAAAAAATTTGCTCACGAAGAAAAAAAATTGCTCACAGCTCCTAAATCCTTAGAGGGAACATTGGTCGGGGGGATAATTTTTTGTGACATAGTTTTATTATGGGTCCTTGAATGTTTGACAGTTGTTGACAAGGGGAGGGAGGGGCCAAAAACTGCCTAAAATTTGTTGACATAATTAATGGAGTCATTGAAATTTTCTATGGGGTAATTTTTTGACATTTTAGTTTTTTTTAATGTTTGACAGTTGTTGACAAGTGGAGGAGGGTCAAAACTGCCTAAAATTTATGATATAGTTAATCAATGAACCCATAGGTACCAGGCGGAGCGCCATTGGGAGCCAATTGCAACTAAGTACTAAATAAAATTAACTAAAATAAACATTCAGTAACTATAACTATAACTAAAATAAAAGATGAAAAGAGAATCACACTGATGATCAGTGGTTTTTTCCACATTTTTTACAGAAAAAGTTTAACAAATATTCCTGTTGTGGTTCTGCCATTCTGTCATCCAGCCGTGGCAACCCTAGAGCAGGTCCAGGGCAGCCATGGGTGCCACGGCACCCACAGGTGAGGAAACAACGACCTAAACAATATAACACAGAGGCTCATTTCGAGAACCCGATGTCAGCACGTAATATATATAATCACGGGCGTAAACTTGTCCAAAATATTGGGGTGGGGGTTTGGTTATTCATTCTACACTTGTTGCATTGGGTGTACAATCCATCCAAATTATAGTGGTGGGTGGGGGTTGGTTATTCATTCTACACTTGTTGCATTGGGTGTACAATCCATCTCAATTATTATGGCGGGGCACCTGCCCCGGTGCCCCCCAGAGTCTACGCCTAGGTATATAATAATATATTATATATATATATATATATATATATATATATTATATGATGACACACTAAAGGCAAATGTTGCATGCCTATATAGTAAACCTCTGTAGTCCTATATATAGGAAGTAGAATATTATTATAAAATAAGATATTATGTTGTTATATATGTATACGGCATGTCAGCGCAAAGTTGCCTATTTGAAATAAAGGTAATATTAACAGACTATAGTTTGACGCATCCATATATATATGAATAATACAGATTGTCATGAGAGAATAGAAATTTAGGTTTACGTGTAGTGTATGTATATATAGATACTAAAGGTTTCCAGCATTAAGGTGAGAGGATGGCAATTTTAAAGGTAAAAGTAGAGGGAATAACTTGCTTTCAGGCATGTATTATATTTACAATATATGTAAATATACGTATATGTAGGCCTATATTATGAGAGATGTATAAATATGATTTATTACGTGAAATTATATATATGATGGTTTTTGTAGTCCTATCGATTGGAAAGTGGGGAAGTGGGCGCCATATTTAAGGGTCATGGCGTAGTGAATTGCAGGAGAGGAAGACAAGCGCTCGAGGGAGTTGACAGCGGCAGGGAGATGTGACTGCTGTTGCTGCGGTATACTATGTATCCCCCTCCGCTAGTCATCGTCCATAGAGTTGGCTCACGTTACCTGAGTACGGAGCGACCACCGTTTACTGAATAAACAGCAGCGGGTGTAGTAAGAATCCGCGTTCTCATAAAGCATGGTCATAATTGTTTACGCTTCAGCACACCGGAAACTGAGGATAAACCTTAATCTTACCCCGCTTGATGTCAAGAGGCCAAAATTAAATCCCACACGTGGGCCGTAAAGAGAATTGAGGATTTCATTCGCGATACTTAGACTGTTGATGTATACCTGCATTTAGCATATATAATTATATATATATATATGTATATGTTATATATATAATAATTATATATATAATTATACATATATATAACATATATTTGTCAAATCATTAATGTTGATGTTACTAATAACATATATATATGTAATAATTCTTTTAGTAATATATATACATTATAATATATACAAAATTGCAAATAATATACAGAGCCCTTTTGATTAGATTTGATATTTGATATTATGGGTTCGACTGTATACCAGCCATTAATTGACCACCTGCGTTCTTTTTGTTTAATATATATATATATATATATATATATATATAATTATATATATATATATATATATATATCAAATCAAATCAAATCAAAAAATCTTTATTACAACCAACAACAGAATAATAACGAATTAGTTTAGTTTAAATATTACATTCAAGGTATGCTGAGCATTGGCTGCAAAGGGTGGCCCCAAAGGGATACAATCCCGCTAAGGGGGTTCCCCATCAGCAAATTACACATTTATAATAGTATGACTGGTTACATAGTTCTCCCTAGATCTATATATAGCGTATAACCAGTAATGCCATTATTCTTTGTGGGAGGTTGTTTAGTTCTTCTTAAGTAACTTTCTTAACTAATATTCTTAACTAAGGGACTCTGTCCCCCGAGCCCTGGTGCGCACACCCCGTCCGGCCATCCAGGCGCCTGTAGGGAGGCCTGCTTTTCGGCAAAAAGGTCAACCATTCATCAATTCATTCATCATTTATCAACCAGGTTTTTAGTCCATTTTTAAATTCATGGCGATTAGATGAGGAGCGAATTTCTAAAGGTATATTATTCCAAATTTGTGGTCCCGATGCTTTAATACTGAACTCCCTTGTGTTTGTACGAGCTCTAGCAGGGCGATACATAGTAGCACTCCTCGTATTATGTATGTGAATCTGCGACCCCATGGTGAAGTATCCCGTAAATGAAGCTGGAAGCAATCCGTACTTATAGCGATACAGGAAATCCCCTATTTGTAGGATTCTTATCTGCTTAATTTTCAGCAGCCTGAAGTTTTTGAATATTGGGCCAGAGTGTGCATATCGGCGGGAACCCTCTACTATCCTTACTGCCCTCTTTTGCAATACTATTAGTTTATTTAGCCTGGAGTCATAGTTTGATGCCCATATTAAATTACAATAGGTTAAGTAAGGATATACCAGAGAATAGTATAGCTTTAATCTAATATCTTTTGGAAGTAGGTATGCTATTCTAGATATAATGCCTATATTCTTAGCGATTTTATTGGAGATATAATTAATATGGGTTTTCCAATTTAAGTGCTGATCCACGTGAACGCCCAGAAATTTTGTAGTCTCCACTTGGTTGATCGGTAGACCATCAATTTTTAGTTCTATATCAACGGTATTAATTTTCCTATGGGATCTGAACGTTATAAAATTCGTCTTATCTATATTAAGTGTGAGTTTATTGTCTGCAAACCATTTACTGACATTTTCTAGTTCAAGGTTAACAATTTCAGTAAGGGCACTCCAAGATTTATTCGAATAAAAGATATTCGTATCGTCTGCGAATAAAATGAAGTGCATAGTAGAAGAGACATTAGCGAGGTCGTTGATATATATGAGGAATAGAAGAGGTCCTAGATTAGAGCCCTGTGGGACCCCATGGTCAATGCTCCCACTTCTCGACATTACTCCATTGCATATGACTTTCTGAGTTCTATTTTCGAAATAGTTTTGAAACCAATTTAATTGAGTCCCCCTTATGCCATAGTTAGATAGTTTTTTTTATCAGGATATTATGATCGACAGTGTCGAAGGCTTTTGCTAAGTCTATGAATATTCCCACCGAATATTCATTGCTGTCAATTGCCTTAGAGATTTTATCTTCCATATCCATTAGAGCCATAAAGGTGGAGTGTCCCTGTTTAAACCCATGTTGAGAATCTGCTTTATTTATATATTTACTCAGTCTATCATACATTATTTTTTCTAGATACTTAGCAAAGTATGGGAGGACTGAGATGGGCCTATAGTTTGCTACATTATCCTTATCCCCTTTTTTGAAGATAGGTGTTATTTTGGCGACCTTGAGGGCATCTGGAACTATTCCGTTTTGGAGAGAGCAGTTGATTATTTCGGTTAGAGGGCGCACTATTAAGGACAAATTGGGAGTGGCTATATAGGGGTCGATATCATCAACCCCTTTTGAATGCGTTCTTTTTAAGTTTTGACCGATATGCATAATTTCTTCTACAGTTGTTAAAGTTACTCCCATTGAGCTGACGGTTGAAGCCGGCATATAAACCTCAAAGGCACCAGTTGGGCTTTTGATTTTACTTGCAAGATCTCTAGCTATGTTCGTAAAATATTCATTAAAGCTGTTTGCTAATTTTTCTGGATCTTCTATTTTCTCTCTATTTATTGTCAGGGATTCTATTCTTGTACCTCTACCTTCCAAATGCATTGCAGTTCTAATTACTTTCCATGTCATTTTAAGATCATTGTGATACTTATAGAACTCTGCAGCGTAATAATCCCGTTCTGCTTGAATCCTAACAGACTTAAACTTGTTCCTATATTGAGTGAATTGCTTCTTATTATGCTGGCTTGGGGTCCTCAAGTATCTTACATACAAAGAGTTCTTTTTCCTGCAGGATTTCAAAAGCCCCCCAGTCATCCAAGGGTGCTTAAATTTATCCCTTTGCTTTTTTAATTCCATTTGGATGGGGAAGGCTTCATTATATATCCGACA
The DNA here is from genome assembly GCA_963556255.1 of Allolobophora icterica. Taxonomy (NCBI): domain Eukaryota; kingdom Metazoa; phylum Annelida; class Clitellata; order Crassiclitellata; family Lumbricidae; genus Allolobophora; species Allolobophora icterica. The sequence continues at coordinate 47,271,434 of OY744609.1, read as the reverse complement.
GTAATTATCAATGAATACCTCGTAAGCCTCGTTGGGTTTACCCAATTCACACGACGTCGTTACTGCTTCCCAATTCATCTCGGCAAGAGTTATTTCAAATTGCCTCAAATTACCCTCCCTCACTATCCTGTGATTCACATCGGGACATCTCCCCAAGGGTTGGATTTCTAATGAAAACTTAGCATAGATCGGGAGGTGGTCCGATAGATCAGAGGTAATGATGTACGCGTACAGCAACTTGGACCAGGAGCTGGTGTAGATGTTGTCGATTAATGTCTGGGAGGTTGGAGTGATTCTAGTAGGTCTAGTTATTACTGGGAGGTAATGGTACGCTACTAGATTGTTATAGAATATATTGGTGTCCTTATGTTCATTTACTTTTAATAGATCTATGTTGAAGTCGCCAAGTAATATTACCTCCTTAGCGTTGCTTTTTATCCCTGAGATAAGTTCCTCAATTTCACCATTAAAGTCCTTTAACTGTTGGCCTGGAGGCCTATAAATTACTCCCACTACTGGGGTTGATTTTTTTAAAAGCAGTTTGATAAAGAGGCATTCATAAGTTTTATGCTCTTTTCGCATTTCTCTGGGTTCGTATTGCTGAAATTTCAAGTTATCTTTAACTAATAACCCTACTCCCCCTGCCCCTTTTCCAACTCTCGCCTTCCCTATATAATTATAACCTGGGAGCTGAATGGATTCCTCTTGGTTGGTTTCCAGCCAAGTTTCAGATAAAGCGACAATAGAAATCTGCAACTGTTCAACTAGGGTTCTTATCTCTGTTATTTTATGTGTAACACTTCTGCAATTAATATGTAAAACTGAGAGATTAGAGTTCTCACGATTATTCTCCCCTTCTATCTGTTTCGCTAATGAGGTTTGGGATATATAGTTACTAGACCAGTTGGTTTCTTTAAAATAATTAAAATCCGGATCAGTATTCATATCGTCTATGTTCTTTTCATCCTCGTAAGCACTAGGGAATACTTCCAGCTCCCTCATAGTTATTTTCTCTGTTTGGTTTGGTGTTCTTATTTCATCAGCTTCTCCTGCGTATTCATCACTGGAATTTTCTTCACTATCCCCTATAATAAGAGATGAGCCCCTATTTCCAAGGTCATAACCCGTTTGTGACGATGACTTCCTTTGGTTGAATGTTATATTCTCTTCCCTTTGCGTGCGTATATCCTCATCGCATACACAATATGTCACTCCCTCCCCTGGTATCCCCGCCAGCCGGCCACACGTGTCGCACCAAGGGCCCGTTATACAAACAGCAGTCGTCGGTTGTGTTGACTCTGGTATACAGTCACTCCCTAATCAGATACAATCTGACGCCATCAGAATTCAGATCATAATCCTATTCCTATCTCCTAAAGAAACATAAAAATATGAAAATAAGAAAATAAGTAAACAAGCCTGAGCATCTTCAGCTTCCCTGGCTTACTCCAATTTTGCACCATTATCTGCATAGTCCAGCTGGCACAGTAATTAAATTACCTATTAAATATGAGCTTGCATAGTTTCCATTTTACTTTCTTAAGTAAATATTCATTCATAAACATAATCAATTCCTATTTGGTCATCCTCTGCCAAGTATTTAGCAGTGAGATTTGTAGTAAGTGTCATAGCAACCTAACGTAATCTGACAACTGCTATCATCATATTATTGAACACACTGTTTCATGCATACATTATTGATACGATTCTTTCCTTATACTGACTGATCTTTATTCTTTTAAGGAGTTAATCTTAATTAGTCTTTTATTACAAAGTAGAACTTTGACGTTATTATTTCTGACTAGCCGTACTTAGCTAGCCGTGCCAGTGTAGATCATTTATGGAGTAAATCAACAACAGCAGTTCAAGCAATGCAATTGAAAAAAGGAAGACATGAAATCCTAATCAAAACATTGCTCTCATCGCGGCAATAAACTTCGAATAGTTCAGTCAAGGTAAGATCAAATTCCTCGCCTCCTAAACACAATCCTACAGATTGAATGTTTTTAACTATAGATGTGCTTATGCAGATTACATCCTAAAAAAAATTATAGCATCATTTCGAACGATGCTATTGAGAAAATAAACACAAAATCTTAACTAATTACATGTAAATGGAAGGTCACTTGTTACCGTCCAGGCAAAGGAATTTCAACTAATGCAATCGAGGTCAGTTGACTAACTCCATAGATATAGTTCTGTGGACCGGTGGTGCCTGCGAAAATAGAATCTATAGTGGTCTGTCGAACGAGGAAATGAGCGAAGCAACATAGAGAGAAGAAGCAAGAACGAGAGAGAGAAGAAGGAAGAGGAGAGCAGCAAAGAAAAGAGAAGAGAAAGGAAAAGGTAGCTGAGAAAATGAATTGAAAGAATGAAAATATCTAGAGTGAAATCTTAACTTTACAGTTCCGCAGTGTGGATCTGGTTGCGCAGCTGTTTGAGTCCAATAAGTCCAATGATTCCCCCAAACAACAAACAGGGAGTCGTGAAATCTAAACCTTATAGTTCCTTATAATATATATATATATATATATATATATATATATATATATATATATATATATATATATATATATATATATATATATATATATATATATATATTATTCCTTCCAACAAGCACGTAGACGAACGTATATACAACCGCCCTTATAAGTATATGTATTTATGACATTTTATGTGTATAAATACTTAAAAAATTTCTACATATTCCAAATCCACCGTAGATCTGATCGCTTATCCGTCTTATCTTTTATCCACGACGAACTTAAGTCCTGATCCACGTAAATATTGATCATTTAAAACCCAAGCGAACCACAAGAACTCATTGACCCATGGTGAGTATAATATCTGTTGCCACAGTTTATCACCAGTATATATATCACTGGCCTACATCCTATACATAATATTATAGTTATATACAACTGTATGCTTGTGTGCCTACTTACACTTACAGAATATTTATGATATATTATTTTGATCAGCCAGAGAATTGCTATAGGCAGCATAATCCTCACAAAGAGCGTTTAAAGCCCTAGGTTTTAGGTTTGGCGGTTTCCCTCGTAGAATGAAGTGACCAACGACTGTAGGCGGTTCAAGTAAGCATCTGTCGGCCAATGGGCGTTGATTTCATTTTGGTTTACACATCTTACAAGCATAGGCTGCTGAATTTAATTATATGCATAGCCTAGGCAACATCGTCCGCTTTGTGGAATGGAGGCGAGGCGCAGGGACGGTCGGTCGATCGGTGGTAGCCCCCACCCTAGGCCCTTCACCCTCCCTCTGGCCCTCTAGCGGTCGGACGGATGGATGGAGATGCATCGCTAGGGCAGACTAGACCCGACAGGGCATACCCCGTACAGGCCCTACCTCGATCAATTGACCACTTGTATATATATAACCGAGCTGTGGGTCGACTAATTTGTGTATACGAAAGCCAGGTAAGCTGGCTAGAGGTCATACCTGTACTTCTAGAATGTATACAAGTTGTTCCAATTATCCAAATTTACCCCCCCATACACTCATATTACTATGGAGTTCATTGCTATGAAGATACTTACAGGGTTGAGAAACAAGTCTGTAGTTTCTATATGCGATTAGATTGCCATGAACAAATACGAACTTACTATTGTGGTAGATGGCGATCAAGAGGAAGCCATACGGGCATTTTTTGCTCACAACAACTGGAATTTTGAAAAAATTGGTAATTATGAAGACGATGCGTATATATATATATATATATATATATATATATATATATACTGAAATTGTATAAATTGTTTTGTGTGGTGAACCCTGTACAAGTAGGCCCTATTGTTCTTCAGGTAGCGCTATACGTGCGCAAATAAGATTGAACTAAGATTTATAAATATTAAATTAAATTGCATTTATTATCCTTGCAAATATTTAGCTCAAACCATGCTATAGAAATACATAGTAATAATAACATCAGCAATGTTAGTATAATGACAACTGATGTGAACAGCAGTAACAGCAGTAATGATAATAAATGGCCAATTAAAAATGTAATTATTAAAATTACCATGATTATTATTATTACGATATGTAATAAGACAATAAACATATGCATAACCCAGCTAAGCTGTCGTTCAAGTCAAGTCGAAAGAGCTAATTGTATGTTGATGACATTATAAATATATCTCCAACCAATCGAAACTGCCTTTGTTCCAATTGCAGAGTTGGAACCACCAAAGAGAAGAAAATCTTGTATGGATGCCGCTTCGAAGGAGGTCTTGGTCGCGTCCAATGGAAATAGTACAGAGTCAGAAATTGAGGCTCAAAACAGTCATGACATTCAAGTGTCAGCTGATCATTTGCAGCTGCAGGGTGAAAATCATCAATCGGAAGGCGCCTGTCCTCTTTGTTTTCTCTCTCCGTGCGTGGGTTCTGCATCTCCAGGTTGGCTTGGCGGAGGACAAGCAGCGCATGCAGCTAACAGTCCAATACGAAGAGTAATTTATGGAAAATATTGGAAGATCATTTGCAACTTGGGTGGGTGGACGAGCCCATTATATCTGGCCAAGAAACTAACGGAATCGAACGGTGTACTTCACATGCGGGAAATAATGCCAGATTGCGTAGTGCGAAAAGTGAGATCGTTGTATCCGAATCCAACAGGCACGCCTTACATGGGCCACAAGTGGGAGTAACATTGATACTTTGGATAATTCGCCGGACTTTGTTTAGACAGAGAGATTTTTATTGTACACTTACTTTCTGACATAAAGCAGAATTTTATCGATTGTGAGCTGCTTATGTACACCTGTCATAGCTATGATTCAATGTAACATAACATTCCCCCATTTTAAATTTATATAGCGCCTCTTCAAGATTCCTACTCAGAGGTGGATTTAAACCTGAATTGCCCTCAATTGCTCGGCGCCACACGAAAACCACGTTACGGAGACTAGGTTTTTCATAAGTGCTATGTCAAATCAATTTTGCAATGGCCACAGTCCCTTGTCCGTTCAATCTTCTTTTTTTCTTGCTTGGATTAGGACCTCGTTGAGGGGGGGTAAGCCACAGATTCATTTTTATACAGATTGGAGCATCTTGTTACAGATCGGATGCCCTTCGTGGCATCAACCACAGTTTTCCGCTGTGGACCTAGTCTTGGTGATGAACACATGCCCGCTAGGCAGAGGGTCATCAGGCTTATTTAAATTGAGTCATGTGCTCCCATGTCACAAGGCTGTTATTGGATATTTGCAGCTTTTAGTTGTCAAGCAAAATGCCACTCTTTTTCTACAGTGTGCCCTACTAGCCTTGCCGCTGTTGGTCCGCGACTGCTTATTCGTCAGATATAACCCTGCTTATTTCGCAGCTGACCTCTATTTCTAGAGGTCGTTCCACTATCCGCCACCTGTGGACGCGTGTGATAGCAGTCAGCTCTGCCACACATCAGCTCTGCCACACATCTCTCTGTCCTATGCCAGGCCAAAATCCGGGGAGGTCAAGCAGAGTAGACAGCAGAATGCTAAGGTGGTTATGTGTAATGACGGTTGATGGTTATGTAGCACTGATATGTTTGATTTTAGTGTATCATACAATATTGTCACAGCTCTTACGGTTATTCTACTGTGTAGGGTGCATTGCTTTCATTTGAAAAGCTCTCACTGTCTCCTAATTGGTCGTCATCGGATTCGTCCGAAGAGATTTCACTCTGGCAGGTCTCCTTATCTGCAGAAGTTTCTGTCACAGACTCCGATATTGCTTTAGATGCTGACCACACGGCAATGTACAAATTCCAAATGTTCTCAACAAATACGTAGGTCTTGCGCCGATACACTTTTTTCCCGATTTGGCGACGTGGGTTTTTCGAACGAACAGTCGTGCATATAGACGTGTATGGTCTGTCGACGTGTTCGTTCCAGTCCAAGACAGCCAGATTGCTCCGCAGCTCGTACATTAAATTCCCGTAGTGTATCCGTTTATCCAGATAGATCAGACAAACGTTATTAAAACTTTCCACATAAAATGTGTCGTGGCCTTTGACATAATCTTCAGCGTGCTTGTACACTACCAACGACCGAAGAAAGTCCTGGAGCATTGTAATTGCAGCCTCATTTGAAACAATTCGAACTTCAATCATATGCCCCGGCTCTTTGCAGTGGGAAGTTTCATGGCACTTGCTGTGGTTGTTCTGAAAATGAGGGATGCATGATTCTATGAGCTTACGCAGGGTTTGGGCATCTCCATTGCAATTGTCCATACACCAATAGACGTGGTTTCGAATGGCAGCACCCTTGTCAGAAAGCTCGGGATGCCATGTTTTTCCAATGTTTTTTTGTGCTCCTTGCCCAATTTTTTTCACCCCGGCTGTTATAGGACGGGTGCAGTGCCAGCGGTCATTGGAATTCCTGGCTTGCTTCCTCTCACGTAGGCGCTTGTTGATTGTCATGTTTCGATCATGCACATGATGGGCAACTTTAATGTTGCTGAGATCCAGGCTCTCGTACATCCTGTCGAATCCCACTGCCTCGTGACGCTGTGAACAGTTATCATCATTCCCGTTAATGTGTTGAATATCAACGACTTTGTGAGTTTTCAACCCGATAGCAACATGGTCGGTGTGATAACTATTTCGTCTACAATGATGTCGTGCGTCAGTCATTATAGAGATAGCTCCATCAGGCGACAGTGAAGACTCCTGCGCTCTAGCGCCAAATATAGATTGCTTTCGCAGGTTCTCAGAAATGGCACTAAATGTAACCATATTCCTCCTGCGGAAAAGGTCTGACAATAGTCCAAACCGACTGAAGTCGCTAAAGCGCTCGTACTGTATGGGTGTCATACCAGAGGCCAGGTAGCTCAACATCACTCGGTGGTTGACTTCAAATTCCTTCCGCTCGCTGTCTATTGTGGATGAGGAACTCCACTGAAAGGAGTGTTTTTTCGCACACTCCATATCCACCGACAGCACATGACCACTGTGTGTCCATGACTTCACTGAATACGGCGTCACACATGTGGATGAATGTTGTGAGATTGTGTCGATCAACTGGGCAATGCTGGAGCACTGCCCAACAAAATTCTCATGTGCAGTCTCCAAAGCTGTTGCTGGAGCTGCTGATATTGCTGCTGTGACAGATGCTGGATCAGTCAGTGAAGTTGATTCACTTACTTCTTCCGTGACTGAAGACATCGTGAGTGTCTGCTGCGGATGTTGAGTTGCAGAAGAGAGCTTATTGGTGTCAACATCCATTATGACTTTCACCAGAACTTCTCTCAAACTTTTTACTCCCAACGCCAAGCGAATGTCCTCACATTTTTGCTCAAATTTAAGTTTATCACTGTCGGTTGTAAAAGTTAATTCAAAATGTTTCCTTACAGAAACGTAAGGGTAGCTATAACTCTTGGTAGATCCATCAGACAACCGTTTTTTAAATGTTCGCATGTTGCCAACTGCAACACCTGAAGTCGGTGTCGTTGGTACAGCGTAGTCTCCATCCATCTTTGGAAATAGTTCGATATAATGATACTAATATATGTCCACTAACGAAATACAATGTTATACTACTATAAGGTCCACTACTGAAATAAGATAATAATATAATATACAGACACGAGATATAAGCTGTATCGACTATGCGATTTAAAATGGCTATGAAGTGAAGAAATTACGAAGCTCAACTCTGCTGCAGCGAAATTCAAACTAGAATGAGTACTGCAAACCAAGACTCAATTGTGAAAGGACATTTCCTAAGTTCATTTCCTAAGTTCATTAGCATAATTTGGCATGTGACCTAGTCTCTCTTCCTTAGGCTGTATATTAGCATCTGATACTGGTGCAAATTCTTAGAATATGAAATACAGCTTATTGTCTTTAGTGTTCCGGGTATAATAAGGCAACGGTGACAGCATCAACAGCTGGCATTTATATACAGGTTTACGACCCAAAGCTCGGTTATATATACAAGTGGTCAATTGATCGGGGTAGGCCAGAGGGAGGGTGAAGGGCCTAGGGTGGGGGCTACCACCGATCGACCGACCGTCCCTGCGCCTCGCCTCCATTCCACAAAGCGGACGATGTTGCCTAGGCTATGCATATAATTAAATTCAGCAGCCTATGCTTGTAAGATGTGTAAACCAAAATGAAATCAACGCCCATTGGCCGACAGATGCTTACTTGAACCGCCTACAGTCGTTGGTCACTTCATTCTACGAGGGAAACCGCCAAACCTAAAACCTAGGGCTTTAAGAAAGCGCCTATATACAGAGAAGTTTGACCATTCAGGACATAGCCAACTGAGTTCATTCTTTTAAACAGTGGACGCAGAGCAGAATAATTATATAGAGTCGTGAAGTCTTGATAGGAAAGTTTGGCCATGGTGTGGATTTTACAGTCTGGTCTGAATTTGTTGATCAAGATTTTTTACCTGCAGCATGCACGTAGGGCTTTAAAGAATGTGCAAGACGTCCAGAAACTTCAGCCATATGCATGAAGGCCACAATGGTCTATGTGATTAATTAGTCAATCGATTTAGTTTATTCTCAAAATCAAGCTGTCAAATTCGCAACTTGTATTGAATTAAAAGGAAAGTTTGTTGATCTAGTTCAGACAAATACATTGACTGCTGTAACTGCTGAAGGTCTTACGAAGCTCAAAGAAACGAAACACATTTGGTAATCTCCCTCAGCCTCTTGCAACTTTAAGCTCTGCATTGTTCAAACTATATATAGGCAAATAGTCTAGACTTGAAGATGACCGATGTGTCTGAACTTCGCTGGTGAATAATAGAAATGTATGGGTTATAAGCCACCTCTAGGCTGAATTTTCATGGCTGCAGCTGCAGGTTGACATTTTGTCTATGGGTGTCGAACCTCTGTTCAGTGCCTTGAATTTTGTCCATCACTATTAATCGGATATGTAATGATATTGTTGGTGAGATATATGGTTCTTGTCTTGTGCTTCTTGAGATTATGAACCACTCACCCAGCGCTTTGTCTACTCTGACACTGACTTTGAATTTTCGCATACATTTTGGATATTTTTGCATTTGCCTTCTTCTTACTGCGAATTATTTTAGCACCGCCCGTATTACATCTGTCTGATGGAGTCAAACGCTTTCTGGAGGTCTATGGAGCAGTTGTATACGAGCTGTTTCTTTCTATTTCCTTTGAAAAGAATGGGTAAGTTTTGTAAAAATTATAGCTAATAATTACGCTATTACGTGTTCCAGGCTAACATTTTTTAAAATTTCAATCCATGATTGCTGAATTGTGTTGAAATAATACTTAGTTCGTTCTTCAAAAAAATTCAATTTTTCGTGCACCATTTTCCGTAGCAGAAATTCACCTATGAAATCACCCAACAAGTAGAAAGTACTGGTAATATTAATCATCGTACTGTAATGGGCAGCTACACTGGAGCCTATCTGTCGTCTGTTTTTATATATAAATTCTAGAACTGATAAGTTATAATTGTGAATGAGATCTGTTATATATATACCAAATATCATAAAAGACTTCATCTGAACTGCATGTCGAATCTCTCTCTTCTCTATTCCGTCAGGTGTGTCCCGATGCTGAGGTTTGTACAAGATGGCTCTATTTCTGTCTGTCTCTGATAATATCCATGGCCGTTCTCATGTCCATGGAGTTGTTCTGTAAGATCTTGTTTCACGTTTTCCAACCATGTCTTTGTTTTTCTTCCTCGATTCCGTGTTCTCTCCACCTGGCAATATAATGTTCTTGTTGGTAATCTCTTGTCGTCCATTTTTGTTACATGCCCAAACCAAGTCAGTCTTTTTCTAGTTTATCTGCTAGTGTTTCCCTCTGTCCCCACTGCTTCCGGATTACCTCATAACGAATCCTATCTCGTCTTGTCCTCCCCGATAATCTTCTTAGCCAACCAATTTCCGCCACTAGAATCCTCCTTTCGTCCTCCTTCCGTAAGCACCAACATTAAGATCCAAACGTCAGTACTGGAATGACAAATGCCCAATCAGTTTTATGTTTGCTCTCATTGATATGCTGCTTCCACATCCTATACTCAATCTGCCAAACATAGCTGACGCCCAGCCATGCAGTCCTGCTTTTTATGACCTTTGTACATTGACCATCTTCCATTATATTAATCCTCCCAGGCACACAGACCTCTGTGACTTGCTCCAGTTACTCTCCATCTAATCTCACCATCAGCTCTTAACGTGTTTTTTGGGAAACAACTACTCATTTAGCAACTCAATAGACCTACTATAGGGCAATTTAGTGTTTTCCTACAACTTTCGCCCCCCAAAACCTCTAAACAAAATCCCGCAAACTACGTCCTTTCTTCCTTCCATCCATCCATCAGTACGTCCGCCCTTCCATCCATCAGTCCGTCCGCCCTTCCATCCGTCTATATATATATCGTACTTTCCGTCCGTAGGCCTATAGGTCCACCAGTCGATCCGTATGTATGACTATCTGTATGTGTGTAAGTATGTATGTATGCATGCATGTATGTTTGTATGAGTGTATCTATGTTTGTATGTATGTATATATGTATGTAGGCTCATGTACAGGGTGCCGTTAGAGTCAAAAAAGAGGAAGTAGGCCTACTTGTGTCCTGACCTAGAATTTTGGACGTAGCTCATTTCTAACGGCGATCACACCGGGAGTATTTGACATAACAGAATACACAATCGCACACTTTATTATCAATATATAAGACAGCATTTTTAAGTTCGAATAGGCCAACGTAGGCCTACGTCGGTAACACAGGTGCACAGCTTCAACGGGCAGACCAATCCACATAACGACGAAATAATAGCTCATTAACCTAGCAACAGCCGGTGTAATTCCGCCTAAAGCCGCCTAACACGGGGATACGTAACGGACTTATGTCGTATCTTGTTCCTTGTAGACTAAGCTTAGTGCTTGGCGCGTATACGTAATACTATGACGATAAACAAATGGACGTTATGCAACTCACCATTGGAATTTACTTACGCATAGCCCGAAATTTCTGGACGTTTTGGACATTTGTTACGGACGTAAAAACGGCCATATGGTCGTTAATGGAAGCCCTACTCATGTATGCAAGCCGATGCATGCACAAATATTGCACATAATTATGTATGCAGGTATATAAATTATGTATGTGCATATATGTACGTATGTATGTACATGTACGTGTATGTATGTATGCACGTGTGTATATATGTATGTAGGCCTATGTATGTAAGCCTATGCATGCATGTAAGTAAGTATGTATGTATGTATGTATGTATGTATTTGAACATGTATGTATGTAAGTATGTATGTAGGTACGGATGTATTGGAACCAGGCATGCGTGTATTCCATCCGCTTCTTCTGCACTGGCCACTAATTCCTCTGCCTTGTACATGGTCCCCTCCTCCTCTTCCGGTCCTCCCTGTCGTCGCCTGTATTTCCGATGGTCGTCTTTCGATGGAGATCGGTCGACGATGACTAATGCTACGGCGTCCTTTCCAATCGAAAAAGAAAACAATCTCTTCTTGCACGTGACCGCCTTTCCTACTGGAATAAGCATCTAATGGAACGAGAAAGACGCGCAGGCAGACATGGAGTTATACGATAGACAGACATACATATATATGCGGACAGACAAACAGAGACAGGAGACAACTAGACATACAGATGGAAAGTGACAAAGACAGATGCCCGCAGAATGCGAATGGGTCAAGGATAACGATGATCGATGGATCTGACAGCACACAGGATGCTGCGCTATAAAAAGTGTTGGACTCCTTCTCTCTCCCACCCCAGTCCTCCTTCCGTATCTCCCGCTGTCTCTATATTACCCTTTATACATGCATGTATATTATAGTTGTATTAGATATATATGTATTAAAGGCAGGTGTTTGGAGTAGGATCAATTGGGATTAAGGTGCCTCTTTCACGTGCACAGACATCTGCGTGGAAGCTACGACAGATGATCCGTAAGAGATCATCCTTGACTTGACCAACATAAAAAGTAATAGACAGAGAGAGACAGAGACAGACAGAGATAGAGATAGATGTAGATAGATGTAGATAGAGATAGATAGATAGATGGATAGAGACAGAGACAGAGAGAGAAAGAGAGACAGAGAGACAAAGACAGACACACAGACAGAGATAGAGATAGAGATAGATAGAGATAGATAGAGATAGATAGAGGCAGAGACAGAGAGAGAAAGAGACAGAGAGACAGAGAGCAAGAGTGAGAGAGTTCTTATGTAAGAGTTACTGTCGTTTGAGTTGAAATTCGAGGACAACCGATATAAGGAACAGAAGAACTCTTAAATGGATGATAATTGTAAAGAAAATGTGATATTAGTTTTTTTAATTAAATTTCTCAGTAAAATAATATAGTTCGTTGTGAATCTCAAGAGGTGTGTGTAAGGTTACAATTGAAACCGTACGCCTAACGAGAATGGACGAGTCAGAAGCAGTGAACGACAATATATATATGTTACAGGGAATGTGTATTTTCAGGGAATATGTATATTCCCTGAAAATTTCAGGGTATATGTATATTCCCTGATTCACTCAGGGAATGTATACATTCCCTGAAAAAACCAGGGTATATACATATTCCCTGAAATCTTCAAGTGATTTCTATACACATTCCCTGAAAGCTTTCAAAGACACAGCGACATATCCTGAAGCTGACACAAAATTTTATTAACTCTAGCATGTTTTAAAAGAAGTTCGTGCACGTACATCTTATAATAATTGTCACATAATGTGTGTCTTGTAACATAACATAACATAACATAACATAACATAACATAACGTTTATTGGTCCAATTCTGTAATACAGCTTGCTCAATACAGAGCTTGATCAAAAGAACATGCAAATTAAACAGGCAATCCAATCAACACATTTAGGCTCACAATAAGCAGAGTAATCAACTTAAAGAAATTTTAAGCAGGCACGAGTCGTTATATTACCTTAGCAGTGGAAAAGAAGTAATTTTTTAACAAACATGTTTTAAATAAAAAATAGTTACACGCTATGGAACACAATGGGAACCCAGAAGGGATATGGTCCCGCTAAGCAGGGTCCCCTTATTCCTGGTGTAACAGCTTGATGGCAGTCGAGTTACAAATTAATAATGAATCTGTGTCTGCATTGAACGAGCGAGAGCTAGTGGTCCAGGACGATCAGGCTAAGCTATTGTGGTGCGACCAAGAAACGTACTTTCACGCAAGCAGAGTAGTATTTACCAGAGGGGCGATTGTTATTAATTCCAAGCTAGGTCCAGGTAATATCTCAACAGGAGCTTTTCCAGACAACAGCCAGTGTTTGAGGTGGCATTTAAATATATTGAGATTTGGGCAAGCTTTAATGCACATTGGTACCATATTCCAGATCACGGGACCCCTACATGGCAAAGATAATTTTCGAATGTTAGTTCTGGCATAGGCTGATCTTAAGTTAGCAGCATTCCTTGTAGCATGGGCATGTACCTGAGAATTCCTAATAAAGAGACTCGAGTATTCTTGCGGTTTCTTGTAGGGTTATAATTGGTCGCTAATTGGAAGGTTCTATCACTGCGTACCTCCTTTGATGCACATATACCCCATATTAATCAATATTAATATGTAATTATGCATTTTACATTAGCTTTGAAGTGTTAATAATCAGTTGATTAGTTTGTTATTGTTATAATTAGTAGCTAATTGGTAGCGAATTGGAAGTTAATAGTCCTACGTACCTCCTTTGATGCGCAAACGCCCATATGTTCAATACCTGTACGTAATATAAGATCAAATCTTCAGAATAAAGAACATCTCACTTCATAGAAGAAAGGTTTTTCCCCGTTTAGTATTAAATGGCCCTGAACTGAGTGTCATACAGTTGATTAGTTTGTTATTGTTATAATGTCCCTGAAAATACACATTCCCTGTAACATATATATGTGTATGTTACAGGGAATGTGTATTTTCAGGGAATATGTATATTCCCTGAAAATTTCAGTAATTTCGGTAATTTCTTGGTGACTGATTCCGGGAGACCGGGGACTACTTAGAAGCAGCGATAACACACGACCCAAGCAACGCAGAGACAGGAATCCAATTAAATTGAGGCTGGTGAATAATCTCCGATTTCTTGACGACATTGGTCTTCTCACCGGAAACGGAACAGAACTGCAGGATATTACGACACAGGGAGTAGCAACCAGAAAAAGATTCGGCCAACTCATTAACGCAGAAAAAAACAAAACAATAATTGCTATATACATGCTAAAGAAGAAGCTGTCAGAAGAAGAAAAAGAAGTAGAAGAAGAAGAAGAAAGAAGAAGAAGAAGAAGAAGAAAGAAGAAGAAGAAGAAGAAGAAGAAGAAGAAGTAGAAGAAGAGCAGTCCCTTAAGCCAGTCCTGAGGTAGCCATGGGTATTTTCTTAGCCTCGGCATACATGTATGAGGGCGGGTGGCCAGTCCTCTCCCTCTCCGTCTCATCTTCCCACCAGTCAGTGTACTCATTATAGCTGAGTTGGCTATAACGCTAAAGCGACACCAGTTACTATCAGCATTGACGAAGAAGCTATCGAGCAAGTATAAAACGGTTCTTCTATCTTCGAGGGCAAATAACCGCAAACAAAGGAGAATTGAACTCACCCCACGAGCACTTGGCAAAGTAAACAGGATACGGACACGCAGGAAAATAAAGAAAGCCAGGACAATAATAAAAATATATAGATACATTATATATATACATTATATATATACACACATATACATACACACAAACACAGACAACCCATTTTCCAATGCGGATCAGAAAGATGGACAATGTGAAAGAGAGGAGAAAAGAATTCTCACAGCAGAATGAGTTGGCTACGAAAAATTGCAGGAATTACAAGACTGCAGAAATTGAAAATTATGACATAAAAGAGCTTGTATATATATATATATATATATATATATATATATGCATATATATATACATATATATATATATGCACATATATATGTATAGATACTGAAACAAATGTTAGACTAAGTCGATAAGGGAAGTCTCCGATGGCTTGGCCTTGGATAGGAAGAATGCAAGCTGACCGAATGACCACACGATGTACTACATGCAATGTCCGAAGGGAAAAGAAAGAATGAAGACCAAGTCCGTCCTGGATCGACAATATAAATGAGGATGTAAGAAGATACGGTCTAACATTGAGGGAAACACCATGGTCTTGATAAATAACGAAGGGCAATGGAGATCATACTTTCGGATCTATCGCCTCCAAAAGGCAGGCTTCAGGAAATGATGATGATGATGAATGATGATGATGAGGAGGAGGAGGAGGAGGAGGAGGAGGAGGAGGAGGAGGAGGGGGAGGAGAGGAGAGGAGGAGAGGAGGAGGGTGGAGCAGGAGGAAGAGGAGCAGGAAGAGTAGGAGGAGGTGGAGAAGGAAGACGAAAAAGATGACGATAATGAGGATGATGAGGATGGTGATAATAATGATGACAATGACGATGATGATGAACAGGTTGATGATGAGAATGATGATGAGGATGACGAGGCTGAGAATGACGATGATGATGATGACGATGATGATAAAGATGACGATATAGGCCTACTTATACAGCAAAAAGATACGGACTATGACGGGTTCATTTTACGGCGACCAGTTCAAAGCCCACTTCTGAGCAAAACAGGAGCAGATGTTCGGTGAATCTTCGACTTATACCACAGCAACATAAATAACGACAAAATAATATGATCATCAATATCTAAAATCTGTCGGTCTCTGACACATAAATACGCTTATCGGAGATACATAGAGATACATAGAGATACATAGAGGCATAGTTGTCGTTCTCTGTTCGTCTGTTCTGTTTGCTCTGTTCGTCTGTCTGAACTTTTGTGTGCATTAGTTGACGTCTGTTATATATATATATATATATATATATATATATATATATATATATATATATATATATATATATATATATATATATATATATATATATATATATATATATATATATATATATATATATATATATATATATATATATATATATATATATATATATATATATATATATATATATATGCTTCTTCTTGTTCTTGTTCTTCTTCTTCTTATCATCATCATCATCATCATCATCATCATCATCATCATCATCATCATCATCATCATCATCATCATCATCATCGTCGTCGTCGTCGTCGTCATCGTCGTCGTCGTCATCGTCATCATCATCATCATAATCATCATCATGAAGGAATAATAGTAATAATACAAACAATTAGAACGACAACAGCAATAATAATTTCAATTGTAATACATCATTAAAATTTTATTTTAAAAATCAACGATGCTCGGTGATTTCTTTTTCCACCTTCAGGGATCGAAACGTAACCCGGGAAAAACAGATATGCTGTCGAAGTTCAGACCAAATTAATGCTAAATCATCGGAGTGTGTTTATGAAAACAATCCATCTTTATCTTAAGTTGTAGGCCTAATTATAGTACAGGATTCATTTAACGCTTTTTAAGGAATATCTCATTTTGCCCAGTAGTCGAGATACTGAGACAGATATCTAAGTTGATGATGGTCCTCTTCTACCAACCCCGATGGGATGGAAGGTTGAGTCAACCTAGAGTTGAGCTTTGGATAACTGACTTTCAGTGATATAATGTAACATCTTATAACTGCATGATTGATGAAAAGGGTTAAGCCCCACAACGTCTTCAATCTCGACAGATAATCTTTCTTTTATTTCACAGCAGTATCATTCATTATCCGGATCACCAATCTGGACAAGACTTGTAGAGAATTATAATTTGTTGAAAAGCCAAAATGTCTGAAGTTAATGACCTTTTAGGGGTTTGGTTCGACTGCACTAGAAATTTCATATAATAGAAAACCCACTGGTCATGCATGAAAGCCAGAATATGTGTGAAAGGCTGGGCCGTTAATGAACATGTTTAAGCTTGGTTCTGAGCTCCTTAAAGCTAAGAAACGTAGTTGAGGAGAGGATTATGTCAAGGGCGAATGTGTGGTGCCTAAGTGGATCGAGTTGGACGACAACCATATCGCGGAGACTGAGGGTGACCTCCGTTTCAATTCATCATCATTATCGTCAGTTCCTGACGCCATTCATTTGACGGTGATGGGTGCGAATAATTAATTAGTCCTCGTCGTTCCCTGCAGTCGCCAAGTCCTGTGCTGCTGTCAACGCTAGTCTCGGTGTTGTCAGGTCATCATTGATGTTGTTTATCCATGCAGTGCAGTTTTGTCGATCCATTTCAATTGAGGTTCTGTCAAAACTTGCGACCAGCTTAGTTCAGTACTGCCTGACCGCATTTCCATGGACATTATATGGGACCCATATGGAACAATAGGTCCTATTTTGACTCCATGTGGGCATGTTGGCAGGGTATACCGCCCATAGGCGTAATTTGTTGGGGGTACGAGGGGTACCCGTACCCCTCACTTTTTGGACTGGGGGTACCGTACCCCCACTTTTTGAGCAATGCCAATGAATATTTTATTATTGTGCCTTCCCAGAGATCGCAGTCTCAGCCTTGCTTCGAGTATGTAAGAAATTGGTACCCCCCACTTTTTAGACCAAAGTTACGCCCCTGATACCGACTACCAGTCAGTCGGTCTGTGCAATGACCTGTGTGTCTGTGATTCTGTTCGTCTGGCTGCCGGTTTCCACCTGTAGAGTTAATTACTTACGTTGCTGTATATTGGTGACCTCCTTTAATATATTTAACCCTGGGGCTGACAGATAAGCCCGTTTTCTCAAGTTTCCCCGAGCTCAGCGACCCAAGCATCCCGGCACACATTGCGGTTCAGGCCATTTCCAGGCTCTCTGCAGTTGAACATACCATAGTGTATAACTGTGTTCAGTTATGACTAATCTATCGAAGTTCATGCTACGCATTTTCTGTCTTACCATCTGTCTGTCTCTTTCTCGTCGACAGAAACGTGTGCGAAATCAATAAAGGCCACACATGAACACGAATAGTCCATTAAAATGCGTTGTACCAGTGTATCGGTGAGTTTTAATAGCGCAAATGTTCAACAGTTACAATGTGTGAAAATTCCCGTAGAATTCTTAGATGCTGTATACAATTTGTTGACATTTCGGGTGATAATTTCCATTGCAACAAAACATCATGATTGCCTGGTTTGCGTGCAGGAAACCATTATATACAATAAGCATGAAGCATGCGTCGTTGAATCTATATTATCACTATAAATATAAAGAATATAAGAGCGGTTTGTAAACGGATTTAATTAGGCACCGTCATAAACAGATCTATCACAGTATCAAAACATGTCTATTATCGCTCTCTCTGAAACAGCCGTCATCCAAATGCTTGTTACGTGTCCTTGCTACAGCCGAGTGAGATGTTTTCAGCTGAAAATCGTTGATATAATTATACACAATGCCAACTGCATGGCATGTTTAGTTTGTTTACAATAGCGAATCATAATGGAAACTACTTTCTTAGGTGTCACAGTGAAGGCAGGTCAAGAAACTAAATGGGTTATCATGAGCTGAATGAGTAATTATATACCATGAGCTGAACGGGTTACCATGAGCTGAGTGGTTAACCATAAGCTGAATGGGTTACTATGAGCTTGTTCTCGGCATGACTGCGTGCCCGGTTGACGTTTGAACGTAATAATTAACAACAGAAACGTGTCACATATAAACAGTTTCTAATCGATTCTGAGCGTGATTCTCATAGATGTTGCGAGCTAATCGGCATATCGGAATGCAAGTCATTTTTGTAGCGCATTTATCGCAGCTTGTCCTATCGTTTGGCAGTTAAATCAGCACATAGGTAGGCAAGTTGGACCATCTGAGAAAATAGTGTGCAAAAATACAAAATTAGAAACCGTACGTGTACAGAATCTTGAGTCGATATGTTCATAGCGTCAGACCTGACTGTCGTTCAGCCTCATAAACGTGTCTGGAATGCTTAGAAATTACTGCGCAACTGCTCTCTACGACTATCCGTTACTTACACATGCAGCAGACACTGCAGCGCGCAGTGCGCAGTCGAGCGTAAGCCAGATGATGATCACACACGAGTCGCTCTCTCATGTCAGCAGTGACTCGGTCAGTTAATTGTCTCTTGAAAATCTATAAACCATATGCGGACAGTTTATTCATATCATTTAAACACTGTGAGATTTCTAGAAGCTCTTATTGGCTTACGTCTCTGAGAATATTAGTCTGCCACTCCTACCTTCGTAGGATCATCGTTCTGTCACGAATGCCTCAGATTTCTAATAAACAGACTATTGCCAAGTATCCGCTCCATATATGTGGGTCATTATCCGAAATGTTACAAATTTCGTCTCCGAAAAACAAAAAATTTTTTTCCCAAAATTGGTTGCAAGTGTTTTTATTAGTCACGTACATAGTTAAATTTAACTAATTTGAAAGAAATCCACTATATTTTTAATCATAAGTTAATTTTTTTATAGAATTTATAAAGTCAAAATTCCTTTTTTTCATTAAAATCCGGCCTTATTGTGTAATCGTATTTCATCACAGGGACCTGAAATATTCCTCTGGTGCTTATAAAATGGCAATTTCCTAAAAGTAGATGATACCAGCATTAAGTAGGAATACAACAGGCCTTTCCTTCACATAATATATTAGTCTGGTATCAAGAAATTAAGATATTTTTCGAAATTATTCAAAAAAAGAAATATTATTTTTAGCTGCAGAAAAAAATGTGTGCAGCATTACCTATAACTGTATGTTATATGCATTAGATACAAATTGAACAACATTTTAAGAGTTGCTAGTAAATTCTAATTACATGCAATTTATTTTTATATCAAATAATTCACAAAAAATACATGTAATTCACTCTTAGCAATGCGTCATTACCATGCATGGCAAGATGCGACTGCCATGAGAAAATAGCAGAAATCTGATGTATTCGGATGGTAATGATGAAAAACAACCGCTGGATGGTAATGATAAAATGATGAAATTTATGTCAGCCGTCAAATATTTTCACTTGAATTACTTTATCAGATAAGTAATTTAAATCAGTTCAACAAAAGTGGTAAATAAAATAAGTTGTCAATGTTATAATCTACCTAAACCAGGAAATACAACACGAGATGGTAATGAAACAGAAATTTACTTTTTTTGTAATTTGGAACACACAAACTTAAATTAAAAATAAAACATTATGAATTTCAACATGAATCTGTGTGATTCCATTAATAGTTGACAATATCTTGTTCCGGCTGTTTTTCTTTTAGTAAGTAAGCACGTTCTCTAAAAGTTATAGGCTTCCCAAAAATTGGGATGGCTATGATGCTTATTTCTATGGACAAGTATAAATAGGCTCTAAAAAAATAAATATTACGAAAATGAGTCTAAATGTTTCATTATTGCATATCCTGGCTACTAATTAATCAAAATAATATACCTTTGTTACAGGTTGTAATGGAATAAATTTGCGTAAAAGTTGAATTTAATGCATTGTACACCGTCTCGGACAGTGGATGGTAATAATATTTTGTATACATTTAGTAATTTATTTCTAAATTTCCAAAATCAAGCAGCTAAAACAATGATGGGAAATGTTAATCTGCTCATTCTTTGAAGGATAGGCAAAAAATATTTGAAGAAATTATCGAAAAAACTCAAAAAACCAGCATAGGACATCAATTCTGCACTTTTCGGATAATGACCCATGTACAGCCGTCATCGGAGATTGTTTTCAAACTGTAGACACTACAGTGCGAGGCAAACAGTTGGAATGAGTTAGATGTTAATAGACAATTTATAGAAAGTATCTCTAGTCACACGACACAAGTTTATGATCAACTCAGTCTCATACAAGATTTCAAATTAGCTCTTACGAGAGATCGTTTATGCTATACATTTCGCTACAGTTGAAATCTCTTACATAAGACTTCGTCTTGACTTGACCGCCGGTTTGAGGACTTCGTTTCAGTTTAACATCGTCAGCTGTAGACGAAATCCTGCTCTTTTTTTAAATCACACTTGATACTTTTATTGTATCGACATATTGCAACAGATATAGAAACATGCTTGTCTATCAACCAATCGGCACTGTTCTGAAGACATGCACCGCCCATAAATGGGTGGAGTTATCTAAATGTTCCGCCTATATAGACCCACAAATGGGCGGTGCTACAGCTTGGCTGCGTTCACTCTGAAGACACGCACCGCCCATAAAATTTAATGGGTGGAGTTATCTAAATGCTCCGCCTAAATAGACCCAAAATGGGCGGTGCTACAGTTTGGCTCCGTTCACTGAGGTCTTCAGTTGTAGGCGGCGCAGTTGGGAGGCGGGCGACTCTGAAACCGAAACATATGTCTCGCGCGGGCGTCGTCAAACTGTGACCTTGACCGCACAAATCGTGAGCTGAAGAAGTGGAGCGCGCGATGATAGAGGCAGTGAAACAGACGGACAAAGGCCAACCGAAATGTTTTCCCGGAGACGTTGTAGAGTATGACGTTGGTGGAAAAGCCGGTGTAGTAGAGCAACATCGCAAGTCTCTGGATGAGCAAGAGCAGGCGAGAAGGATTGTAGTTCACGTCCATCATCGATCTGACGAAGGCGTAGACGCGGATCAGGTGACTCGGGATGTTGCAGATGAGGAAGACGCTTGAGACGAGTAGCAGCATCTTCGTTACCTTCATCTGGAGCCGGTTGTACGACGAGTTGGAGTAGATGGTCGAGTAGTCGTTCGATAAACTGCTTCCGGAGTTGCTGTTGAGCCTTTCGGCGGACCGTCTGGTCCGGTAGAAGCGGTAGAACTTGGACAGCGAGTAGGAGATGCGAACGTTGCTGACGGTGATGACGAGCGCTGGAACGACGAGGGTGACCAGCGTGTCGATGTTGTTGATGGTGATGACAATGTCGAAGTACCTTTCGTCGACGACGCAGTGGGGGTGGCCATACTCTTTGGTCACCACCGACGTCCAGAGGGCGAAGTTGTAGATGAGCAGTCCGAGTATGGCCAGGACGAGAACGACGATCTTGGCTCGCCTCGGTTGGCAGAGTCTTTGGCGAAGCAGCGGGAAGCAGACTGTCAGGTGTCGCTCGACCGTGAAGCAGACGACGTACCAGACGGACAGGAAGCTGGCGACGTACGTCAGGTAGATGAGGAACTGACACAGGCCGTTCAGGCTGACGACGTTGATGTCGAAAGTGTTCAGCCAGGTGAAGAAGAGGGCGAAGAGGAAGGCGAAGTCGGAGATGGACAGAGCGGCCAGGTAGACGCTGCTTGACATGCGCCGCAGGTAGGTACAGCAGAAGACGAGGAACGACAGAATGTTTCCGATCATTCCGAGAAAGATGATGACCGGAAGAAGGTACTGGTCGAGCAGGTAGACGGCTCGACGCAAACGCAACAGGTTGGGGTCGCAGATTTCGTTGTAGGGACCCTCAATCGAACAGTTGACCTCGGACCATGACGGCATCGTCACATTGCCCTCCGCCATCATGACATCCGTCGTTAGTTCTTCGTTCATAACTATTTATGAGTTCCAGGTAAGGTTCAGTAAGCATCCAGATCGGCTAAGGTCAAGCGAGTTCACGCAACCTAAGGTCAAGTGAGTTCAAGCAGCGACTGCAACGAAATTCTAATCGACTTTCGCCTCCTGGCAATGGAATTTATATAGCGCCTTTTTCTGTCATTGATATAACATGGTGATGTGTATCGTGGATGCTCTAACGAAGGTGCCTGATCCAATCAGTAGCTTCTATAACGCCAACATTGTTGAAGCAGCATGTGCCAGTCGTGGATGATTTATAACAGCAGCGATGTCGAAACTGCCATGGTCTTCTGTGAGGTTATCGATCACCCGCCAGGAACCAGTCTGCGGATTAACGCGTCTGCTGTGAGAGCATTAAGCTTATATAGCTCATTCGTAGATCCCTATGTCCGTTTTGTCATCTAGCCATAGGTCGTCTCATCCTCCTCCACACATCTGTGGACCCACGTTTTGTCGTCATATGTTAGTCGTACCTTCGATGAAATTATTGTCTACTCTTATTTCCGCTGAAGACGGTCACTGTGGTCAGCGAATTGGTCAAATGACGTCATCGACATAATTCGAAATGTCGTTCGATGAGCTCTTGGAAAATTGTTTTTCTACGGAACAGGGAATTGGTCGCGTGCGCCGTGTGATTGGTCTCACAGACGCACGACGCCGCCATCTTTGATATTCTGAAAACAGAAAATTACATCAGGTGAAGACACGGGATATCCTTAACCAAAGTTATCTATTTTTTATTCAATTATTCACTCGCTCACTAACTCAGTGACTCACTCACTGAATCAATTCACTCGTTCACTTACGCCTTTATGACTCGATCATTCATTCATTCGTTCATTCATTTGTGCAGCCGTTTGTTCATTTCTCCATTCGATCAATGCTTCTGGAAATTAATTTAGCGCCGTTGTTTAATATTTACTCGAAGCACTTCCTGCCCTGCCTCAGTGAAAGGAACTGTGTTCAAGCTTTAATGAAAGTTGTATCGTGTGTCAAAAGTCAGGACACACCTACATGTAAGTCTATAAAGCCTGCAGGCCCGGATTAAACCCTCGGGGGGCCCCTCGCCAAATTTTCCGGGGGGCCTTAATCGCCTATCCCTTCCCTCACCATACCCTTTCTTCCCTTCGCAAATGTTAATGCTTGTCTATTATTGACTATAATAACTTAAACTTATTAAATAATTGTGTAACTTAATAAAAACCAAAAAACATGGCACTTTATTAGGCCCCATTGGCTCACTTTCTAAGACAATTCTTGACTGTCAGTATCAGGATCAGTCACGGTGCCAAAACAAAGATTTAAAGTGAATGACAGTTAGCTGTCATCAATTTCAATGATTCATACAATAAATTTAACTTTAACAGATTGCAAAGTGACGTCCTACAGCTAAGTCAATACCGTAGATATTGTTCAGTTTAACGGTTTCAAATTTTATGATCTACAGACTTTAGGTTCACATTTTTCTACTTTTGGCAGTGGCAAACTAGTCAAGAATGTCATCGAAAGAAACAGTATCTAAGAGACATGGGCGGCGATCTAGGGGGTCGAGGGGGACATGACCCCCACCTTTAAGAGTGGGGGGACACGCCATACATTTGTCCCCCCAAATGTAGAAGAAAGACTAAAAAAGGCCAACAAATGTAATTGCGTGTGAAGGTTTTTACAGCCTTTTTTGACCAGACAAGGTAAAAATTCAAATTTTCAGCAGAAGTGTCCCCCGAAAATTCTGAGAAAGTAAGAAAACATTCCTTTAAATAATTTTGGAGAAGAATTTCGAAAAATGGTGTAAAACTTTGTGGTGGTGACGTTCTAAAAAAGGAAATGACATTGTTATAAATTTTTTGGGGAGATCAATTCCTAAAAAAAGTTATCAACCAGACCACGGCCGACTTTGCCCCCCCCACCTCTCAGACAAGATCGCCGCCACTGCTACGAGATCACTCTCAACACAGAAGTTCCAGTGCAGTTAGGCGTTTACTGTCATCGTACTGACGGGGCGTGGTGGCTCAGTGGTAAGTTCGGCGCCTTGTGACCGGAGGGTTGCAGGTTCGAACCTTTGCACCATTGGGTGCTGCGTACGGACCTTGGGGAAGTCCTTCACTCGCAATTGCTCGTGGCGCTTCGGCGTGAAAATTCCGGCACAGTATCAAATTAATAATTATATAATATCCTGCACGGTTGTTTATTTGTTTTGAGACGAAGACGAAATTATCAATAATATAACGATGAGTCAAGACGAGTACAGAGAATGATTTAGGCCTATATTTACAAATATGGAATACCAATGAATAATTATAACTGGCATGGGGGCCGTTGATCGCCATCATAATAATCAATCACCAATTCACAACTGACTCCTGACGTAAA
Organism: Allolobophora icterica; assembly: GCA_963556255.1. Classification (NCBI taxonomy): domain Eukaryota; kingdom Metazoa; phylum Annelida; class Clitellata; order Crassiclitellata; family Lumbricidae; genus Allolobophora; species Allolobophora icterica. Next base: position 47,246,557 of record OY744609.1, on the reverse strand, counting down.
GTTACACTGCCCTAGTGCCCTTGAAGAGAAAAGCTAGCTGAATACATGTGAAAATGCACATTAAAAATTCTTCTTGTTCATCCGGTGGGCCCCCTGACGACGGGGGGGCCCCCCGCCATGGCATAAATGGCATACTGGTTAATCCGGCCCTGTATAAAGGAAGTCCATTCCAGCAACACAACATCAGATTCTGTTGCCAAGAATATCGCGGATGCTGTCTTAACGGGAAATATAGGCTACTTCGAACATGTGAACTGTGCAGCATCGGCTGCCAATGAACTCATCTTCGAACAGTTTCTCATCTTGAAGTGAGCGTCAGAAGCGCTCGTAGTAGCTGCTAATAGCTGACAGGCCAGATTGGGCTTTTCCTGATCCAACGAAAGTAACATTTAACATCCACTGTCTATTTTGTAAAGCGTGAGCGTTTGACTTGCATTATTAAAAGATTACCTACTTACTACTTACTTACTCACTAAGTGGACGGCTAAACCACCAAAGGCCTGCGATTTTGGTTATAATATTCACACGGACATAGGCTGACTCTCTGCAAACCACATAGAGCAATTATCGAGGCCGACGGCCAAACAGTTCTACAGTGACAATCAGATATAATAGAATGTTGATGGTCTCCAGTGTATGGCCGTGCTCTCAAACATTGACATAAACAGGTATCGTTTTCAAAGCTGATCCAATTATAGACCTTTCTCTTCGTACTCTCTCTGATCCCACTTCAGAGTAAATCAGTTTGATGAATGCGTAACGTGTTCAATAATTGACCACCGAGTACCAACCTCGTTCATACTCTGCCGGAAAGCCCATATGGAGCCCACATGACACCTGCGTTCCGATATGGAACCAATATAAAGGCCATGTGCGTCCCATAAAATGCTCACGAGTTTTTGCTGGTTGAAAAACTTGGAGCAGCTGCACTAGCAATGACAAAACCTGTGTGAACCATTTTTAACGGCAGTGGGATTACTTGAGCCCAGATGCTTTATAGAAGTTAATGCCTGTACTGTGAGACAATTTCAACCGGCACCGTTTTCTTTGCGTGTCGTGTGCTTCGAAAGGCCGGGCCATGGCATTTAAAAGATGTATAGGAAAGCTTTAATCATAATAATCATGTCTCGTAAATCTCATAGTCATATATCGTAAATCTATTTATATGGCACCGTTTCGTGGTTATATGGACGTTTTTAGTTGAGAAATCGAATTTAGAAAACTAGAGAAAGTGGCAGTGAACTTTAAAATTTAAAGTAATCCATGCATGCAGCAGACACTGATGTAACCAGAACGATCCCATGCACAAATTGTCTGTTATGTCGTTTGATGATTTTAGATATGACCAGACGTGACTGCAGCAGACTACAACGTTCTTGTTCGTCGTCTCTCTGTGTTATGGTTTTTCATCGACAGCAAGAGAGCAACAAACACAAAAGCAGAGACAGACAGACAGACAGACAGACAGACAGACAGACAGACAGACAGACAGACAGACAGACAGACAGACAGACAGACAGACAGACAGACAGACAGACAGACAGACAGACAGACAGACAGACAGACAGACAGACAGACAGAGTCGACACAGTAAACCCTGACATGCGCCCAACATAAGCGAGTATGACTTTCTAGTAAATTGTCGGCCTAATCGATAGACGAACAGCCACAAGAAGTTACAGTTTTAATATAGGTATATGTTTAAGTGCTTAAATACGCACGTGTGTGTGTTTTGTGTTTGTGTGTGTGTGTTTGTGTTTGTGTGTGTGTTTGTGTGTGTGTGTGTGTGTGTGTTTGTGTGTGTGTGTGTGTTTTTTTGTGTGTGTGTGTGTGTTTTTTTGTGTGTGTGTGTGTGTATGTGTTTATGTATCAGGCAACACAGTGAGCGATTTCAAAGGGGCTATCGATGGCGTTTGCTGCAATGCACTGGCAAACACAAGGAATTCAAACAACGTCCATTACGGTTTTAAAGTACATAGATTGGTGGCCGTCCACGGATTAGAAGGCCATCTGGGCCAACTCAGTCTGGCATCCCTCTGAGGGAAGAGTACAATGCAAGATGGGAGGTTCATTTAAGGCATTCTGTTGTTTAAATGCTGTTGTCTCGATGAAACATTGGCCAACAGTTCCTTCAAACCCAAGAGCCACGAGTTTTAAGAGTGTCTAAAGAGGCGCGTAAAGAGTGTTTTAGTTGTCTCACTACGAATCTGAACAGACAGTCAGAGAGAGAGAGAGACAGACAGACAGACAGACAGACAGACAGAGACAGACAGAGACAGAGAGACAGAGACAAAGATAGAAACAGAAACAGAGACAGATCGAGATAGACAGAGAGAGAGAGACAGACATAAACAGACAGACAGAGACAGACAGAGACAGACAGAGACAGACAGAGACAGACATAGACAGACAGAGACAGACAGAGACAGAGAGATAGAGACAAAGACAGAAACAGAGACAGAGACAGATCGAGAGACAGACAGAGAGAAAGAGAGATAAAGATATAGAGAGAAGGGGAGAGAGGTAGAGAAAGATAGAGAGAAAGAGAGAGAGAGAGAAATAGATAGATAGATAGATAGATAGATAGATAGATAGATAGATAGATAGATAGATAGATAGATAGATAGATAGATAGATAGATAGATAGATAAATAGATAGATGGATATATAGATATATAGATATATAGATAGATAGATAGATAGATGGATGGATGGATGGATGGATGGATGGATGGATGGATGGATGGATGGATGGATGGATGGATGGATGGATGGATGGATGGATGGATAGATAGATAGATAGATAGATAGATAGATAGATAGATAGATAGATAGATAGATAGATAGATAGATAGATAGATAGATAGATAGATAGATAGATAGATAGATAGATAGATAGAGAAAGAGAGGAAGAGAGAAAGAGAGAAAGAGAGATAGGTAGATAGAGATAGACAGAAAGAGAGAGAGATATAGATATATAGATAGATAGATAGATAGATAGATAGATAGATATATATATATAGATAGATAGATAGATAGATAGATAGATAGATAGATAGATAGATAGATAGATAGATAGATAGATAGATAGATAGATAGATAGATAGATAGATAGATAGATAGATAGATAGAGACAAACAGACAGAGAGTTAGAGAGAGATAGAGAGGGAGAGAGGGAGATAGATAGGGAGAGGGAGAGGGAAAAGGAGATAGAGAGAGAGAGAAAGAGAGGGAAGGAGAGAGAGAGAGAGAGAGAGAGAGAGAGAGAGAGAGAGAGAGAGAGAGAGAGAGAGAGAGAGAGAGAGAGAGAGAGAGAGAGAGAGAGAGTTAGAGAGAGGGAGAGTGGAGAGATTATAGAGAGAGAATGGAGAGGGATGATGAGAAAGAGACAAGGGGAGGGAGAGGGACGGACGGACGGAAGAAGGGAGGGAGGGAGAGATATACAAACAGGCAGACAGAACACATGAAGACACGTACATAAACAAGCAGATAGACAGACAAATAGACAGGCAGACACAGAGACAGGCAGACACAGAGACAGGCAGACAGACAGAAAACAAGAACATAAGAAGACTAGTAAAGATGCACGAAATCGAAGATATCAAATGAAACATGTAGACCGATAATTTAGTACGGAACCAATTATATCTCTTACAAGCGCATTGTGCCGAGCGTTCGATAATCTCCATAAAAGTCGATTAAACGGACAACTCATTTCGTCGGCCCAATGAAGCCGCAGAAGGCAATAATCAAGTCGGTCCAACGCTGGTCGAATAAACGAGTAAAATCGACGGCAACACAATACAAAAACTAGATCATTAAACAACGAAACAATCTCGAGTAGCTCCATTGCTGCATGTTGAAGTCCAGTATATTATGCTTTTTATATGTCGGAGTTAGTGGATCAGGACAAATTGACTGGCTGGATTTAGGGTGAGTTAGTCCATGGCTGCGCTTGTAGGGGACAAAGGAAAGAAATTCCCTTCTCATTTATTATTATTGCCTCCCGTTGCGTTGAAGATAAACTTCCTCCATAAATGTAGACGCTGTCAAAGATCTTCCTTCCCGTTCTCTCAACCAGAATCATTAAACCCTGTATTATTTCTCTCATACAGCGCAAATTAAGGGGAAGCAAGCAACTCCCTTAAGTATAAAATGTTCTGTTAGAGGCCAGGCAAGGGATGAAAAATAATTGGATTCGTTAGTAGCTGCTGTGCACATTTAACCGTTTGTCCAACTAAATTGCACATTAGATCCCAAGGGAAATCTTAAAATTAAGTTACCCTTTCGCTCCGAAGTTGCTGTGCTAATGACTTCTTCTAGGCCATATACACCAGTGTTTTCTACCATGCTGTTAAACCTGACACTAGAAGTAGAAGTGGTACAATGAAACATAAAGTTTGAAAACCGCTGCTCTAAGTTAACCCGGAAAGACAGCCGTGGCTATGAGGTATTGGCGACTTAATTTTTTTATCACGTGCATAATGAGGGCCTAACTTTCGCCCTATTGTTTCCCACCAACAGTGTACGGTCGCTGCACACATTGTTTAAGATGAGTTCTTTAGCAGGTGCAGTTGAGCCGAAATGTCAGACCATCTTTCTGCCCTGGAGGGGGATTTGAACCACGGTCTTAATCCAACGGTTGCGAGTTTGAACCAGCTGAGAGGACGTCGTGTATTGACCTGAACAAGTTCTTTTGTGCATACTTGTCTGTGTCACCAAGCAGCTGATTCACATGGCTGATTCACATGACTGATTCACATGGCTGATTCACATGACTGATTCACTTGGCTGATTCACATGGCAGATTCACTTGGCTGATTCACATGGCAGATTCACATGGCTGATTCACATGGCAGATTCACATGGCTGATTCACATGGCTGATTCACATGGCAGATTCACATGACTGATTCACATGGCAGATTCACATGACTGATTCACATGGCAGATTCACATGACTGATTCACTTGGCTGATTCACATGGCAGATTCACTTGGCTGATTCACATGGCTGATTCACATGGCTGATTCACATGGCTGATTCACATGGCTGATTCACATGGCTGATTCACATGGCTGATTCAGTTGGCTGATTCACATGGCTGATTCGCTGGGCGGGTCAGTAAATGGCATGTCCTGTGATGCAACGACACTATATTCAGGACCTTGGGATTCATCCACTGCCGGCTGAAAGGCCGAAAAGCAGGAAATGAGTCCATTCCCTAAGTTCCAATAAGGACATGAGAGTTCTTGCTAGATAGTGGATTCAATTCCCAAGAGTTTGGGAACTATTATTGTGGAGGACTGGCCGCAGAAAATGAAATTCAAGGCCGCTGCTAATGATGACGCGCTGTAAGAACTCCTTCAGGTCGAATGCTGAAGTCAACCTTCTTGCACTGAGTGAATATGCTTGAAACCCTTTCTTCGATTGACCCCCTTGACCTCATAAGTAACACTCTGAATGTGGCGTCGATGACCAACCATTAAAATACGACGACTATCTTTAGCATTGAATAGACCCATGCCATAATCCAAGACGGGATGATTTAGATTTAGGCCAATCCAAATTCGGATTTGAGGATTTGAGAGGCTTACGTAAAGCCGTCCATATATCCATGCAGTTGAAGTGTTATTGTGCTCGACCGCCAGAGGGCTTTCCAGATTGTCGCGAAACTGGAGACGTTAGAAACCATACATGGACAATGGACATAATGAGAAATGACGCATGAGCCAGTAAGAATCTTACCAACCTCTCTGGTGACCTATAATCTATGCCCATATGTACGTGTATGTATGCATATGTATCTAGGCCTATGAGTGTACGTCTATGTATGTATGTATGTATGTATGTATGTATGTATGTATGTATGTATGTATGTATGTATGTATGTATGTATGTATGTATGTATGTATGTATGTATGTATGTATGTATGTATGTATGTATGTATGTATGTATGTATGTATGTATGTATGTATGTATGTATGTATTTATGTATGCATGCTTGTTTGTATTTATATATGTATTTATGTATGTATGTATGGTTATATGCTTGTATATCAATCAATCAATCAATCAATCAATCAATCAATCAATCAATCAATCAATCAATCAATCAATCAATCAATCAATCAATCAATCAATCAATCAATCAATCAATCAAATCCTTTATCGAAGCAGTTTGATAACAAAGCAGTATAACATAACAGCATCAGCATTTGCAACAAAAGGAGACCCAGAAAGGATGAAAAATCCAGCTATGCAGGGCCACCTAAGGTTCAATACTATCACAATAAATGTCATTACAAAAGTCTTTCAATCAATATTCTAATCGATTGCTTCGATCAAGAAAAAAGAAGTGAACAAGATAAATCTAAATTATGTATGTTTGTAAACAGGTATGTATGCATACATTGTATGTAGGCCTATGTCTGTATGTATGCATGCGTATATGCATATTGTATTTATGTATGTTCGTAGGTTTGACTCTGTTCTAGCGCATTTAATGAAAATTAGACCTGCAGAGAGCATTAACATTCTGCCCCATACAAGAGTCCTCGTCCAGAAGGCATTCAAGCTCCCCCGATTATATTGAAAGTGCCGCAGCAATCGTTTCCCTCTTAATCTGTTAATCCTTGCTTGTTCTTGTTTTTGCCCAGCGGTATAAATTCTTTCACTTCTGGGTTAAGTCTAAGCGGGAGAAGAAGCTGTCAGAAGAAGCTGTCAGAAGAAGAAGAAGAAGAAGCTGTCAGAAGAAGCTGTCAGAAGAAGAAGAAGAAGCTGTCAGAAGAAGAAGAAGAAGAAGAAGAAGAAGAAGAAGAAGAAGAAGAAGCTGTCAGAAGAAGCTGTCAGAAGAAGAAGAAGAAGCTGTCAGAAGAAGAAGAAGAAGCTGTCAGAAGAAGAAGAAGAAGCTGTCAGAAGAAGAAGCTGTCAGAAGAAGAAGAAGAAGAAGAAGAAGAAGAAGAAGAAGAAGAAGAAGAAGAAGAAGAAGAAGCTGTCAGAAGAAGAAGCTGTCAGAAGAAGAAGAAGAAGCTGTCAGAAGAAGAAGAAGAAGAAGAAGAAGAAGAAGAAGAAGAAGAAGAAGAAGAAGAAGAAGAAGAAGAAGAAGAAGAAGAAGAAGAAGAAGAAGAAGAAGAAGAAGAAGAAGAAGAAGAAGAAGAAGAAGAAGAAGGAAGAAGAAGAAGAAGAAGAAGATAAGAAGAAGAAGAAGAAGAAGAAGAAGAAGAAGAAGGAAGAAGAAGAAGAAGAAGAAGAAGAAGAAGAAGAAGAAGAAGAAGAAGAAGAAGAAGAAGAAGAAGAAGAAGAAGAAGAAGAAGAAGAAGAAGAAGAAGAAGAAGAAGAAGAAGAAGAAGAAGAAGAAGAAGAAGAAGAAGAAGAAGATGAAGAAGAAGAAGAAGAAGAAGAAGCTGGAAGAAGAAGAAGCTGGAAGAAGAAGAAGAAGAAGATGAAGAAGAAGAAGAAGAAGAAGAAGAAGAAGAAGAAGAAGAAGAAGAAGAAGAAGAAGAAGAAGAAGCTGGAAGAAGAAGAAGAAGAAGAAGAAGAAGAAGAAGATGAAGAAGAAGAAGAAGAAGAAGAAGCTGGAAGAAGAAGAAGCTGGAAGAAGAAGAAGAAGAAGAAGAAGAAGAAGAAGAAGAAGAAGATGAAGAAGAAGAAGAAGAAGAAGAAGAAGAAGAAGAAGCTGGAAGAAGAAGAAGCTGGAAGAAGAAGAAGAAGAAGAAGAAGAAGAAGATGAAGAAGAAGAAGAAGAAGAAGAAGAAGAAGAAGAAGCTGGAAGAAGAAGAAGCTGGAAGAAGAAGAAGAAGAAGAAGAAGAAGAAGAAGCTGGAAGAAGAAGAAGCTGGAAGAAGAAGAAGCTGGAAGAAGAAGAAGCTGGAAGAAGAAGAAGAAGAAGAAGAAGAAGAAGAAGAAGAAGAAGAAGAAGAAGAAGAAGAAGAAGCTGGAAGAAGAAGAAGCTGGAAGAAGAAGAAGAAGAAGAAGAAGATGAAGAAGAAGAAGAAAAAGAAAAAGAAAAAGAAGAAAAGCAGCCTCTTAATTTATCCTGAGAGACACCCATGAGTATTGATGTTAGCGACTTCATATTTCTTATCCCCAACAGTAGAGGGCAGGTGGCCAATCCTCCCTCGCCGTCTGTTATTCCACTAACAGTGTACAGTCAGTGTGCCCACTAAAGCTGAGTTCGCTAGTGGCGCAAATGGAGCAGTAGAAACAAATTTCTGTCCTAACGGGGTTTGAACCCCGACCTCTCGGTTGACAGTCCAGCACGCTAACCACTAGACCATTGCGCATTGTTGATCCAGGGTTCAAAGAGTGGAAATAATCTGGGTCAAATCGGCCATGATGTAAAGAAAGTAACATGGGGCTAAGCCGGGCGCAACACCTAATTCATCATCATCATCATCATTAGTTCTTGGCGTGCGGCGTTGACCTCAAATGGCGTGACGCCCATTCAAACGGGCAGCGGTGGTGAAGGATATCACCCGATCAATTCATTAAAAATGAGCGGATCGAGGCCATATAGGTCGCTATAGAAAACGTATACATTTACATTAACTGTCTTTCATCCTGTGCAACAACTGCTCCGTTGATGCTCGGAGAATGGGCTTCACTGGTGTTTCGAAGTGTATACTCCTGCTGTGCTCCGTTTGGACGTGGGATAAGAACGTAATGAGTAGGCAGAGTAAACAAAGCCGTGGAACTCCCAGGTGTTGTTGTCGGAGTGAAAATAGCGGACTCAGGTAGTTCAATGTAACAGAAGCGCTGACACATCTTATATGAAACTTGACGAGGTACAACTCAATGGGACAAATATTCATATGCCGTTACAATTTTCCATCTCTGACAACTTAAACGTTCCGCGATGGAAGGCCCAGGTTTATACGTCCCCGAAGCATAAACAGAATACTCGGTGCATATTTAATTTGCTCGGACTTCTTGTTCGGCGTTTGAAGGGAGTTTACTGCAAGTAAACTATGACCATATTCCCACTTCATTAGTGTGACAAGCCCTGTAGAGTTAGTTCGTTTCCACAAATGAAGCGGAAGTGTTGACGCTTATAAACAGGAAACCCATAAAGACGCCACGATCCGGTCTCCTTAAATAACCAACATTGACATATTATGCTTAAGGCGTCTGCATCGTTCTGCTCTGAGAGCATAAAAGGATTTAGAATAGAAAGGAGAGGCTACGACGTTAAGACATTTGAAGATGTGGCAGTCTAGAGCTCGTTATATTACGACGTCATCTAGGGAGTTACACTTTACTAAGAACAGTAGGCTGCCTTCGTCTCCATAAAGCCGATGCCATCGTTAATAGGTATAACGTACTCTGTAATCGATTCTAACACTTATTTATAAGCATTGGGAATATAATAGATGTGGGCTTGTCGACTAGAAAGAAGCGACCATTGAGAACAGCAATAACATTGAAAACAAATCATGCAACAATAACGGTAATTTACCCTACACGTGTCTGCTACACAATGAAAAGGTTCGAAGAAGGTCCTACTTCAGTGATCAAATACATAAATGCATAGGCCTACATGCGTAGTGCGTACATGCATACATAATAATATGCATACATACGTATAGGCCTATGCATCCATCCATACATGCACACACGCGCACATACATATATTATTAATACATATAAGCATGCATTGCATGCATGCATGCATACATACATACATACATACATACATACATACATACATACATACATACATACATACATACATACACATACATACATACATACATACATACATACATCATACACACATAGATGCCTAATACATACATATATACACATACATAACTACACGCAATTACATGCATACATACATACATACATACATACATACATACACGCATACATACATACATATATACACACATACATAACTACACACAAATCCATACATACATACATACATACATACATACATACATACATACATACATACATACATACATACAGACAGACAGACATGCATGCATGCATACATACATAAATACACACATACATAGCTACACACAAGTACATACATGCATACATATACACACATACATAGCTACATACATACATACATACAGACATGTATACATACAAACATCTATTTTCACACACATACATAGCTCCACACAAGTACACGCATACATACATAGCAATGTGCTAACGAAGTAACTTCATTTGCACGGAATTCGTGGAAGTTTTTAAGACATCTTGCATATAATGTCAATCCATGGAAGTTCTATTTGCACGATAACAAGCACCAAGGGTCTGTGACTCATCAAGTGAGCCATGCATGCCTGGGAGGTGTTCTAGAATCATTCAGTAGAATCGCTTCCCAGGTTACGTTAGCCCAGCGTAGATTGTAGGTCTTGTATGACTTATATGTTTGACAGCTGTCTTCGTGAATTGATATATATCATTAATTTTGGTATTGAAAGGACATTAAATATCTACATTTACAGCTCAAAGACGGAATTCATTACAGGGATGATTAGAGCAATACACATTTTATTTCTACTCTCTGTTCAATTAGCAACCTTAAACGAACTCTTATTATTGCTTGACGGCAGCTTTTAAGACTGACTGGCACCACACGCACGGACACACACGCACACACACACACACACACACACACACACACACACACACACACACACACACACACACACACACACACACACACACACACACACACACACACACACACACACACACACACACACACACACACACACACACACACACACACACACACACACACACACACACACACACACACACACACACACACACACACACACACACACACACACACACACACACACACACACACACACACGCGCGCACACACACACACCTACAACGCACAAGCACACACACGCACACACACATACACACACGCACACACACGCGCGCGCACACACACAGAGTTTAAGTATACTGTCATAACAACAACTTAATTACCATATTAAATTAGACCTGCTTAACAGAACGCTAAAATATCAATAGTCGTGTAGATATGCCACATCATCACATGATTCCCCCAAAAAAATTGCAAGAAAGTTGCAAGAAAGCATGTTAGGTTTTTTCTTTAGCATATGGTGTGTAGAAAAACCTAGCAAAAGTTGGCCAAAAATCGGCCCACCGGAAGTGTTCTGAGTACGACATGAAAAAGCATGGAAATAAATGACAAAATTCGTCTCATATATCTTAAAATTAAGCAAATTTTATTATTTTATCTTTGAAATTACTGATGACCAGAGCGTCTCGTTTGAAATTAGTAGGCGGGTTGCAAATCGATCGTGCTGGATCGAGTAGGCGAGCGATGCGCGGTCGACCGCGGGACCTTTTGTGTGCAACGTATTTTGTTTATCGTATTCGTATAGCTGCATTTTAGTAGGCCTACGCATCTAGTAGGCCTATCTCAAATCAGTTCCTTCGTCTGAATAGGTCTCTTGAAGAGGCGCTATATAAATTCTGAGAATGAATGAATGAACATTCCTCAGAGACCTACCATTGACGTAAGATGACGGCTAGGCGAGTGGTAAATCGCTCGCCCGTACCTTTGCTAGGCGAGCGACCAAGGAGAGCGATCGATCGATCGCCTCAAATGAGACGCACTGCTGATGACATCCGTTACATTTAACATCTACTAAAAATAGGACTTAGTTTGGTCAGGGTACAAATTTAGCAGATAGTCCTCAATGTTCTCTTCATCTCAAACTGGCTCTTGAGTTGTATTGTCGCAGTTGCCATGCTGACAGCGTCCACAGGCGGTGGTGCATTCAAGCCCATGTCTTGTGCAGCTATACACTATAGAATGTGTTGGACCGTGCAGAGCAATTGCATCGAATCATTTAAAGAAGTTTGTCCGGTGCAGGACTAATGTCCATCATGACTGGAACAAATTTTCCATCTTGAATAATCCTGCCTGTCAACCCAATCCTTCCGTTGACAATCCTTCTGATTAAATCCTTGTTCTCTTCGTACTTAACGCCTATTTAACGTTCACCTTTTGAACACTAATTCTACGTATAAGTATAACCTGAACTAATCAGCAACACAGTTTAATATCCTTTAGTTTAATAAGAAACAAACAGACAGAACTCAATTCGATTACAACTCAACTAGTCAGCCACACTACTACAGCGAACACACTCGAATTCAAACTTCTCTAGTCAGCATAATTCTTCGCGCCTCTTGACACACCTGTCTTCTGTGCGCCTAAAGCGAACTCTAATAATATACATATAGCGCGCCGCTGCCGATGTCGGCCGGCCGCGCGTGTCACTAAGACTATACGTTATACATCTATCATATATACATATACACGTGAAACTAAAGTAAACGCACTAAATATATACGCTAACATCTCGCACTGCAAGACTGTACACAAAACTCAGTTCACATTACCTCCTTCCTTTTTCTGGAATTGAGCAAATTAAATTTCAAAATTTGCGAAATTACCAAAATACATGAAACATATATATATATCTAACTAATTAATGAACAGTCTTACGATTACTTATAACCTTGACAAACAATCAGCAATAACATTCAATCTGCCCTTCTTGTACTTCACCTCAACATCAAAAGTTTGTAAGGCTAACGCCCAACGCACAAGTTTAGCAGACTTAGACATTGACTCAGTCAAGTATGTAAGAGGATTGTGATCAGTAAAAATGAAAATTTTTGATCCAATTATAATTTCTTTTAACTTGTTTAGAGCCCAAACAATAGCATAGGCTTCCTTTTCCACAGTAGCCCATCTCTTCTGGGTATCAGTTAATTTCTGACTGATAAATGACACAGGGCGTTCTATTCCCTTGTCGTCCATCTGTGTTAAAACAGCACCGACTGCAAAGTCACTACTATCGCAGTACAAATTGAATGGTTTTCCCACTTCAAAAACATATAACACTACTTTGGATCGCACAGCCTCTTTAAGTAAATCAAATGCTTGCTGATGTTCAACAGTCCAATCAATCTTATCAGAAACACGTTTACTAGTTAAATCAGATAAAGGTTTCGCAATCTGTGCAAAGTCCTTAATAAACTGTCTGTAATAATTAAAAAATCCAAGCAGTTGCTTAACTTGCTTCTTAGTTTCTGGGATCTTCAAATTAGTCAAACTTTCAATTCTGTCTGGATTCATCTTTATCTTACCAGACCCAACCACATGACCGATAAACCTTACCTCACTCTTACCAAATATGCATTTTTTCAAATTCAAAGTAACGTTATGCAATCTCATTTGCATCAAAAATGCATCTAGATGCTGCAAGTGAACTTTCCAACTGTCAGAATGCACAGCAATGTCATCAACATACGGTTCTGCAAAGTCACTTATAGGCTGTAAAACTAAATTTATCGCCTTAACAAAAGTTCGTCCAGAATTTATCATTCCAAAAGGAACACGAGTAAATTCATACAGTCCATTATGTGTTACAAAAGCTGTCTTCCATTGATCAGATTGTTTTACAGGACAAGTCCAATAAGCACTTCGACAGTCCAAGATGGAAATCACATTAGACTTTCCAACTTTGTTCAAAACGTCTCTGACAATCGGCATAGGATATTTACAATCCACTGTGAATGAGTTAATGTATCTGTAGTCACAGGCAAGTCTTAAAGATCCGTCTTTCTTTTTAACAATAACCAAAGGGCTTGCCATTCTGCTCGATGATGGTTTAATAATGTTTGTTTTTAACATTTCTTTGATCTGACGTTCCACTTCTGCTCGATAAATCAAAGGAATTCGGTATGCTGCAAATTCCTTTGTGTCTTGCTCTCTTGTTATACTGATTTGTGTATTGCAACTGCTTTTCTTGAGAGTAAGATTCTGCAAACAATAATGCTTTCTCCGTATTTTCTTTGAGTTCTTTCAAATGATTTTCGTGAAAAGGAATTATCTTGTGCCATTTCCTCGGGTTGTCTATTAGGTCCATTGTCATTCTCCTGAAGGCGACCTCTTCTCTTGAGACCGGAGTGATAGGTACTCTATCCATCACCAGACTCCTTGCCTTTAGTTGACACTTCTCGCAAGACTTACAAAATTTCACAATGTCTCTTCTCATCTTTGGCCATACAAAAGATAATTTTATTCGTTCTCTTGTTTTCTCTTCTCCTAGATGTCCTCCAAATACCGATTCATGAGCCAATTCCATCACTTTTATTCGTCTCTCTTTTGGTAACACTAGTTGATATATCGTCTGGTCTAATATCTGATATTTCTTACACAATAAACCGTTGATCACACAGAATTCAGATTCTTTCTCTTGTGCTAACTTCCAACACGGCTTCAACGATTCATCATTTCTCTGTTGCTCTTCGAACTTCTTCGAATCGGCAATCTGCACCTTTTGTTCTTCATCCATCTCTTCATCTCTATACAAGTCTCCTATCCCCACATCACATTCATTGTCTTCTTCAATTTCATTTAATGTGCCATTCTCGCATGCAGCCATCTCTTGCTCATTCATCTCTGATGTTATACCATCTCGCGATAAGCTTCGTTGCTCATTACTTTCGTTTTCCTCATCACTTGAACTTTCAGTTTCACTCTTCTCATCAACATCTACCATTTCCAGTTTCCGACTCTGCGCTCTCGTCATTACATTTGCTCGTACACTCACATCTCCTTGTATCGTTTTAACTTTCATCTGTGGTACGGCTTTTAATTCGGCAATTATCTCTGGATGCAACAAGAATCTTTCTGTACTGCCCATCTTTGCAATACTAGCACACATCAAGGTGACATAAGGTGTAAGTGAACACTGGATTTTACGCGAAAATCCCTCTTCTTCCACGTCACTACCACACAGTCTAACATCGACTTTCACTAACTTCGCAGGAATGGCATCTCCTGCCACACATTGCAAATTCACTTTTCCAATTTGTTCCACCTTCATGCCTTCCAGTAATTCTTCACTAATCACCGGAATCTCTGCACCCGAGTCGCTCAGTGCTTTGACTTTCACTGGCCCTTTACCGTCTACTCCACGAATTTCGACCTCGACATATTGCAAGAACGATTTCTTCAATATTCGACTGTCATCTTTTCCTATGACTTCTCTCTGAATTTCAGCATCCAATAGAATTTCTTTTTGAATACCACATTTCATTACTGACTTTACTTCAGTCTCTTGGTTTTCTTGACCCGCGGTTTGATTACCTGTATCACTAACCACTTGAATCAGATTCACCCTTGTGCGTTCTTGATTTCTGCTAGAACTAGCTGCTGCCACTGGAACTGGACAAAATTTAACCAAATGTTTGTCTGAACCACAGTTGTGACAACGCTTCACCACCATACCTCGTTGTTCATTGCCTTCATATCTCTTATACTGCGTAAACGATGTGTTGCCTTCCCTCTTGGCAAACGGCGCTGACGATTTGTTAAATCCCTGACGACCAAACGTCACTTCTCTGGTCTCATTGGGTACAGGGACATTAGCCTTGACTTCTTTACCTTTGAACTGATTTCCTGGTCCTGGATTACTTTTCCACTTTCCACTCTGGCTTTGGTTTACGGAACGTTGAGAATGATAACTGTTTATATTTGGGATCGCAAACCCAATTCGATTGTTTACATGAATGTCTGCTAGGTCTGCCACTGCACTAGCTTGGGGACAGTCAGTTCCTTCCTTTGACAATACAAACTGTAGTGGACCTGGCGGTAAACATTCTTTTAGCTTATCCGCTACCAGCAAATCAAAGAGCGTATCATACTCTCTGTTCACGTTTCGACTTCTCACGTAATAGTTTAGCAAGTTCTTCAGTCTTGCCGTAAACATCGTATAAGTCTCTTCTGTCGTCTTCTTAGCATCCACAAATCTGGCTCTGTATTCTCTCGAAGTCAACTTAAATTCTTTTAATAAGTGCTGCTTGACTCTATCATAATTGTCTAGATCATCGAATGACAATCTATTCAGAACGGTTCGAGCTTTCGGCGTCATCAATGGTAGTAATAATTTCACCCAAAACGGCTTTTCCACAGCAAAACTGCGAAACGCGTTCTCGACTGTTTCAAAATATAATGGCACCTCCATCATATCAGTTGGCATTTGAGGCAATACATGCTTCATTGCATCACCTATTTTCTTAATTTTTGACACCAAAGTTTCACTTTCTTGCTGTTTCCTTCTTTCTGCTTCCCGTTCTTCTCTCATTTGCGTTTCTTTCAATGTCAATTTTGATTTCTCCAGTTTCAGACGTTCCTGTCTTTCTGCCTCTGCCTTTTCCAAACTTTCTTTCTGAAATTTGAGTTCTTCTTGTCTGATTTGTTCTGCACGTTCCAACTCTAACGTTCGCGCTTTTTCTTTTTCTTCTTCACGCATTCTCTTTGCTTCAATCTGTTGCTGACGAACCTCTTCATCACTTTTTCTAGCTCTTTCAAATTCAATCATCTGCTCCAGTCTTCTTCTTTCAGCATCTTCCCTATCTCTTTTCAACTGTTCTAATTGAATCTCAAACTGATGCTTTTGCAATTCCAGTTCTGCCTTACGCACTTGTTCTGCTTTATCTTCTCTCTCTCTCTGCAGGCGCAATTCCTCTTGCCTTGCAAATTCTGCCTTCTCTTCTTTCTCTCTTTGCAAGCGCAATTCTTTCTCTTCTTTCTCTCTCTGCAAGCGCAATTCTTCTTGCCTTGCAAATTCTGCCTTCTCTTCTTTCTCTCTCTGCAAGCGCAAATCGTCTTGTCTTACACGTTCTGCTTCTTGTCTCAGCTCTTTCTCTTCTTGTCTTCGTCTCTCCTCTCTTTCTTTCTCTTCTTGTCTTCGTCTCTCCTCTTTTTCTTTCTCTTCTTGTCTCCGTTTCTCCTCCCTATCTTCTTTCATCATCATCCACTGCATCAACATCTCCATAGACATAGGCGCAGGAGGTTTTTCAATAGCCTTTTCTACGGCACCGCCAACGGCACCTTCTTCTTCGACTTCTTCTTTAACCCACACATCGGCGAGTTCCTGCATCATGTCACCACGTGACATACCTTCTAATTGTTCTTCTTTAAAACCGGCTTTCAACAAACGCTGTTTCAGCCTTTCCGTAGACATCTTCTTAATATCTGCTTGTCTTTCAGCACTTAGTTTCTCCATCTTACTTGTTTACTTTGGTGATTTCTCTTTTCAAAGAAGTCACGGTTTTTCTTGTTGTGTGAATCGATAAACAAACGGGATTTCTTTTATATTTGTTCGTGGAAAACAACGAAATTTTTTATACCGTTTCTCGTGTTCCACCGTCGTTGATATCGTAAACTCGTCACACAGCAACAACGCGTAAATTCTTTTATCACCGTCGTAGATTCTTCTAACACCGTTGTAAATTCTTTAATCACCGTCGTAGATTCTTCTATCCGCCGAAGGAGGTGATAACGTGAATTTTAATCCACCGTGAGTTTATATCCACCGTGAGTATTTATCCACCGTGAGTATTTATCCACCGTGAGTATTTATCCACCGTGAGTATTTATCCCACCGCTGCCACCAATAATGTCAACCCAATCCTTCCGTTGACAATCCTTCTGATTAAATCCTTGTTCTCTTCGTACTTAACGCCTATTTAACGTTCACCTTTTGAACACTAATTCTACGTATAAGTATAACCTGAACTAATCAGCAACACAGTTTAATATCCTTTAGTTTAATAAGAAACAAACAGACAGAACTCAATTCGATTACAACTCAACTAGTCAGCCACACTACTACAGCGAACACACTCGAATTCAAACTTCTCTAGTCAGCATAATTCTTCGCGCCTCTTGACACACCTGTCTTCTGTGCGCCTAAAGCGAACTCTAATAATATACATATAGCGCGCCGCTGCCGATGTCGGCCGGCCGCGCGTGTCACTAAGACTATACGTTATACATCTATCATATATACATATACACGTGAAACTAAAGTAAACGCACTAAATATATACGCTAACATCTCGCACTGCAAGACTGTACACAAAACTCAGTTCACACTGCCCCATTTAGTTGGATCCATGTCGTCACACTCTTGCCCAACCACTGCATGACTTGTAATTAAGCTCGCCGAGAGTGAAGGTTTGTGGTCGATGGTGTTAGAGGCAATCTATCGGGGTTCGCAAAGGTCTTTGCAGTGGACATTTCCTACAAAGGATGCTGTAGCGTAGTGACAATAGAGATCCAGACTGGATCCCCTTACAACATGGATACTATTGCTGTACAACCAGTGGTCTGAACCTTAGCTTGATTTGCGTTTGGTGCAGAGATCTTTGAACAACTGCGAAAAACAGGATCGCCACTTACTACTTTTTTGGAAGACCGACTTCTTGCCGAACCCATAGATTACTGAAATAGCCTACTGTCGCAACCAGTGAACGTAAGGGCGAACAACAGATCAGAGCATACAGCATGCATCGCCAAGTAACTGTTTCAGAACCTAGGTGTATATATTATGTTACAGGGAATGTGTATTTTCAGGGAATATGTATATTCCCTGAAAATTTCAGGGTGTATGTATATTCCCTGATTCACTCAGGGAATGTATACATTCCCTGAAAAAACCAGGGTATATACATATTCCCTGAAATCTTCAACTGATTTCTATACACATTCCCTGAAAGCTTTCAAAGACACAGCGACAACATATCCTGAGAGAGAGAGAGAGAGAGAGAGAGAGAGAGAGAGAGAGAGAGAGAGAGAGACAGACAGACAGACAGACAGACAGACAGACAGACAGACAGACAGACAGACAGACAGACAGACAGACAGACAGAGACAGAGACAGAGACAGACAGAGACAGACAGAGACAGACAGAGACAGACAGACAGACAGACAGACAGAGACAGAGAGACAGAGAGACAGAGACAGAGAGACAGAGAGACAGAGACAGAGAGACAGAGACAGAGACAGAGAGACACACAGAGACACACAGAGACAGAGAGAGAGAGAGAGAGACAGACAGACAGACAGAGACAGAGACACAGAGACAGAGAGACAGAGAGAGAGACAGAGACAGAGAGAGACAGAGAGACAGAGACAGAGACAGAGACAGAGACAGAGAGACAGACAGAGACAGACAGAGACAGAGAGAGACAGAGAGAGAGAGAGACAGAGAGAGAGACAGAGAGAGAGACAGAGAGAGACAGAGAGAGAGAGAGACTTATTCACCGGCGCTATGTAGCAGAGAGGACGACTTTGGTGAGGCCATGCATGTCAGATGTGTCATTAATCAGACGTGTCTGGCCATCCGACTCCGTCCAATGCTGCATGACAAGTCATGTGAATCTTTAACCGTTGCTCCACAAGGACGTTTGTTTAGCAGCCCCATAGGTAAGCCCAAGGCGCAGGTCTGTTGCAATACGCACTGCTTCATTATCGAGACTTAGTCCAACCGCGTTTATGGGGAGAACATACAGAAGCGAATCAACTACATGCAGTGAGACGAATACCTTCAGCCGGCTAAGTGGCAGTCGGCTATAATTGAGACACGCAAAGCTTCCACGGGTCCATTTCAATGAGGAAATGGTCCCACGCACATGCTCGTTGGAGGACTACATCATATGTGGAATTTTGTGGATGTCATGGTGAGACTGTCAGTGGCGGCGGCAGGTCAACAGACTCTGTTGGTGAATACAATCTTACGCTTGGCAAATTTAAGCGCCACATCCATTTGACTGTAGAATGTTTTCCGACACAGCTGCCATGATGATTGCGCGATAAGACTATTGACAGAATTCATAGTCTTGGTCCTGTTTGAACAACGCTGCGCCCGAGGATAGACATGCCAGGAAGTGTCTGGTAGCCTGTGTGGCAGCCTCACAGCCTCGCGGCGCACCCACATCAAGCTGCAAATGTGCAAAGGACAGTCGAACGAGAGTAGAGCCAATTGCGTTTGGTCAAGACCCCTCCCTCCATTTCTTCCTTAAGACAAACAAGGTACCAAAAACAAGAAATATTTAATGCTCTTTGGGGAGATTCCTACCAGCAAGCTATTAAGGCAGCGAGTGATGTGAGTAGAGCAGTCCCAGGCTCCTTGCGGTTTACCAGATCTAGTATTCGTAAAGGGGCGAATCTCGTCGCGCCCGCAAGCCAACTCAGCTGGAAAAGAGCGAATTCCGCGCATCACATCTTCCTCCGATGTTTGAAAGGCGAGTGAGTTTGATGGTGAACATAGCGATTCAGACATTCTGAATCGACAAGCAACGGACGATCACTGAAGCACAGAATTCGAACTGCAGCGTGGATGTTGCCATCCACCAGCGTTGATACAACCGCCGAAGCGATACTATCGATCTTCACGAAAGAGCCCAAAGCCATTTGCTGGTTTAGGACAAGGGACCCTTACCGCTAAGTTAAAGGTCTCCACCGTTTCGTTTATTCTATGTGCTGTGCTATGTTTCCTGTCTCCTCTGCTTTGAGTTATTAGTATATGCACCCTTCCCTCCCCCCCCCCAGAAAAAGCCCAACTCAGCAGTGCAACCCAAACGTCTTCCTTCAGAGGATCCTGAACGACTTAATTTCTGATCCTGACCAGTAAGATGCTTACCGCGGGTCTATCCACCTCTAGGAATCCTTTCATTAGGATGTCGTTGTAGCAGAGGTGAGCAATTTAGGAAGGAGGTGAGGGAGAAGGATAGACATGCCAGGAAGTGTCTGATTGCGTGTGTGGCAGCTTCACAGCCTCGCGGCGCATCCACATCAAGCTGCAAATGTGCAAAGGACAGTCGAATGAGAGTAGAGCCAATTGCGTTTGGCCAAGACCCCTCCCTCCATTTCTTCCTTAAGACAAACAAGGTACCAAAAACAAGAAATATCTAATGCTCTTTGGGGAGATTCCTACCAACAAGCTAATTTTATTAAGGCAGCGAGTGATGTGAGTAGAGCAGCCCCAGCCTCCTGGCAGTTTACCAGATCTAGTATTCGTTAGGGGGCGAATCCCGTCGCGCCCGCCAGCCAACTCAGCTGGAAAAGAGCGAATTCCGCGCATCACATCTTCCTCCGATGTTTGAAAGGCGAGTGAGTTTGATGGTGAACATAGCGATTCAGACATTCTGAATCGACAAGCAACGGACGATCACTGAAGCACAGAATTCGAACTGCAGCGTGGATGTTGCCATCCACCAGCGTTGATACAACCGCCGAAGCGATACTATCGATCTTCACGAAAGAGCCCAAAGCCATTTGCTGGTTTAGGACAAGGGACCCTTACCGCTAAGTTAAAGGTCTCCACCGTTTCGTTTATTCTATGTGCTGTGCTATGTTTCCTGTCTTCTCTGCTTTGAGTTATTAGTATATGCACCCTTCCCTCCCCCCCCAGAAAAAGCCCAACTCAGCAGTGCAACCCAAACGTCTTCCTTCAGAGGATCCTGAACGACTTAATTTCTGATCCTGACCAGTAAGATGCTTACCGCGGGTCTATCCACCTCTAGGAATCCTTTCATTAGGATGTCGTTGTAGCAGAGGTGAGCAATTTAGGAAGGAGGTGAGGGAGAAGGATAGACATGCCAGGAAGTGTCTGATTGCGTGTGTGGCAGCTTCACAGCCTCGCGGCGCATCCACATCAAGCTGCAAATGTGCAAAGGACAGTCGAATGAGAGTAGAGCCAATTGCGTTTGGCCAAGACCCCTCCCTCCATTTCTTCCTTAAGACAAACAAGGTACCAAAAACAAGAAATATCTAATGCTCTTTGGGGAGATTCCTACCAACAAGCTAATTTTATTAAGGCAGCGAGTGATGTGAGTAGAGCAGCCCCAGCCTCCTTGCAGTTTACCAGATCTAGTATTCGTTAGGGGGCGAATCCCGTCGCGCCCGCCAGCCAACTCAGCTGGAAAAGAGCGAATTCCGCGCATCACATCTTCCTCCGATGTTTGAAAGGCGAGTGAGTTTGATGGTGAACATAGCGATTCAGACATTCTGAATCGACAAGCAACGGACGATCACTGAAGCACAGAATTCGAACTGCAGCGTGGATGTTGCCATCCACCAGCGTTGATACAACCGCCGAAGCGATACTATCGATCTTCACGAAAGAGCCCAAAGCCATTTGCTGGTTTAGGACAAGGGACCCTTACCGCTAAGTTAAAGGTCTCCACCGTTTCGTTTATTCTATGTGCTGTGCTATGTTTCCTGTCTCCTCTGCTTTGAGTTATTAGTATATGCACCCTTCCCTCCCCCCCCCCCAGAAAAAGCCCAACTCAGCAGTGCAACCCAAACGTCTTCCTTCAGAGGATCCTGAACGACTTAATTTCTGATCCTGACCAGTAAGATGCTTACCGCGGGTCTATCCACCTCTAGGAATCCTTTCATTAGGATGTCGTTGTAGCAGAGGTGAGCAATTTAGGAAGGAGGTGAGGGAGAAGGATAGACATGCCAGGAAGTGTCTGATTGCGTGTGTGGCAGCTTCACAGCCTCGCGGCGCATCCACATCAAGCTGCAAATGTGCAAAGGACAGTCGAATGAGAGTAGAGCCAATTGCGTTTGGCCAAGACCCCTCCCTCCATTTCTTCCTTAAGACAAACAAGGTACCAAAAACAAGAAATATCTAATGCTCTTTGGGGAGATTCCTACCAACAAGCTAATTTTATTAAGGCAGCGAGTGATGTGAGTAGAGCAGCCCCAGCCTCCTTGCAGTTTACCAGATCTAGTATTCGTTAGGGGGCGAATCCCGTCGCGCCCGCCAGCCAACTCAGCTGGAAAAGAGCGAATTCCGCGCATCACATCTTCCTCCGATGTTTGAAAGGCGAGTGAGTTTGATGGTGAACATAGCGATTCAGACATTCTGAATCGACAAGCAACGGACGATCACTGAAGCACAGAATTCGAACTGCAGCGTGGATGTTGCCATCCACCAGCGTTGATACAACCGCCGAAGCGATACTATCGATCTTCACGAAAGAGCCCAAAGCCATTTGCTGGTTTAGGACAAGGGACCCTTACCGCTAAGTTAAAGGTCTCCACCGTTTCGTTTATTCTATGTGCTGTGCTATGTTTCCTGTCTTCTCTGCTTTGAGTTATTAGTATATGCACCCTTCCCTCCCCCCCCAGAAAAAGCCCAACTCAGCAGTGCAACCCAAACGTCTTCCTTCAGAGGATCCTGAACGACTTAATTTCTGATCCTGACCAGTAAGATGCTTACCGCGGGTCTATCCACCTCTAGGAATCCTTTCATTAGGATGTCGTTGTAGCAGAGGTGAGCAATTTAGGAAGGAGGTGAGGGAGAAGGATAGACATGCCAGGAAGTGTCTGATTGCGTGTGTGGCAGCTTCACAGCCTCGCGGCGCATCCACATCAAGCTGCAAATGTGCAAAGGACAGTCGAATGAGAGTAGAGCCAATTGCGTTTGGCCAAGACCCCTCCCTCCATTTCTTCCTTAAGACAAACAAGGTACCAAAAACAAGAAATATCTAATGCTCTTTGGGGAGATTCCTACCAACAAGCTAATTTTATTAAGGCAGCGAGTGATGTGAGTAGAGCAGCCCCAGCCTCCTTGCAGTTTACCAGATCTAGTATTCGTTAGGGGGCGAATCCCGTCGCGCCCGCCAGCCAACTCAGCTGGAAAAGAGCGAATTCCGCGCATCACATCTTCCTCCGATGTTTGAAAGGCGAGTGAGTTTGATGGTGAACATAGCGATTCAGACATTCTGAATCGACAAGCAACGGACGATCACTGAAGCACAGAATTCGAACTGCAGCGTGGATGTTGCCATCCACCAGCGTTGATACAACCGCCGAAGCGATACTATCGATCTTCACGAAAGAGCCCAAAGCCATTTGCTGGTTTAGGACAAGGGACCCTTACCGCTAAGTTAAAGGTCTCCACCGTTTCGTTTATTCTATGTGCTGTGCTATGTTTCCTGTCTTCTCTGCTTTGAGTTATTAGTATATGCACCCTTCCCTCCCCCCCCAGAAAAAGCCCAACTCAGCAGTGCAACCCAAACGTCTTCCTTCAGAGGATCCTGAACGACTTAATTTCTGATCCTGACCAGTAAGATGCTTACCGCGGGTCTATCCACCTCTAGGAATACTTTCATTAGGATGCCGTTGTAGCAGAGGTGAGCAATTTAGGAAGGAGGTGGGGGAGAAGCCATTGTGTCCTGATTGGCCCATTCAGGCTTGAGGTCTGGAAATGGATTCAGAGAGTGCGTGCGGAGTGCAGACAGTGAGGGGCGATCTATAGGAGCCGGTTCAAAGGATGTTTCTAGGTCAGCGTTTGTGGACTCAGCCGTCGCCTAGATACAACTGCATCACCGGGCGTCACTCACTGCATGTGCCCTCGGGCTTATTAGCGGCCATATGTCTATATATATATATATATAAATAAATATATATATATGCGTATATATTTATGTATATATATTTATATATAGGGGGAGCGGGAGCAAGGCTGAGACGATGAATTGGCAATATCGTACTGCAGCGCTGAGTGCTGTATACCGGGCGATAATACCTTAGCGATTCAGCATGATATGTAGCAAACAACTACAATATTATTACTGTGATTCTTACTATTTTTTTCCACGAGGTACCTCAGATCCCTCGTGAATTAAAAAAATTGTCAGAAGAATAAAAAACTCATTCTGGGACGGTTAATGCGTTGGGTTATGATGGCAATGCGCTGAAAAAGGTAGCTGGTCTTTCTCGGTTATCAGAGAGACAGCGCCCCAACTGTGTGATGAAAAGTAGGCCACTGCTGTTAATCTGACCGAGAATCTCAAACGCCAACGAGACAAAGTGGTAGGTTTGTGCGAGTGTGTTGTATTTTTCGCACTTTTTATCTGCTGCCAATTTGGCTGCGCCAGCAGCTGAAGTCGATGTGGAAGGAAGTTAGGATGCGGCCAGAGTGTCAGTTACCGTGGCATCCAAAATCAAAGCTCGGTCCATCCGCCATGGAATGAGAATTAGGCCATCCAGTCTTTTCCCATCTGTTCTGCTAAGTCCGGGTGTCTCCTTCACTGCTGGAAACTCACGCGACTAAAATCCCGACAGATGAGAACAACTGAGGCAAAACACGGTACATCGAGAGAAGCACTTGGTCCCTATCTAAGCTGTTAAAAGGTTTTTCGAAATCTAATTTGATAAGTATGGAGTCTTGTTGCTTGCTTTGAAGAACACATCTGCTTGAGTGAACCGCTGCCTCACACCGGTCACTGACTCCCAACTTCCCTAAATAGCCGGTCTCTAATTCACAATGCATCAACTGATAACGCATCCAAAACAAGTCGTAACCAGGTCAATACCCAAAGGTCAAGTGCAGAGAGAGAGAGAGAGAGAGAGAGAAGAGAGAGAGAGAGAGAGAGAGAGAGAGAGAGAGAGAGAGAGAGAGAGAGAGAGAGAGAGAGAGAGAGAGAGACGCGTATAGCACAATTCTACAATGGCGAAACGGTGAATAGATGTGAATTGAATAGCCAGAATTATTAATTTTCTGGGGAGGGAGGGAGGGGAGGGAGGGAGGGAGGGAGGGAGGGAGCATGACCCAGTGAATGGTTTCCTTCTGAATCGATGAACGTTACTGCCCCTATCTAATAAGATTCATGAGTTCGAATGAAAAATTAACCGATATATCTGACTGATGCAGTTCTCAAAACGCAATACTGCACGAGATGCAAATCAAAGCCAAGTCTGTCTCTCTCTGTCTCTCTCTCTGTCTCTCTCTGTCTCTCTCTGTCTCTCTCTCTGTCTCTCTCTGTCTCTCTCTGCCTCTCTCTCTCTCTCTCTCTCTCTCTCTCTCTCTCTCTCTCTCTCTCTCTCTCTCTCTCTCTCTCTCTCTCTCTCTCTCTCTCTCTCTGTCTCTCTGTTTCTCTGTCTCTCTCTCTGTCTCTCTCTCACTCTCTCTCTCTGTCTCTCTGTCTGTCACTGTCTCTGTCTCTCTGTCTGTCTCTTTCTCTCTCTTCCTGTACCTTAGCATCGCGAGATTTCTCGAGACCTAGTGATCGTGCGACAGATTTTGCGGTAGGCCTACTACTTCTATGCCTCTCTATCTGGCCGTTCAACCGACAGATGTCGTTTTAGCGTTATAGACAGCGCCGAGTTGTAAATGCAGATAAAATCACGTCCAAGGCAAAGTCTCGCGCGGCAAGGTGGCAATTAATCTTGTTCTCGGTCTTAGCACTGTAATCCACAGCGAGCTTCTGATGCTTCGGCCGAGGGGCTGTGAATGGCGGCATAGTGTTCAAGTCTGATTACGTTATGGACAATGCAGTAAACAATAATGGTGGCTATTGATGACGTGATGTTTTTTCAACGATTATGTAGAGGCTTTTGTGGTCCATTATTAACAGGCTTTTTTTTAGAACGCATTGTAAAGCTGG
>OY744609.1:47180271-47210271 GCA_963556255.1 Allolobophora icterica | reverse complement strand
GCTCTGGCTGGAGAGCAAATCAGGCTGATGCACAGTAGCAACGGGAATACGCTTATCTAATGTGGCGCTCGTTAATTTAATCTGGCCACAATCATAACGCTAATGCAGGACAAACGACGCACACAAAATCGGTTGGCGATCTTAGAATGTAAAAACATGTTTTTCAGGACGATAGAGGGAATGGAAAAAAGAAGGAAGGAAGGAAGGAAGGAAAGAGGGTAAAAAGACGGAAGGCGGAAAGAAACGAATTGAGAAAAACAGGGAAGAAAAGGAAGGAAAGAAAGAAGCAAGGAAGGATGGATAAAAGGGAGAAATGAAGGAAAGCAGAAAGGAAGAAAGGAAGAAGGAAAGAAGAAAGGAAGGCAAGAAGGTAAAGAGAGGAAAGAAGAAGAAGGGAGAAAAGAAACTAATTAAGAAAAACATGGAAGAAAAGGAAGGAAAGAAAGAAGCAAGGAAGGATGGATAAAAGGCAGAAATGAAGGAAAGAAGAAAGGAAGAAAGGAAGGAAGGGACGAAAAAGGAAGGAAAGAAGGCATAAAATCAGGGAAGGAAGGAAGGAACCAATACAACGAACGTGCACTGAATTCTTTTTTAGTTCTACAAATGGTTTTGAATCGATAGTTGTATGAACGGAATAAAGTCGTTGTTCCTAGATCGATATCCGATAGAACAATAGCTGAATGGGAGAAAATAAGTAAGGTATGCGTTTATTCGATAGCAGTTAAGATAATCAGATTATCAGGTTCAGGATGTAGTGTGGTTAGTTGCTTTTTAACGACGCGGTGTCATAACAAAGATTATTAATGTCGCCCTCCTCCTTTCCCCAGGCTTGGGCCTAGCACTGCCAGAGTACGATCAGTGGCGGAGTTGTAATGTAATGTAATGTAACTAGACGCTTCTATAGCGCCTTCTACTAGCTCCCCAAGGCACTGCTGTGAGCGTACTTCTATAACCTATAACCTATAAAAGAATAAGTTCATCGACAAGTGAATGATGCTTTAACAACAGGGAAGGTATCGCTTGGCAACAGATTCTGCTGCTGCAGCTTCATTGGTCACTTGACAAAGTCATGGACCACTTACGGACAAGGAGAAAGAGGTCGGATAGCCAAAGCTCTTTATGTGTAGCTAGCACAGGTCTGCCTGCGTATGTCCACATGCATGAATATAGGTATGTAAGACTTAGTGTATGTATGAATATTGAATATACGTGCGTATGCATGCATGTAAGTATGTGTCTATATAAGTTAGTATGTATTTTAGTACGCAAGTTTGTATGTATGTATGCATATATGCATGAATGCATGTATGCAGGCATGTATATGTATGTATGTATGTATGTATGTATGTATGTATGTATGTATGTATGTATGTAAGTATGCATGTATGGTTGTATATATTAATTCATTCAAACAGGAATTTAATATAGCGCACCTTCAAGAAACTCACTCAGACGCGCTCTTACCCAGACGCGCTCCCACCCAGCCACAGCAAAAAAGATCAGACCTGATCTGCTTGTAAAAAGCAGACGTGCTTGTTACCCCTAGGCAGTGCGCGAATCTCTTATGGAAGACCAATCCGAATGGATGGCCCAACAATTGAGATGGCCCGACGTTGCCTAATTGAGGAGAGAGCCATGGAGACTAAGAGTTCTTCCCCAACAAAAGGTCGAAGGGCTCGTCGTGCGACTGAACCAGAAACCGGACGGCAGAGCTGACACAGATAGGCCGGGAACAGCCAAGAAGGCAACGCCAAATCAATACAGCAACCCTATGTATCTGCTATATGTAGCAGATAAGCTGCGAGACAGGGAGCCAATGTAACACATCGCGCATGTATGCAGAGATATTTGCGGGTGAGTCTAATGAGGCGAACCGCTGATCGAAGAACTCGTCAAGGCGGCGAATTATATTCCTATTGGTAGACCAACTGAGATAGAACCACAAAGGGGTCCAGCCTGCTAAGTAACAAAAGCATGCATAAGAATCACAGCATCATCGTGTGACATGGAGCGAGAAATGATGACCCGTAATTAAGTAGCTGATAATAACAACTACGGGTAAGCTGATCAACATGTTAGGAGAAACTAAATCGTACGACCCTGGATGGCTCTCAAGTCCCAGACCACATAGAGGAAGGTGATATATGCATGTATTATATACTGTATACACGTATGTATGCAAAAAGCTCGCCATGTCATATATCATAGGCCCCCACCTGTGATTGATCTTGGTGCATTAGGCCTACATTCACCATTAGCGTAGGCCTTTGATCGACGGACGGCAAGAAAGACAACAACAAGCGAAGCAAGTTACTGCATGCAAAGACAATAGGCCCTTAACTGGAAACAGATCTTTTACCAACAACCCTCGGGTTCGAACCCCATACGCAGCAGACCGCAAACGGACACAACACCCGTCGACCACGAACTGATTCATAAACCTACCTTGGTCGTATTCGTCTGCTGCAAATACATTTTCCGTTAAGTACTTCCTACTTTTTTTTATTCGGTCGGCGATTTCGTCTAAATCGAACTAAATCATTTCAAAGAGTAAAAATCTAGAATCTTCTCACGTCCTTTTCAGCACGAACCGTTTCCTCAACGAACGTCGACGGTCGATATTTAGGTGAAACAGTCGGCGCCTTGTAGGCACCGAAAACCAGTAAATCTCTTGAAAAACTCGATGAGGCTTAAGATCCACGTCTGACCGATTAGTTGTGATTTAATGTTGGGCCGACGTCTTAACTCAACGGTCTTTGCTGTTTTTTGAAAGGCGCGTCCGACCGAAAAGTGTTCGATTCTCACTTAAACATAAGTCAACGCTTGCTCCAGTCCTAATCGTAATCGTAATCGTTAACTCCAACTTTCTAAAGCGCTGCTCTGAATCTAAGCACTACTTAGATTGATGTAAAGAGTAACTAGATGAATGTTGTAAGACTGGAACTGATCCGTCCGCTCGCTCACGGTTCACTAGTGTTGGCCGACGATGACTGTTAGTGTTTAACAGCGAAAGGAGACCGTTTATTAGCAGCAGATGCGTGGACTAATGTTCAGACAAGCTGGCGCGTATACACGAGCGACCCAGCCTGAAGCTGCAGTGCATACGGGCACGTGTTGAAGCAAAGTTTACATGGACGGCGGCTCTCTTCGCTCTGTTCGTGTTTAGGAGAATTGGTCAGGTATTGATCGAAGGGATTGGTTTGATCTGAACGGATCGAACCGGATCGAACCGGATCACGGGTTTCGTCTTCTAGTGCAACGGTGACGGAATGACATCAACCACGAGTAAAAGTCGATAAACAATTTGCGAAGGTCAAGGTCGAGCAATGCCATATTAGCGGTTTGTGACATTTATTTAACGACGTCGTCATGTCAAAGATGACTGACGTCAGACACAGAACATATATACAAGTGTAGCCAATAATCGGTCACGTTTGGGGTCCAAGACAGGTTAAGCTGACGGCCGGCTGCCAACCAAGAAAACCATATTAGCCTATATCCATGGGATTTATACCGGCTGCAGTTCAAACAAATAGGCGAACATCATAGGCAACAGCAGAACAGCACCGGACTGGTCAGAATGGCAGCGCTGCGAAATCCTGTAATGCAGTGGTTCTCAACCGGTGTGTCGCGACACACTAGTGTGTCGCGCATCGACCGGCAGTGTGTCGCGTAAACCTGGTGTGTCGCTGGTGTGTCGCGAATTCTCACAGCCTACGCCCGTCATTTCTACATTACACTTACTTACTTGAAGCTTAGCGGACGTAGGCTGTGAGAATTCCTAACAATCCATTTATAATATCTATTCTATTATATCGTAATCTAAGGTGGCCATGATGTTTATCTTATACACCATAGACCCCTACACGTTTGCGATGGCGCCGATGTTAACTTTTACCCATTATTGCAACATTTGGAAAGGATAAACTGATCAGTATAAAGCGAACATGTTGCGAATCTTCTACTGGTCATGCGAAATCAAATTTTGGTAGCAATGAGACGGGTTCTAGCACCAACAATAGTGAATACGCAAACAATGACGCTGACACTGCTAGTTTTAGTAAACCAATCAAGAAAAACATGAGAAAGAAGAAATCTAGAAAGTTATGTACAAGCAATCCTCAAGAACTCAGTTCTGGGCTAAGACATACAAAGGGGAACATTACAATACACTGGAGAGGTGGGCGTCCGGAGGAGGGCAAGGGGGCATTTGCCACCGAATTTTGCAAATATGTTACAAAAATAAAATCTTTTTATTACTATGATTAAATTATAACAGCCCAACACGATTTTAAATGCAAAAACCTCTTAATTATTTAGGTAAATCCTTGACAGTTATTTATTTTTAAAGTTGTCACGTGTTCTATGTTCATGAATATGGAAACACGTCACTTTATTCCTCCTACAAAATTTTGTGCCATGTAAAAAATTTTGCCCCCTGTAAAAATTCCTGCGGACGCCCATGCTGGCTCAGCAAAGCAATCAAACAGTTGGTTTCATTTCATAGTTCCTACTTATCTGAGCAAGGTTTTTCTCGGATGATCAACATAAAGAAAAAAGGAATAAAGTGGTCAGAAGATCTCTCTCAGCCTGCTTACGTGATGCACTTACAAAAACTGTGGATCCTCCATTTGCAAATAATCCACAGAAAATCCAGGACCAAAATCTCAGTAACTGCATGCTACTAAGTTAACGTAGAAACTGGAAAGGATTCAACATGAACATTTTCATTCTTTAAAATGTTAAAAATTTAAAATGTTAAACTAGTTTAACTTTAACATTTTTAGCAATGTTCACATACGATTGCGTGGTGTGTCGCCAAATTTGGTGGCAAGTTTAGGTGTGTCGCGTGCCAAAAAAGGTTGAGAACCACTGCTGTAATGGACGCATGGCTCAGAATTGTATGGCAAACAAGACATTGCCTGGCTTTGATAGATACATACATACATACGCTCTTATATATATGCGCATACATATACATTTATTTACATATAATATAGGTTATCGTAGACATGTGATCACCTATTTATATTGACTGTTTGGACCGCACATGCGGTCCAAACTCGGTGGTTTTCCTGGATATGATATTTGTTGTCTATCTACTGAACTGCGTATAGTTTGAGTTTAGTGGACTTTTGGTTTTAGAGTCGAATTATGACGAAATCAGTTGCGTACTGAATCAATAGTCGTAAGTGTAGCATAATCATAGAATTCTCCGTTGGTTGAGAGTATAATAACAAAGTTTCGTTAGATGGAGCATAGACGTAGGCTTATAATTGCAGAATGTTTCTGTAAGTGGAGTACAGTTTTAGAATAACGATAGCTCGACATTAATCTGTCACAGGCACTGCATTGACGGGGCAACTAGAGAGGTCTGTATCGCGATAGTTCTGACAGTTTTGTAGCTTAGCACAGGGGTTCTCAAACTTTATTTTTATTGTACCCCTAGGTAAAAAAATCGAGCGTTGGCGTACCCCCAGCAAAGGTGCCGTCTGATCAGAACAATAGGCGAGCGCGAAGTGCTCTTGAAATTAGCGTAGGACCAAGGCATAGGTAGACAAATTTACTTCAGAAGGTAAATCTTGAGTGAGTCGGGAAACAATGCTTCGACAAAGGAACAATGTCGTTTTTTGGCAGCATTTTATCCCAGCAGACAAGTCACAATATCTTTGGCAGCAGGTAATATTAGACTCTCCCCAATCGTGTGCGGTTCCCTGTTTGAGCAATTCGCCAACTGACCAAATAAGATGCTCTAATGCTTGTGAGCTAGCTGCAGCAAACGACTTAAACTCTTCTTACTTTGTAGCGTTTCCATTTTTCTTCGTTTAAAAAATTCAAGTGGATTACCTTGAAGATGTGGATGTTTTGTATTGAAATGTCGCTGAAGTAGAGAAGGTTTCATTGAATTATGTTGCAGTTTTTCATTGCAGATGACACATTAAGGTTTCGGTTCATTTTCATCACCACACCATGTAAATCCAAAGGATAAATAGCTCTCGTCATACCGTCTAATCTTACGCTGCGTACCAGTGCCGTCGTCCTCGTTGGGGTCTACTCTCAAACTTTAAAGAAAAAGAAGCGCATGGTGAACGCAGAGTAGCTAATCAACGAAATATGGGCATAAACTCATAGAAAAATTTAAAGAAACAGAAGCGCATGGTGGAAGTAGAATAGTGACTTCAATGCTAATCAAAGAAACATGGGAATAAACTCATAGAAAATTTATTTTTTTCTATTTTTTTTCGCGTACCCCTTAGCGACACCTGGCGTACCCCTAGGGGTACGCGTACCACCGTTTGAGAACCCCTGGCTTAGCACATTAATTTTACAAGCGAATATCGACGAAAACTTGAAATTTGACAAAAGAAATGAAATTAAACTGTAAAACTTTTACGTTGAAAACTTGAAACTGTTATTCTAAATAAATTCTGATATAGTCCTAAATCAATATAAACAGACTAGACAGTAACCGTATGTAATATAGCATTACATAATAAATTATCCTATCTATACATAACATATAATACCCTTACGTGTGTCCGTCGTAGGACGCTACGTCACAAACGCTTTCTGTTCTATTGTGAAACATAAACCGTTTGTCTTGACGACGGCGGTCTTGACGACGGCGATAACCAACGATAGATATATGCCTATAATATGACGTCATAATAATATGACGGGCAAATACACTAGTATTTATATAGAAACTATAAATATAACGTAGTATAGACTTATTGTTATGCAAATTTGAATGGTTGTCCCAAATTCTGCATTGTCTCTCACAGGGTGGCGCTCCCTTTCTTAACTATCCGACCAATCACTTGAAACCCAAGAATCGAAACTCAAGTCTTCGCTGCTGAGCCCAATCCAGAAACTGAATTCCTAGACAGAAGTTGATCCGATAATTTTTCGTATAGGGCCTACATTCATGACATGTGTATACGAACAAGCTAACAGACGAAATAGTTGCTGCAGTCTGAATGTATGTACGGATGTGTATAATGTACAGCCTATACGTATATACATATGTATGTATAATTGTATATATGTAGCCATATATGTATGTATGTGTAGATATATGTATGCATGTATGTAGAAGATTAGTCCCTGAAGCATGCATGTGTACGATAAACTAACAGGCGAAATAGTTGTTGGAATATGTATGTACGGATGTGCTTAATATATACTTATATACGTATATTTATGTATGGAGCCATGTATGTATGTATGTATGTATGTATGCATCATGTATGTGTATGTGTATATATGCATGTATGTAGAAGATCGGACCCTTGATATCAACTGTGAGAGGCACCAATTTATGAGCCGTGAGCTGCCTCATTTCGTTGCTGAGCAGATGAAGGTTAAGTGGCAGTTTTCCCTCTTTCTAGCCGCGCGAATTTCCCACTGAAATTGTATTTATGGATTAGCCACAAGCAGAATTGGAGCAGAAATCAATCAGTACTGTATCCCGGCAGTCCTATTAAAATGGAAGTACATAATTTAATTTATAAAATGAAACATTAATGCGTTCACAGAATGTTATGTCGTCACTTCACTCTTGATCTCGTTTATTTTCTGGAACGTCTCTGCCCTGCATGGAAAGTCAATGAAGTATGTACATTCTGATCAAAGTGGGCGAATTGATCGAAAAAGAAACGAGCTCTTGCATGCACGGGTGACCACCTATCTGAAGTGATATTCGCGAATCTCTGCCTAACGACAAATAGGTTTCGGATCGAGTTTTCAAGAGGGCAGAACGACGAAGCAAATTACTTACGATCAATCATTTACAGTTTTTACACACTAGGAAACGAAAATTGGAAGGTATGAATTAAGGACCACTCTTTCCTTATCCACAGCAATGAGCAAAACAGCAACAATAATAAGCAAAACAGAAACAGTAATAAGCAAAACAGCAATAATAATAAGCAAAACAACAACATTGAGCAAAACAACAACAAGCAAAACAACAACAACAAAAATCAAAACAACACGAATAAGCAAAACCACAACAATAATCAAAACAACAACAATAATAAAAGCAACAACAATAATCAAAATAACAACAGTAATCAAAATTACAATAGTAATCAAAACAACAACAATAAGTAAAATAACAATGAGCTAAACAACAACAATAGGCAAAACATAAACAATAAGCAAAGCATAAGCAATAAGCAAAACAACAAACAAACAAACAACGACATTACATTAACCGTCATACCTCGGCACTGCGTTCTCGGCATTAAGTATAGCCTAGCCTATTAAGCATTTCAGAAGTATAATATTGAGTGGGAAATGTTAGTTGAGATAAACGCCATTTTCTCGTATACATTTTTTTCATCCTAATATAAGCATAGACATTAGGAAACGGAAATCCGGTTCTGTTTAGCACATCACGGAACGCGGAACAGCTGGAATGGCGGAAAGGGAGTAACACGGCTTCGTCTATATTGGGTGATTATACAAGCGAGACACCGATTCTCAGGGAAAATCCTTATCATCATCTGAGAGTACAGATTCTATTTTGTATACATTGGCCGAGACGTCGTCAATAACCATCAGCATTCATCCTATACAAGTATCCAATCAGTTCATACAGCACTTTTCAACAGTAGTATACCTAAGTATATATAAAAAATAAACGTATATATGCGATTCTTTATACCACATTTTATTTATTTTATTTTATTTATTCCGGATATTTCTATAGCGCCTCTCGAAGTCAACTACTACTCAGAGGCGCTCCCGACTACAGCATTTGATACTGTGCCGGATTTTTCACGCCGAAGCGCCACGAGCAATCGCGACTGAAGGACTTGCCCAAGGTCCGTACGCAGCGGCTAGAGTGGGATTCGAACCTGCAACCCTCCGGTCACAAGGCGTCGAACTTACCACTGAGCCACCACGCCCCACGAGAGGCAAGACATAAACAATTTTAAATATAAGTGAATGAAACAATCATATTTTGCATACATATTATACAAATATGTTTTACAAACATGCAAACGAATATTTGTCCCTGAATGTAGATGGTCTGTGGGATGATGCATGACAAAGACGAATAGGCTAAGCTACGTTTGTTTCTATATGTTCCTATCAGTTCTGATTAAGGTTTACATCACCATATACCGCAGCGTTGATGCAACTCCTTATGATCAATGTGTTGTTACCTACTTCCGTCTTGACGCAACGGAGCTTCTGTAATTCCGTTTTTGCAGACCAACTGCAGGTGTGGTTTGCATCAGTTCCTGTAGCTTTATTCAAACTCACGCAAATCAGAATATAGTAGGCCTATATACGGACGAAGCAGTAGGCCTATGCATTAGCTTTTATTAGAGAAAATTATCCTGCTTTTGTGAGGTTTCTTTCGTATCTTTTCATCCTGCTGGGACTTCTTGCGTGCGTCTTTGCTTGAGGAAGTTCAAGAGACAGTTAGAACTTACCGTGAGTGTATACCTCGTCAGATCTGTTATTCATTTCTCAAGGCTTTTAAAAGGCTTCCAAAACACGATATACTAAAGGCCAGGAACGTATAATAAGCTTGTATACCTCGTCAGATCTGTTATTCATTTCTCAAGGCTTTTAAAAGGCTTCCAAAACACGATATACTAAAGGCCAGGAACGTATAATAAGCTTGTATACCTCGTCAGATCTGTTATTCATTTCTCAAGGCTTTTAAAAGGCTTCCAAAACACGATATACTAAAGGCCAGGAACGTATAATAAGCTTGTAGACATGCACATGCACATTCATTCATTCATTCATTCATTCATTCATTCATTCATTCTTACACTCGTACATGCATGCATACATAGGCTACATACATATATCTGCATATATATATATAGGCCTAAGTAGTTTTTAGCTATGTTAAGACGCAACTGCAGTTCTTTCCCTTTTAACAGCCATGTTCAATGATCATATAACGGTTTTGAAGGGTTTCAACTATATGCGTTTTATAAAAGTCGCGATACATACATACGCACATACATATATGCACACACAAACACATATCGTTCATTCATACATACATACACACATTATTGTGACACATACATACATACATACATACATACATACATACATACATACATACATACATACATACATACATACATACATACATACATACATACATATTATGTTTATACGTGCCTATACACGCAAACATAACCGTCTCTGCCTGAACACTGCTAAGACTCAATTGATCTGGTTTGGGACTAGACATCGGCTTGCTAAACTCAACTTTCCATTGCTGACTGAGAAATTCCCTGCTTACACCTACTCTTCCACCGTTCGTGACTTGGGTGTCATACGTGACTCCTCCCTCACATTCACAGAGCATATATCTCCAACATGACTCGCTCCTGCTTCTATCAACTGAGGCATCTCTGGACCATCAGTGTCACCTTCTGTCTTTACCACCATAGTTCACGCATTTGTCTGCTCACGCTTGGACTACTGCAACTCGCTCCTCGTGGGTCTCCCTAAGCAGCGTCTCTACCCCCTTCAATCTGTTCTAAATGCTTCTGCTAGGCTCATCGTTCGACTCCCCCGGTTTGCCCATATCTCTACTTACATGCTTGATGTCCTTCACTGGCTCCCTATTGCTGCGCGCATCAGTTATAAGATCTTCTTCCTTGTCTCTAAATCTCAACAGCGTATACGTACTGCCCCGAAATATCTCTCGAACTATCTGCGAAAGCCGCTATCTGCATATTCTTCTCGCTCATTGCGCTCTGTAAATCGGCTTGATCTTTTGTTCCCAGGGCTAAAACTGCCTTGGCCCAGCAACGGGCGTTTGCTGTAGTTGGTCCCACGATCAGGAATGACCTTCTCCCTCTGCTCAGGGTCAAACTAATTACTGGCTTTCCTCATCGGTCTCGCGTTCCCTAAAGGCATTTCTGTTTCCCCGGGCCTTCTGTGCTGAGAGCGCCTCTGAATAGTTATTCTGCGAGAGGCGCTTTATAAATTTCTAGATAAAATACAATACAATACAATAGGTACATTCATGGTTACATAGATACATAAGGACTGTTCCCTCCTAGGTTCCGCGTGCGCGTACGACTTTTGACGATACAATGCGCAACCATTTTCTGCCAGCGCCGCACAAATGTGGTGAAAGTTCCTGTTATTTCTAAGTTAAACTTAGCCCAAGTGTTTCAGCCAATGGCATATTTTTTGCCAGAGTTGTCAGAGGGTCAAAACAAGGTTTCCGTTCCCAAAATTGCGAAATCTTATAGCATATCAGAGCGCCCAGAGTTTGATATTTGCAACTATAGATAGTCACTTTCATCTGGCCTACAACGTAGTCCTCGGCGCCGCCGCCATCCGCCGCCGCCAAGCCCTCAAGTCGAAACCAGTCGCTAAGCTATCGACTGCCAGCGACTTCGTTCACTTAATATTTTGCTTGTTGTTTCAATCGCGGTTTCCAAGTTTCTATTTGACGAAGACATCAGCAGCATGACACGAACAACACTTACAATACAATACATGTACAATATACTATTCGTTTATTGAGGAAAACAAGCTGATGTGCCGCAACTTCGTACAATAGGCCTATACAATTTGTTCTATTAGTAAGAGTTCTTATAGAGCATACGGGGATATAGTTGTTGTTTTGTTTGGTAAAGTGAATTTATGCCTTCTATTACGAAGGGGGAATAACTGCCGGATTACACGATTCTAGTTCTCTGCTACTGCCTGAAAGAGGCACGAATCAGCAGCTTCGGCCAACTGGTTTGCAGTAAGATCGGGTACTGCTATAAATCCTTCTCGCTTCACTCGATTTATCAAGCGCTCAATTTTGACTTTGTCCTTCGAGCTAGCAAAACCCGACAACGCTGGTGAAGCATACATTAGCTGTGCGATCGCAGCTGCCACAGCGATGTCATGAAGGGCAACTCCTCGTTGAAAATACGCTGGTTTCAACGACTTCAGCCAGCGGTATAACTGCAGATTAAACCAGGAAAATTGATAAAATGTTTGTAAAATTCGGAAAAATAGATGGCGATTTGCGTTATCGAGAGAAATCCGGGGTTTGGGCCCATTTTGGCGAACTATGCTACCGCAGTAGGCCTACTACTACTCTAGGCAGAGACTTTAATGTCGCATGCTTTAGTTTCTTATCACTTTAACTGTCATCTATTACTGCTTCAATTAAAATCGATTCTAACCTTCGTATTTTCACGATAATACTAGTTTGTAATCCTGGATTCCCGTGTGCCTCTTCAACATAACAACTGTTGTAGATATAAGTCAAGCAAGCGCTGCAATGAACCTTGGACCTAGTGGTATGCTTTCTTCCGTTGATAAACACTCAAGTGCATCACAAATTCACATTAGCATTAATTTCCAGTCATCGGTCTGTCCCCTGTCGGCATGCCCACATGGAGCGGAGTCCATATAGGACCCAAATTCCCATATTGGACCTGTATAGAGCCAAAATAGGCCCCGTCTAATGCCCACGAAAATGATGGCACGGCCAGTATAGTATTTACAGTAAAATGCATTATATTGTAAGGTAATCAGGTATGTCCAATAGACATATCCGATTACCTGAGAAGTCGAGAGCAAGTCGTTAAGTCGCTAATATATAGAGGCTGGCAGTAACATACAAAGATGAAATGAAGTCTAAATAGTGGCTAGTGCCGAGCAGACATTGTTGTCATGCGCTTTAGTAGACTAGATTATTGGTTCGTGGAAGCCGATTTATTCGTCTCTGCGTCAGTAGCCCAAGAAACGTCATCGGAAGATTATCCATGTTCCAGGTTATTTGTATTGAGAAAGACAAAACACGTATACAGCATAACATTTCTGCGATATAAGGTTCACAAAAATAAGTAAGTAGGATTATGTAATTCTGATGAACTGTAAAACTTATAAAGGAAACTGGGCCTTAATTCGCATCGTCGCACCTGTCATTGCCATGGGCGGCGATCCTGCGGGGGTCAAGACCCCACCTTTAAGAGTGGGGGGCACACCATACATCCGACCCCCTAAAATTTGAAGAAACACCAAATAAAGGTCAAC
The DNA here is from genome assembly GCA_963556255.1 of Allolobophora icterica. Lineage (NCBI taxonomy): Eukaryota > Metazoa > Annelida > Clitellata > Crassiclitellata > Lumbricidae > Allolobophora > Allolobophora icterica. The sequence continues at coordinate 47,197,233 of OY744609.1, read as the reverse complement.
AGTTTCTAATTTTTGGACCTCTTTTTTGACCAGATCAGTTCAAAAAATTCTTTTTGACCAGATCAGTTCTAAAGTGTCCCCCCACCTATTGAACAAGATCGCCGCCAGTGATCATTGCTAACCACGCCAATCACAGTAGCAGGTTTATTAAGCCACTTCCAAATGAAAAAAAAACATGAAAGATAGAGAAGCAAAACAGAAAATGAAATACAAAATGAAGAACAGCAAAAAGAAGCGGAAAAAAATTATTAGAATAAGAGCAGTTCCCTAAGGCTTAAGCCAATCCCGAATGGCGAAACGAAGCCATTCGTATGAAGTCTTAGCCATTTAATTTTCTTAGCCTCGGCATGAAAGGGCAAACGATCAGGTCTCTCCTACGCCGTCTAAAATAGTGTTCAACGTGGAGACCAATGATGTAAACCTTGAAATAAAAGTAATACCGTTTACAATGGTTAAAAGAACATCAGCCACGTGACTGAGTATGCTAAACCAACACGCCCTGCTCATTCCATCGACTACCCCATCCCTCGCCTCATTTAGCTTACTTTATCTAAACTTATATTGCCACACTCCGACTGACGCTTCTCTACTCTATAGTGTACACTTGGTTCCAACTCAATTATAATAATTCTGTATTCTTTAAATTAGCTTACTCTGCATAAGACTATCACGCCACTTCAAATATGCAAACGAATATTGGTTTCTAATAGTGAGGTCCCTTAGCAAGATCAAGGGGACAGGTCGGACAAAAGCACCATATTTTTTCCACGTGATCTGCATTGCTAACACTTTATATTTTTGGTAGGATCCACGTGATCAAGACAATGGATCAAGAGTTATGACGTAAACATGTCGGCCGACAGACATTTTCGCCGATTCCACGAGATAGTCGGGTCAATATACGATAAAAAACCCACATAACCCCAAAAAATTGATACAAAAGGTTTCTCAGTTGATTTTGTTACCATTTGGCATGCATATTAACATAGTAAAAGTCTACTCCATTCTGACCATTCGAAAAGGTGAATTTCAAGATGGCGTCCAAGATGGCTGCCCGGAGCTAAAATTGCCTATATCTCAGGCACTATTCAACCTAGAAGGGTGGTTTTGGTGTCTAACCGTAGGGTTTATTGCTCAACGTTCAGTTAAAATACAACTTTAATCATTTAATGTATCATTTCAAGATGGCGTCCAAGATGGCTGCCGGGAGCTAAAAATTGTTTGTAAATCTCAAGCACTATTCAACCTAGAAAGCTGGTTTTGGTGTCTAACCGTAGGGTTTATTGTTCAGCGTTCAGTTGAAATAACTTTAATCACTTAATTTATCATTTCAAGATGGCGTCCAAGATGGCTGCCGGGAGCTAAAATTGTCTATATCTCAAGCGCTGTTCAACCTAGAAAGGTGGTTTTGGTGTCTAACCGTAGGGTTTATTGCTCAGCGTTCAGCTGAAATAGCTCTAATCACTATATCATTTACTGATTGACCCGACTATCTCGTGGAATCGGCGAAAATGTCTGTCGGCCGACATGTTTACGTCATAACTCTTGATCCATTGTCTTGATCACGTGGATCCTACCAAAAATATAAAGTGTTAGCAATGCAGATCACGTGGAAAAAATATGGTGCTTTTGTCCGACCTGTCCCCATCCAGTTACATTTGTGGGTTAACAGACTGTACAATAACTGTAGCTGGTCTTTGGGATGATGCATTACAAAAACGAGCAGGCTAAAGTAAGTTTATCTTTCTATGTTCCTGTCAGGTGTCATTTAGGTTTACATCACCACATACCGCAGCATTAGTGCAAGTCTTTATAATCCGATGTGTTACCCACCTCCGTCTTGACGCAACTGAGCTTCTGTAATTTTTTTAATTGGTTTGGATATGACCAGGGGCGGCGATCCCGGGGGCTCCAGGGGACAAGACCCCCACCTTTAACACTGGGGGGCACAGTATACAGTTGTATCCCAGAATTTTGAAGAAACTTTTTGGTTGCTATCTTTGTTAAATAATTGCCATGTGGAAACTTGACCACTGAGACCAGGCAGCTGAGACGTCAACACTTTGCCACCAACAACTAACAAAATTAATGAGTTTTGTTCATTATTATTCTGTTTATATTGTTTCGCACTATAGCAAATTATTTTCTAAAATCACTTTTACCCAATCTTGCAAGGATGTTATTTTCTTTTCCCGGTTTCATAAGCTGACTCTTTAACTAACCGAGCCTCAGATTCACATTTCTGTGTGACTTAAAAATGTTCGTGATAAATAAATAAATATCTATGTAGGCCCTGCTAGTGTTTGCAATCTGTCTAAATATTTTCTCTGGAAAATAAATATTATTATATTACAATGCAACGAAACTTTAACCTGACATCCGCTCAAGTCTCAAGATTGACAAGATGAAACACACTACACACAGTAACTTCAGATATTTTTAGCAAAACGAATGTAATTAATAAGTAATAATATAGGACTATGCGGCATTGCTGCTACGCCAAGGTGAAAGCAGTCAGCAAAGCTCAAGTAGAGAGAAAGGAGCGCGGCCAAGCTGAGACTGCCCGACAATAGAAGCAACCCGGTATACAATGCGTTGCGAAAAAAGAAGCCAGTGGAGGACATCACGCGTGTAGTCAGAGACATGGCCATACGCTACTTAGAAATGCGACTAACGAGGCGCGAGGCAGAACGTAGGACGCGTTCAAGGTAATACAATCGAGTGAGAGGGAGGCCAATGAAGAAAGAACAGCAGTTATCAAGGCGACAGGCAGTAAAAGCATGAACAAGGGTAGCAGCAGACTGGGAAGAGAGAGAGCGGGAGACCACACGGAGCTGAAGTAACTGGAAATAACAACCTCGGCTCAGCTGTGAAATATCCGGGGAGAGGGTGAGTTCTGAATCCAGGGTGATTCCAGGGTCAAGGACAGAGATGGAAAGATGACATGAGGGAATTCAGTAGCAAGGCTATAGCAAGATCAATCTTAGTAGGCTGCCTGCGAGTACCCAGCCATATATTGGGTCTTGGAGGGGTTCAGATGGAGGCGGTTAGACTTTAGAGGACATCCAGACGACCAAGGAGTCGGTGGAAAGGCACATAAGGCGGACTGCAGGGGCGGCATCAGAGGGAGAGCAATGAGTGTTGGCCTGTATATCATCAGCATATATATATAGCTGGTTAGAAGGAGAACAGGAAGTAAGAAGACGGCAAAGATCCGAGGTACAGATGATATATGAGAGGACCCAACACGGAACCCTGAGGAAGGCCAATCCGGACTGGGTCCCAAGGGGACCTAGTAGAACAGTAGATAACGGAAGATGAGCGGTCACGGAGATAGGAAGCCAGATATTCTAGGGGCTTTCCAGAAAGGCCAGAGCACGTGGATAGTCATCGTCATCGGATGTCTACAACTGTATACTTGCCTTACAAAGTGTCTGCTACTTGCTGTTTTAAAGCATTTTTCGTGTACCAAAAAAGGGCAAAAATTGACCCCCCCCCAACTGTCAAACAAGATCGTCGTCTCTGGATACTACTTTTTAAAACTGAAGCAACTATCCTTAACGCCGCTTCCGTGTTTCTCTATCTGCTTGATGAGATATTATGAGGTCGACAATATGACTGTAGACGACTGCTTTGTAACAGCAGACATAAAATGCTTCCGATTGCTCGCAGCTTTGAATTATTCACCTAATAATAGCATTCGCAGCGCCACACACCAAATATGGACAACATATTAAATGTGTCTGATAATTATAAGCACGAGCAATGTCGTGCAACATGCGGATGGACATGTATTAATTGACTCATATCACATAGACCACAGTATACTACACAGGTACACATACTACACGGTTAGTGTGATATCAGATCGAAGTCTCTGTTGCTGGACCACAGTGGCTTCATCTTATTTTCAGAATAAGATGTATATATTATAGTTATATATATATATATATATATATATATATATATATATATATATATATATATATACACACTAGTTCCAAGAGGGCGAGTACACTAGGTTGTGATTGTAAGTCGTTGAAATAATGGGTGAGCGACGGTGTTGCACATCATTTTCGCAACCGTCCCTCCGACTAACGAACGACAATTGTCGGGTTCTACTGCGTCTACTATTGTTGATCAGAGCCTCCAGCGGCGGTGAGGCGAATTAACACACTTCCGCCGACAGCAAAGAAGCGGTAAGAAGATCGCGTGAAGATGAAGGGATGTCATGAAATCGTAGGAGAGGAGGCGATGTCAACCGAGCCCAAAAAAATTCTCAAGTGTATGCTGGTGATGAGGAAATGACACGCGCGCTCATGCTCCAGCGTCACCTGGCGGCAGAAGCAGAGTATAGAATCCAGTTATTTGCATGGAGAATGTTAAAAACCTCACAAGTATGTTGTGCTCTGTATACCGAATAGCCGTGTTGATACATAATGCCTTAAGATTTATGACCTTTTGCTTTCGATGTTATTACTGACAGCAACTTGATGGACGCGCTCTCTGCCGGGGCATCGAATGCCATTTATTTAGTAACAAATATTGCGGCCAACATCATCGCCTTCCTAGTTGCATTGGAATTCCTCAACGCAACACTGACGTATTTTAACCAGCGTGTTGGAATCCAGGCATAGGCGTAATTTGTGGGGGGTACGATGGGTACCCATACCCCCCACTTTTTGGACTGGGGGTACCGTAACCCCCACTTTTTGAACAATGCCAATGAATATTTTATCATTTTGCCCTCTCAGAGATCGCAGTCTCAGCTTTGCTTCGTGTATGTAAGAAATTGGTACCCCCCCCCCCACTTTTTAGACCAAAGTTACGCACCTGAATCCAGGAACTCACATTCCAGGTTTCAAAGTTAATCCCAGTATAAATTAAATCCTTAAAAACTTTAAAAAAAATTCTTCAGAAAATTCAACCACAATTGGGTACTCGGGCGTTAAAATCAAGCAAATATAATAAAGTATGCCAAGTCAAAAGGAGTCATATTGGCATGCATCGCTTTCCGACTTAGCACCACGTGCTCTCCTCGCGGATTGGTTCCGTAAATCCTGACCTAGCGCTGATGCACAAGCTGATCTCTATGAGGCTGCTGCTTTCCTGTGGCGCTGAGAAATGCCAGGCATTTACATTTATATTTACGCTATGTCCACTGGGCTGTGTGGATTGACTGAAGGCTACACTACGTTTGATCCTTCGCGATCATTTGTTTATTGATGATGATAGTGGTGGTGGTGGTGGTGGTGGTGGGGGGGGTGGTGGTGGTGGTGGTGGTGGTGATCAAAGTAATAATACATACTTACATAGATACTTACTTACACACATACATACATGCATACATGTATGCCCAGAAGCAGGATAATACTCCACACCAATACATCCGTTCATACTTACATACATACATGGATATTGGATATTGGATACATACAAACATACATACATAAACCCGTGTATATATAATACACATACCAACGCAGAAGTCTATCTTGTTTTTCCATCGCTCTGCCGACGATTCACTGACGATTCACTGACATTGAATGCTTGTTGCAGCCTGAATGACGCGTTGATATCCTAAGGGAAATTCAGATGCGGTGGCAGTCTCCCATCCACCCTGGTTCTGTCAGTCGGTAAGTGTGACCGTTTGCAGCGAACGCTCCACTCGTCCGTCCTGGTTCTTCAGATTAGAGACTTAGGGCAAGTGATAAATAATTGTTGAACCTGTGGTTTGTTTCTGTGTCCATGGGAGAGAACAGCGGAGTATTATCCTGCTTTTGGGCACAACATCAACATGCTGATACACTTTCAGTCTAATTTTCTTGTTACGTAACTTTAGGAAGTGGCAGGCCGTTTCGATTGGCCTGCATGGTTAAGTGGTTGGCGTTGGATTCCAAGCACATATGACCAGGGTTCAAATGCGTAATCGTAATCGTTAACTCCAAATTTATAAATCAATCAATCAATGAGGGGGGTCCGTAGAGTAATGGATAACACACTGGCGTGAAGAGCTGAAGGTACCAAGATCGAACCCGGTAGACCCTAAGGTTTTTTCAGCCTTCCACTCGCTAGGTGGCAGTGGTTAAATGAATAGTAGGCCATGATATTGGCGCCGTGTGGCTGCCGCTTAAAAACAGTTATATTCGACTCCTGTAAAACTGTTATCGTGTGCTTCTACTGTATCCATGCATATAAGGCGCCCTGCGTGGCTGCCGTTTCCACTATATGTATGTTCACTGTACAGCGCAGTGCGTTTGCAGGCGCTTAATTAAAGAACAAATTATTATTATTATTATTATTATTATTATTATTATTATTATTATTATTATTATTATTATTATTATTATTATTATTATTATTATTAGTAGTAGTAGTAGTAGTAGTAGTAGTATTATTAGTATTATTATTATTATTATTATTATTATTATTATTATTATTATTATTATTATTATTATTATTATTATTATTATTATTATTATTATTATTATTATTATTATTATTATTATTATAACCATGGGCTCAGCCCCCTTAGTTGTCTGATGCCTTCCTGACAATATCTCTCCACTCCTTTCTGTCCAGTGCCGAGTGGCTTAGTTCCTGGAGACTTAATGCTCCACACCATTATGGCATTATGCATCTTGAATTCCTGACATCAGATTTCAATCGTCCTGTCTTTTTACTGCCAGAGTATCGACACCCATCTGGCAAACCTTCCTCCTTTATCCGCGGGCTTAGAACCGGCACAGAATACTGCTGGTTTGCAGCTCCCGTGGCTGAGTTTAAATGTCTAAAGCTAAGAGCAGGCCACCGGTGGCCTAATCACGAGTGCTGCGTCATGTCAGAGAAGATAGAGGAGGCAGATGACCTGCTAAGCCGCGTTTCGTCAGAGGCGTACACCATAGAAACCTTGGAGCAAATGCTCCATCCAAGAAAAGGGGGGGGAAGATCTGTCAGTGTGTGTGTCACAGTTTTGGGGCGGGGGAAGGAACGGGGAGGGGGAAGAAGAGGGGGAAAATGGACTTTGCTCCAATGACTTAGGGGGGGTAGACGCCCCTGCGTTTCGTTGAGTACGAGAAGCTTGGACGACGGAGGATTGGATGGTCTAGATTAGGAATTCTTGGAGATGGCACTGTAATTTGGAGTGGAAAGTCTGTGGGGTGAAAAGCAGAGGAGTCTGAGGCAGATAATGGTTATGGGTGAAAGGCGGTGTTGGCGATGGAACTCAGGATTCGCGGGATTCAGAGGGAAGATCGTGGTATAGGCCTACACGCCCAACTGACAACGCAGGCAATGATTTGCCAATCTATAAATGATTGCTGTGATCCCCACTTTCACTTAAATTAAAATTCAGCCGATACGGCATGAAACCTGCTGTGAAGTTTATCAAGAGTTTCATATCCTTTCTCTGATATTTATTTGACGCAATGTTCATCATTTCCCCACATGTTCAGACTACGCTGGCTTTAAAACATCACATTATGAAAGTCCAGCTACACATACATACATACATCACAATGATCACATGATAATCTAAAGGTAAGCATCAAACATTTTTATTATAGTAATAGACAGGGGCGTCTACACCATAGAAACCTTGGAGCAAATGCTCCATCCAAGAAATAGGGGAGGGGGAGATCTGTCAGTGTGTGTGCCACCATTTTAGGGAGGAGGAAGGGGAGGGGGAAGAAGAGGGGAATGGGAAGTTGTTCCAATGACTTAGGGGGGGATAGACGCCTCTGGTAATATATATTGAGGGAGTTTAGATAGTGGCTAATTTTGAATGTTTAAAGATTTTCGTACAAAGTCCGTTGATTGTTTAGGCTATACGTAACGGAAGTTGTTTCGGGATATAGAAGCGAGGCCTGAGCTGAAGTGCAAATCGACAAAAAAAAACAAGATACTTAATATAATAGGACCATAGTATGGGAGCAGTGGCCGTTGCCTAGGGGTAGTAATTGAGAAGAGCATGTTTGCCTGTTGATCGCGTCATTGACCGGTCGAGTCTATGTGATAAAAGCTGCGTGAACTTCGTCGATCGTCCGAGTAGAGTCGGCGTGTAGAGTTTTAGACTGATCTATTTAACATTTCGTCTTGTATAAGTACAAATTAAAACTTAAAGACTGTGTGCTCTAGGAATTGTGTGCTGCAAGAACTTAGAGACTATGTTCATTATTTTGAGTTGCTCTAAGCTAATGATCTGGGTAATCGACTACGTACAGCGAGTGAAGAAGGCCTGTTAGTTCAAGAGCGCAGACTGTGACATGCACAGTGTTTACATTGTACCTGTAGACATCTAAATACGATATCTTTACGAAGCAGAACACAGGCCTAGATGGACGCATGTTGTTTGAACGTGATGGAGAGGCAGAGGTTTGTTTAGCCTGGAGACCATATGGCAATTACTGGAGATGAGAGGTGATCTATTTTAGATTGGATTGATATAATTGGGTCTTGTAGCGCTGTTGTTTTCCGTCATCGTCATCAAAGCTGCCACGAAACGAACCAGTCTATTATACTTACTTATCACTCATGTTTGCTTACTACAGACACTTATGTCACTTAGATTTTATGTCTATGTATCAACGTGTTTATGCAGAGGCGCGTTTACAGAAAACGGGGCCTAGGCGCAAACAGTTTTGGGGGCCCTTCTGAACTTGTTAGACTGAGAGTCTGAGACTATGGTTATGTTTAGCCTAACATGCGCTGCTGTGCAAAAACACACGAAGTTGAAGCCGTTTTGTGAATGTTATTGACACTGTCACTGTAATTATAATTAGTTATAGAAGCTAATTTCAAGGAATGTGAAGTCAGTGCCAGATTAACTATGGCGCAACTGGCGCACTTGCGCCAGGCCTTCTTTCGGGGGTAAAAATTTAAAAAAACATTGAGAAATCCGATTATCCGATCGAATTTGTTTATATAAGTCACAGTCCGGCTTATTTAAAATGTTTAATTTCTAAAACAAGCATTGCATATAAAATTTGGTGGCATTATAAAACAGGCCTTCTACAGTAGGCTACTACTACTATAGTGATGACGTACTAATTAATTGTGTACTGTAATGATGACGTATGACGTAATCAATTTATGCGCGGATCGACCCCATCACCAAATAAAATATAGATTATGCGTACGGTACAGACGACACAGTGTATGTTCCATGTAATATTATTATCTACTATGTAGTGTTTATGTAGCTGCTTATTTCTTTTTTTAATTTTAATTTTTAAACAAATAAAATAAGTAGGCCTAAAGAAAACGAAGAAATTTGAGTCCGGTTGGCAGAAACGTCAAAGAAAACGCGAACTTGAAGAGGTAGGCAAACAGCAACGTGGTAGTATTGATAAATTTCTGGCAGTAAAAACACGAGAAGTGCCGCAATTTATAGATGGTGTCGACTCAGCGTCAGAAGCTGGATGCAGTTCAGGCTTAGGCCGCTCAGCAGTGTCAGCACTAATGCCAACAACAGACACCCTTGATTTCAGCAATGATATCATTGATATGCCTAAATCTGAAACTACCATAGATCTACCATTAAAACAAGAGAATCAATCTGTTGGAAACGTGCCACAAACAGATGCTGCTCTGTGGACTATAAATGAAGATTTGGTCAGTTATTGGCTGCAGATGGGACCTGAACCATGTCGTAATCAAGATGGCATGTACTCTAAATCCATAAAACAACATGGAAATAAAGTAAAATTGAATAGTACCAAAAGAAAACTAAACGATTCTGCTTTTTTTACGATCACACCAAACGGGGAAAAAATTCTCAGACATTGGCTCTTGTATTCGCCATCAACTGGGCGCTTATTTTGTTTTGTTTGTAAACTTTTTATTTCAAGCAACGCAAGTGCTCTTGCAAACCAACTTTCAAGATATCATTGATTCTTTCTCTACTTTAAAAGCGCGAAGGAAAGACTTTTAAACTCGACGAACATTTTTGAACAGTTGAACTGTAACAAGTAAAATTAAAAAATCTCCTATGATCCTATCACAGCTTCATTTTGTGTTCATAAATTATTAAAGTATGTTTTTCTATATAATTAATTTTTTCCCCATTTTTTTGATAATTTGATTGGATAGAGGGCCTACTTTAGTTTTGTTGCATTGTTTGCGCCAGGCCTCTAAAAAGTTAATCCGGCACTGTGTGAAGTTATTTGATTTAATGATTCTAGTAAAAAAAAACTGAAATCGGGTGTTGAATCAACAATCAACGCAAAATACGTAGCCATTTTACTTCTTTAATAGATTGATCTTTTAAATTGTCTTCATTATTGTGATAAAATCATCGCAAATTGTAGTGGATAATTCTATCATTGGAAAACATATTTTCCATCGTTTGGGGGCCCTCCGAGATTTGGGGGCCCTATGCGCGCGTCTAGTGCGCCTACGTGTAAACGCGCCTCTGTGTTTATGGAGAGCCTCAGAATAGCCTTTTACTGTGTCGAAGCACAGCTATCTAAAGAAGTCTATGTCTAACGAGGAGCAACTTAACGATAAGCTGAGAACGTTTCTTGAATTATCTGTTGGTTAAGTTCAGAACTTCAGCGGAAAATGATTCCAGTAAAATCGCGCCTTGCATCCATCCATTGATAGGTAGTTATACAGCAGCAACGACGAGGCGCTTAAAACTATGGAATACAGATATAAAAATGTATACAAGTATAAATATATATTTATTTAAGCATAAGTATACATGAGCCGACAAAAGTGTCTGCATATGTGCTATTGACAACAGTGACTGGAATCTGATCGCCATGGCCACACTCACCTTGAGAGGGATGTGGGTGGGACGGAGGACTGTTTCGTAATGCCATATGTGCGTCTGATGCGGACGAGATCCATGCAGTGACTGTTCTGTGTTGTTTCCCTCATACTGTGACAATTAGGTTGATTTATGACAGGTACTGGAGGACACAGAGGGACAAATGGACACAGACACATCGGCGGAAGATATATAGACTGACAAGCAGACTGACAAACAGACAGACAGACGGACGGATAAGACCAGGAAAACAAATGGGAAGGAAGAGACATCGAGGTACACAAACAGGCAGACAGGAAGACACAGCAGTTGGGCTGATAGGCATCAAGGCAGATGGATAGAAACATGGCCGAGAAACTGTAAAGGCAGATAAAAAAAAGCACCAAGAGACAAGCAAGTAAAAATCAGACAGGCAATCACACTGAAACAAGCAAAGTCAGCCGGAAAAAGGCAAAGACGGGCAGAGAGAGACAGAGAGACTGTCATTGACATTTATTAGTGTCCACACTGGAAGTGTCGTTTATGATAAATATATTAGCGACAACTAATAGTATGGTCGACGTCAGTAAGAAATGCACCGCAAGCATGGTTTATGCGCAGTCCTTGTTAGGCCTAGTTGTACGTGCGCCCATAGGCGTACTTTGTGGGGGGTACGAGGGGTACCCGTACCCCCCCCACTTTTTGGACTGGGGTACCGTACCCCCACTTTTTGAACAACGCCAATGAATATTTTGTTATTGTGCCTTCCCAGAGATCGCAATCTCAGCCTTGCTTCGTGCATGTAAGAAATTGGTACCCCCACTTTTTAGACCAAAGTAACGCCCCTGCGTGCGCCTGTCTTGTACTTGGTCTGTTCGCACACCTCTGAATCGCTGTGTCACGTGCTCTTAGTACGCAGACATGCGACTGATTCTACGTCGTAATTAGCCGAAAATAGAACTGTCCGCATCATATTGTGCGATTAGCTATGAGATAAGGCACCAAATATGGGATTTATGGACCAAATAATTATATCAGGCGGATTGCTGATATCATTGGGAAACTGTGCCATATTTTATCTCAACATGACCACGAAAACCTGTTCAAAAACTGAAAGTCTTAAGATGGTCATCTAAAAACTGCGTTCCTGCGAAGATCGACGAGCAGTACCTCATCGGTAGAATACAAGGCACGTTCGGCTATCCATCAATCCTCGAGTGTATATTTAGCAGACACTCGTTGACCGCTAGTCGCTAGATCGAAATGTCACTAGCGTCTGACGGTTGTGGTCACTCCTAAGACCCTTAGACCCTCTCGCGTCCATACTCCTGCGCCGAGACGTGTGACCAACTGAAAACGGCGTACGAGGCCCGTATAGTCCACTGTCCCAGAACGACCGTTCATCAAGAAACCCATCCCTCGCGATGCATTCACTTATTAGGCCAAGATGAACAGCGAAGAAAACGCCGTCAAAACCGTTTCACACAAGTCGTGTTTATGATAGACTGATGAGTCAGAAAGGAAACGATTCAATTCAGTCTTTTCTTAACTGCAAGAACTTGTAGTAATCGTAACTATGATAATACTGATCATAAAAGAAGTTTATTAACTGGTCACTCTGGTGTTTGTATTTATTATATTATAAAAGTGCTGTCACCCTAAATTAGATTGTGAAATACATCGTGTATCAAGTTGCGAAATGTGGACTGGAATACAACGTAAAAACTAAAATATGTATAATTGTAGGAAAGTAGTCCGAATGATAGGCCTATCGTAGCCTATTTAAGCTCAATGAAATATATATAAAATCAGTTGATACAATGTGAATAAGCGACTGCAGCAAGGTATACTGTGGATTTTAGACCTACAATACATGCCCTCGCACTACAGCTAAGTTGATGGGGGAGTGGAACTGAATTTGATATGCATCAATATTTGATAGGCATCAACACTGTGCATTCATAGTTGCTACAAAAGGAGTCGATTGCGAATATAAAATTAGTCATCGTATGCCAGAAAGTCGTTGACAGCCGGAACCCTAACCCCACTGGGGAAACTTACGACGATCCCCAGACCATCCTCTAGGAAACGCTCCGTCCCCAGCGGGCGCCTCACTCTTCACCCATCTGACTTTGAATGGCCTGTGCGCCCCGACCGCGTATCTGTTGTGCCACTAGGTCCATGCTGTGTGTGACAATTGCCACCAGCCCCAACGAACTGTCGCCAAAACATGGAGACGTTTCTGTGATAGACAGCATTTACAAAGGCCAGCATTTACAATGGAAATCAGGATTCGATTATAAAAGTACCTTGCCTTCCTTAACCACACCATACGAAACCATAGTATAGCTTTAAAATTCCGTAGACCATTTCATATTTTCCCTCCCCTCCCCTCCCCTCCCCTCCCCTCCCCTCCCCTTCCCTTCCCTTGTCTTACCTTACCTTACTGACATCAATCAGCCATTAAAATTGACCTATAGCTGCAGAGCTCTCTGGTTAGGAATTTCTTTAAGCGCCGGTCATTGATACAGCTTTTTAGACTTGGTCCTTATTTAAGAGCGATGTTCTCAATTATTAACAGATGTAGGCCCTACGTATTTGTCACTATTCAAATAAACAAATAATACCGTTTTTAATACGTACATACAATACAGCGGTGCATTCAGTGAATGCTTGGTCATTTTGATTCTGTGCACACACATTCCAGATCATTGTGAAAGCTTCGAAATGAATATAAAATGTTTTAGAAGACTAGGGATAGAAAAAACGAGTTCCATTATTTGATTATCTTCTCGGTAGCTGCCTCAATGCGCCTCTGACGATGTCCAGTGACTGTGTCTCTTCGTTGCTTCGTCCGCTCGCTTCATCTAACGAATTTCCGTCCACGTGTCTTAAGTTCATTATTCAACGAGGTCATCCCATTATTCAACGAGGTCACCTCGTTATCTCTCTCTGGTCATACCCGGGACTAGAACTGTTCTTAGTGAACGAGTTTTTTCTATTGCCTGGACCGAGATTTTGAAACGCTTTCCCTGCACTGTATCGTTCGCTTATGTCAGTTTCGTGGTCAACTTAACGCTTATCTTTTCAAATTGCTTATTCTCCATAGGGCTGCCTCTATGTCTTACGTGGTCTGAATCTTGACATGATTACAGCTTGGGTTTGGTGCGCCATCGGTTGATGCCTTGTGCAGAGGCGTCTACACCATAGAAACCTTGGAGCAAATGCTCCATCCAAGAAATAGGGTGGGGGGGAGATCTGTCAGTGTGTGTGTGCCACCATTTGGGAGGGGGGGGAAGAAGGGAAAGTGGGGAAGAAGAGAGGGAAGAGGAAGAAGTTGCTCTAATGACTTAGGGGGGGGGAGAGGAGAGACGCCCCTGGTCTTGTGTATCAAATACCGACGCCATACAGGTTTACCAAGTAGTAACAAATGCCGTCTTTCTTCCTATTTTCAATCCATCATTTTTGCATCAATAAGATATTCTATGTAATCTACATGATTTCTACTGCGCCTTTATGTTATGTCCCATTTGATTTATTCAGTTTAGTTACTTATATGCAAATAATATAATGTAATTAATTAAGAAAGGTTGCAGTATCAATCAATAAACTAGACATTTATATAGCGCGCTCTTCGAGGTGACTATTCAAAGGTGCTCCCAGCCCATTGCAACCTCGGCGAAAGAGAACAGCCTTGAGAGCAGAGAAGAAAGAGGTGGACGAGTCCCGAGGGAGAGACCGCAATTCCAGAGGAAGCCCGTTTCAGACAGCGGTACCGGCAACGGAGAATGCACGCTGTTGCATGATTGCAGTGTGAGCGAAAGGTATACATGTAAATCACCACGGGCGGTGGATCACAGATTAATATATACATGTAGATGTTAATCTCTGATGACAAATCTGCGCTTTATTGCTGGAGAATTTATGTCTTCGGACTTTTTAAATCAAATTTATTATCTGCCTTTTTGACAGAGCAATTCATAAGTGATACATACATACATATATATATATATATATATAATATATATATATATAATATATATATATATAATTATATATATTCCTCTTTCCGATGTAGTTTGATATATATATATATATATATATATATATATTACGATTACAATAAGTATATATATATATACTTATCGTAATCGTAATATATATATATATATATCAAACTACATCGGAAAGAGGAATATATATATGTATATATATAATTCATAATATAAATATAACCAAGATAGGCCGTGTCGATAGGCCTGCTAATATAAACTTAAAGGCCCCTACATACATATAGGCCTATTGTGACCGTTCTTGCATGTGATCTAGCATTGGGGATTAAAAACATGTCTCAATAACACGATATCTAACATAATATGAAATCAACTATATATAGTTTATAATATAAATATATATATACTAGATGTTTTCCCGTCCTAAGACGTGAAATTTATTACGACCTTCATAGTTTAAAAATTTGTGAAAATGTCATCATAAACAATGTTTTGCGTGTCCGACCGTCATCCATGATGACGATCGAAAGTGTTGCGATTAAATGTAAAACTGAAGTCTCACCTTTTCAAACTCTCCTACCATGACTCATCTGATCCTCCGCCTTCCAATTATTCTCGCCGTAAACGACACCCGCCTTGGCAGCTGCTCTGCCTCTCCTGATCTGGTACCCTGGAAATCGGACTTGGATCTCTTTTGGACTACTCTCTGGAACCCCTTTGATTTGGTTTGGCCTTCTGGAAACCGGACACGGACCTCTCTTGGACTACTCTCTGGAAACCCCCTCGATCTGATCTGATGTAGCGCTCGTGCATAGACTGGTGACCTGCGCTTGGCCTTCGAGTGGCGCTTTAGAAGTTTGGAGATTACGATTACGATTACGATTAGGCCTACGCGATTTTCTATAGCGACCGTATGGCCTCGACCCTGCTCATTGTTCAATGATTTGATCGGGTGAGATCCTTCACCACCACTGTCCGTTTGAATAGGCGCCATGCCATTTAAAGTCCCCGTGTAGTCAGAAGATCGTAAAACGTGCAATAAAAATTAAGAAATTCTTTCTCTGAGGATTGCATAGGCCTATATATTATACTAACGAACAAACTGAGACGGCTATAGAAAGTCGAACAATTAAAATAATCATAATATTGCCAGTCTTGTTGTCCTCGAGACCAAGGTCTTGGTCTCGAGTGCGCTCGAGTTCGTTTTTAAAAGTCTTGGTCTTGGTCTTGGTCTTGACGTTCAAAGTCTTGGTCTTGGTCTTGGTCTTGAGGTTCAAGGTCTTGGTCTTGGTCTTGGTCTTGAGGTTCAAAGTCTTGGTCTTGGTTTTTCAAGACCAAGACCAAGACCGACCTAAAATTTTAAATTTTTCCGCGCCATTGCGGTCCATAACGGTCGCACCTCTGGCCCATAGCCAATAATAGATAGCTCTTGTCTGGTCAACCGAGAGCCAGACGAACTGAGTCACAGGCAGTTAGACTTTCAGCCACACAGGTAACCCTGGCAGACTGATCCCCGCGATTAGTGCGCAGGCCAGGCACGAAAGATCTGGGCCACAGTTACACTCCTCTTGGAGATATCTTACATCATGCACCCCCTCGCTCTCCGTCTTATGGTTGACATCTTAGTCATATCGGGGTGTTGAGTTGTAGGTCAAGTCCGTATATGGACCTACTCTCATACTGGTGGCCTTGATATGACTCCTCACCCTCATTGCCCTCACAATCTCATGTGTGTGTGTGTGTGTGTGTGTGTGTGTGTGTGTGTGTGTGTGTGTGTGTGTGTGTGTGTGTGTGTGTGTGTGTGTGTGTGTACACACACGGTTTGGCTACGTTTGACCAGGTTAATACCAAGGTTAATCGTGACTGATATATATATATATATATATATATATATATATATATATATATATATATACATATATACAGGGGCGTCTACACCATAGAAACCTTTGGAGCAAATGCTCCATACAAGAAATGAGGGGAGATCTGTCAGTGTGTGTGCCACCATTTTAGGGGAGGAAGGAACGGGGAGGGGGGAAGAAGAGGGGGAAAAGGGACGTTGCTCCAATGACTTAGGGGGATAGACGCCCCTGTATCTATATATATATATATATATATATATATATATATATATATATATATATATATATATATATATATATATATATATATATATATATATATATATATATACGCGTC
>OY744609.1:47145271-47177771 GCA_963556255.1 Allolobophora icterica | reverse complement strand
TATATATATAATATATATTAGGGTGTCTCTTAAAAATGAAATTTGAAAATTTCAATCTCTCACCCCTTCAAGTTGTTAGGTTCATGGATAAAAAATTTACAAAAAAATTTGATGGAAATCGGATAATATTTAGAGGTGGCCCTTTGATGTCAAAGTTTTAGCATTGTAGGCCTATTGGTTACAACCATGCTATATAGTTCTCATTGTTAAAAGAAGGACAGATTGCCTTATTAATTTGCCAATTTCAATCCATAGAAGCAGGGAACAGACTCTTAGCTCCTGTTCAATTTGTAAACAAGTTGCAGGCAACAAATTTGAAAATTCAAATTTAAAATGTTTCAAACAAATTGTAATAAATGCACTTTCGCGGCAAGTAAGTGGAAAATTACTGAATTACCACCTGCATGATTTGTGGATTAGGGACAAAGCCATTGCTTATTTTGCAATCAATTACCTTATTCATAGCATTGTCCTACATAAAGTCAACATGGTAAGTAAGTAAGTAAGTATATTCTTTATTAACCAATTGCTAATCGCACTTTGTTGTACAGAAATCCCAGTTAAAAAGTATATAACATCCTAACAATAAAATTTTTACATATCAGGCTGTCGGCTGGGGGAATAATGCAGTCATGGGCACGGGGACAGAGGCAGTAGGTAGGTTTGGTTGGAGGTAGTAGTTGGTGCAGGATATGGCCCGGTTACATCAGGACAGCCTCAAAGAGGCGAGCATCAACCCGAGATGATATTCTTAACTTTGCTCAAGTAAACTTGGAAGTAAAGCAACAACGAGATGACTATATAGGCCTATCATGAACTGGAATTCCTGCACGAAGTGTTCTTTACCAGGTGCCAGGCGCTATACGCATCGTGCAAATTGGATGGTCAAGGTTATGACATGCAATTAAGATCTGGCTCTTTCATGACCAGTTCCAGATGACTGCTTCAGAGAAGAGAGGAATTCGTGATCTGGCAACTTTTGCAGTTATCATTCACCTCTAGTCCTGGATTACTGCCCCAATCGGAGTTGAAGTACCTCTGAGCGACTTCCAACTAATGGTTGAACTCTAAAAATACTCACATGAAGCCATTTCCAGCACAACAAGGAAAGAACTTGGACTTCATCTATGGTACCTTTCTGAGGAGCTGGTCGGACTGACTCTTTTTGATTCAAGAGTGTCTGTGGAGATGAAGAGACTGATGTTAGCCACCATGTAAGATCCAGCCCCGGATCATCCACCAAAGCGACCAAAAGTGCACCGTGACCCTGCAGTTTTTTCTGCATGATAAACATAAAACGACTCTTCTCCATGCTTGGCCTTCCTCAGACTTTCCTTGCACTGGGCCCGTCTGAATAGGATGAAGAGGAAACGAAATATTCCATAGGCTCTGCACATCATCAACGGGTTGGCAGTCGTCAGTGACATGGCCGAGTGAGGCATGACCCGCATTCAGGAACGAATGAGAGAATGTTTCTGGACATTAGATATTAATTTTAACATAAATATACACGCAGAAAGTAGAAATTCTGTTTCATAAACAATACAAATTGATTAACTAGTACTACAACTGACGATTAATTATTATGCAACATTACATTTCCCATTGTACGAAGTATCGTTAATTTTCTAAACTTTAAAGCTCGAGGGCCACCTCTAAATATTATCCAATTTTAATGAAATTTTTTGTAGAATTTTATTTCTATGAACCTAACAACTTGGGAGGGTGAGAAGGAGAAAAATAAAAAATTTTTTTTTTGCACTATGCTAAGAGACACCCTAATATATATATATATATATATATATATATATATATATATATATATATATATATATATATATATACATACATACATATACGTACGTGCATGTACAGGCGAGATGCTATGCCTTCTGTATGTCCAGCGCGTTTCGTGTGAAAATGGAAACTATGCTGAGTGTTTTACGAGATCGTGTGACTTCTAGATAGGAAAATTCTATCAGCAGCGTGACATAAACCCTTGAAATTACTCTCTCTTCTACAGTTCCATCTCATGTGTGTCTCTGCTGCTTCTCATTCCTATAGTTCATCTCATAAAGTCTTCTCAGAAGCGCGCCATCATGTACTGCAAATAATTTATGTAGCTCTTATTAAAGTATCTTCTCAAAAGCGCTGCGCGTGGAAAACAAACCTGGTTTCGAACCTCGATTGCACAAAGAAATGCATTAGCACTCGGTCCGCGATGGCTTGTTCTAGCAATTTGGTTTCGTGATCAAGGCCATGCAAGACGTAGTCTAATGCACTAACGTAAGAACCATGTCCAGTAATAACCACCACTTATCGGAACGCTAGCCACTTCTCCTCATCCTCATAGTGCTATAAAGTACTAATCCACCAGGTGACCGGTCTTCCTCAGATCGTCTAACCCCACCCACCTGGAATGGAAGAACAACCACCCCCGCCCCCACTCTGGCCGACTAATATATACGAGGCTCAGAAGACACTCAGAACTGTAAATTACTCCGAGATAGCATGTGTTTTCGATAACACACAAATTAAATATATTATCGGAAATCAACAACAACCCTCGTTTATATCTATCTCTATCTATCTATCTGTCTATCTATCTATCTGTCTGTCTGTCTGTCTGTCTGTCAGGCCAAGACGTAGTCTAATGCACTAACGCAAGAACCATGTCCAGTAATAACCACCACTTATCGGAACTGTCGGTCTGTCTATCTATCTATGATAAACTTATATATCGCCCTTACAGTTCTGAGTGGCTCAGGACACACTCAGATCTGTAAATTACTCCGAGATAACATGTGTTTTCGATAACACATAAATTAAATATATTATCGGAAATCAACAACAACCCTCGTTTATATCTATCTCTATCTATCTATCTGTCTATCTATCTATCTGTCTGTCTGTCTGTCTGTCTGTCTGTCTGTCTGTGTATCTGTCTGTGTGTCTGTCTGTCTGTCTGTCTATCTATCTATCTATCTATCTATCTATCTATCTATCTATCTATCTATCTATCTATCTATCTATCTATCTATCTATCTATCTATCTATCTATCTATCTATCTATCTATCTATCTATCTACCTATCTACATGTATCTATCTATCTCTCCATCCATCCATCCATCCGTCCGTCCATCCGTCTGTCTGTCTGTCTGTCTGTCTGTCGGTCTGTCTGTCTGTCTGTCTGTCTATCTGTCTATCTATCTATCTATCTATCTATCTATCTATCTATCTATCTATCTATCTATCTATCTATCTATCTATCTATCTATCTATCTATCTATCTATCTATCTATCTATCTATCTATCTATCTATCTATCTATCTATCTATCTATCTATCTATCTATCTATCTATCTATCTATCTATCTATCTATCTATCTATAATAAACTTATGTAGCGCCCTTTCAAGAAATCTACTCAGTGGCGGTCCCGACCCAGGCCCGGTCAAAAAGAAAGATCTAAAGAAGGCCATAGAAAGTACCTGAGAGGTCCCTAGAGAAGCAGCGAAGAGAAAGAGGGAGGTCATTCTAGACGGTAGGACCCACAACGGCGCATGCCCCCCACGCTGCGCCATAACAGTACGAGCATAGGGAACAACAAAATCAACCCCGAGAGGCCGAGCGCCCGGCACGGCGCCCCGCACAAGCGGAAGTTAAAGTAAAGAGCTCACAGAGGTAGGCCGGGGCCCGCCCTCGGACACAATGCCACGCCATGGATGAGACCCTGTAATGAATATCCAGAACGTTAAACCCCCCCCCCCCCCACTCCTGGCAACCGTGGGAGATCGTTCTCTCAACCCACCCACCCCGATTGGTATTCGCCGATGTATAATTCGACTCGTCGTAAAGGTAGATTTTTCTTTTCGGTCGATGTACTGGCTCCCCAGCGACGGATTCCAAGAAAATCGAGAAAGAAGCGTGCACATCGTCTGTCGTCCGGTGCCCGCGCAGATTCTTTGCGCTCTTTCCGACTCACTGACCGGATTTCCATGAAAGCAATATCGCCAGAGGGCGATCATGCATTATGAACAGCTGTCTGAAGAAGTGGTTTTGGCCGTCACAAAGACAGGCACTTCCGTCGTGAATGCAATCTGTGGTTAGTACCTTTGGCTAGCCGCATGGATGAAATCATGGAACTGCACGTACATGTATATACGAGATATATACCTTCTCCAGGGTTGGCTATTTTTAGTCACAATTGTCTGTCAAAAGGTGGATGTGTCCTGCGTCGAGGACGTAGCTATAGCAGCCATTGGTATAACCTATCCATATAGATATGCAGGTGCTCAGTGTGTGGGAAAACCTGTCTCCAATTCAACGCAGGCAGACTATGGAAGGGTCCTTCTGAACCTACAACGCTCACCCAACTTCTGACACACTAACTAGTGTATGTCTGTAGACCACACTGACCCTAAGCCACAGTAGCTGCCACATTAATACACCAGGAATGAGGCAGCTATACCGCCACGATGTAGCGCGGACGACTTTTTCACAGAAGACAATTTAATATGCATGGAGCTGAATGTTTTTATCATGTCAATATCTGCTGTGAATATTATATACTTTATATATATGTATATATATACATATATATAATATGAAGAGATAATGGAGATCATGTTCTATGTTTTTTCAAGTATCTGTTTTATTGTGAACAGTTGATCAATTGCGCTTCTTTCTATTCTGATTCGAAGGAAAAAGAAACAAAGGCAGACCAAGAGTATACGCTGGATAGATAATATAAACAAGAGTATAGCATCACTTGGACTAACACTAGGGGAGCAGTAGACTTGACAAATGACCGAGGACATATGGGGATAATTTATTCGTACCCATCGCCGCCAACTGGCTGGCCTCAGGAACTGGTGATAAATATATATACATTATATATACATAATATATATAAATCTTGTTTATATATATAATATATATATGGGTCAACAAGATTTTCTTAGAAGACGCTATGCTGGAAGGAAGAAAAAGACAAGAAATCTCTCGATATTAGTCTAACCATCATCAGCCAAAAGGAAAACGAAAGTCGTCATCCATAACGAAATCATGCTTACGGACTTCTCAAAGAACAGCCCGAGATAAGTAACTTTCGACTTAAGCACTCGGGAGAGTAGTCCGTCTATATGGAAGTACGGAATCCAATAATAAAAATAATAATGATAATAATAATAATAATAATAATAATAATAATAATAATAATAATAATAATAATTATTATTATATTTAACAATAATGATTTAATTATCTGAAGCGCCATCTTAGCGTCACTCAGACAGAGGTGGCAGTGTCCTGGAAAGGCAGATGGCATTTCCACGTTGCAGGGCCACTGAAATCCGTTAGAACAAATACGATGTCTCCAGTGGATCGTGCGTTGAGTCCGATATTCGGCTTCCCAGCTCCACAACGAACTGTAGACCTTCATCACTCCAAGATCCGCCCGTCTCCAAGGCGATCGCCACAAAGGTATGGGTGTTAGTGATGGTTGCGTATTTCGCCCTCTTGATCAGAACTGCACGTTCCGCGGCTTCGCCAGCTCCGATGGATGTATGGGCAAGGTGGGAGGTGGCGTAGGTATCGGGCACTGTTACGTCCCATGTCAGGCATCGTCCGCGTGACCAAGGAATCAGCGTGACACCGCCTGGTCGTTTTCCATTTCCTCTTGAGAGGCCGAGAGGCTCTTTCTGAGCAGGGATCTTAGCTCTGCTCAGCGCTCTCCAGATTACGTCATTCAGCATAGCGTGTCGCTGTTGCTTCCCGCCTCCTTTTCTACAAACGAGACCATGAAGCCCTCTTGCGTCGACATTTTCTCGGCAGTGGTGGCACAAGTGCGGCTCACAGAGTGCCGTGCCTAGCCTCACCCCGACTGCGATCCGTATCTCCTCGTCTGAGAGGCGAAGGCCCAAAGCAGTCACCGGAGGAGCTAGCATCCAGTCACCAGAATGAGGTGCTTGTGAAGCTAGCAGGCGAGCACGATCGCGAGGACAGCTGGTGGACTCGAGTAGGCCTGTCCGTGCCTTGTCTGTGTATCGGATATCCCACTCCTTTTGGCGATGAGTTGCTGTTCCTGTTGGTGGTTCTGCATCTGTCAGGGTCTTCCACGCAGTGAGTGCTGAATTGACCAGTTCGTATGGTATCTCAGCCGACTCTGTTGGTAAGATGCATGTCTGCAGTTCGGTTGTGCTAGCGGCAGAAGCCAGAAAGGCGGAAAGTGCCAGCGTAGATGCACAACGAACTCCCAGACCACCGTCTCTCACCGGCAAAGAAGCCTGGAGCCACCGGTCATCGTCAAGGTTTACATTCAGGATGGTCGATAGACCTTCTCTCAACAATTTGTCGAACCGGGCCAAGCCCGGGCAATCAGCACAGACGGCTGTGCGCATACTGTATAACAGCTTCGGTACACTTAAACCGTTTCTCAGTAGAACCAGAGCATCATGTGTATGAAGTAAGGATAGTCTTGCGATTGCTCTCTCAAGATCGTTAGCTTTCGTTTCTAAAACCTTATCCACAGCTGGACCTTGTATCAGGGGTGCACCCAACAAGGTCATCTGTTCGAAGGCCATTTTTGTAAAGTCTTGAAACGCCGGGTCATCGATCGGCGTTTGGATGTTCTGGCAGGCGATCTCACATTTGCTGCGGTTTAGTAGCAAACCCAGCTTCTTTGATTCTTGCGCAATAAGGTGAACATCGGCGGCCACTGACTCCTTGCTACCCCCCAATGTCAGGTCATCCAAGTATCCAATGCGCAGATCCGAACTCAGCTTTATCAGAACCGGTTGTAAGACAAGGCAGAACTCCAGAGGGCCCAGTGGATCGCCTTGCTGGGTCCCTTCTTCAGATCGTATGATATTCGAGCCATATCGTAACAGTGGACGGTTGGAGTAGGCGGCGTGAGCAAAACGATAGAGCTCTGGGATGTCTCTAGCCACTGCCTCTAGAAGCGAATCTCTGCGCAGAGTGTTAAAAGCGTTAGTGAAGTCAAGCTTCACTAGGACGCTGTCTCCAGGCATCGTGGTAACCCAACGACGTGTTGCATGAACAGCTGCCTCAGCACCTCCTGGAATGCCTACCCCAAGCTGAATGGGGGCGAGCAGCTGAGACAGTCTTGTCACCGCGTATGAATTGGCGCACTTTGCCGCCAGGCGGCGCCAGGTGTAGCCCACCGCGATTGGTCTGATGCCTCCGTCCTTCTTGCTTAGGGCTAAAAGGTTTGCTCCATAAATGACCTCATTCGCCTCTTCAGGTAAACCTCCTTTTAAAAGCATATTGACAAGGTCGGATAGATGTTGGCAGATGTTGTCATTATTGTTAAATATAATAATAATAATAATAATAATAATAATAATAATAATAATAATAATAATAATAATAATAATAATAATAATAATAATAATAATAATAACGTATATCCATAGTTATTCAGCGTTTCAACGCATGCAGTTGCCTTCCACAGCACTTTCGTTGTTCCAGATCTTGACCAGGACGGCCACTCCAGAATCAACATATTTAATTAGTATCTGACACCTGAGGGATCATATATACCTCGGGTAAAAAAAATAATAATAATGATAATAACATTAATATTAATATTAATAATAATAATATATTCGCGTTTATTCACAAGCTCACTGACAAACCGAGTAAGTAAAATCGAAACACATGACAGTACAATTATCATGATCTTATTGAACACATGTCTTGGCAGCCTGTTGGGGCAAGCTCAGTTTAAAGCTGCCCCATAGGGAGTGGAAGGCTGAGTCGACATAGAGGGGGCTTGCGAGCATCGAACCTCGCCTTTCAAGGTCTTATGTTACTTGAGCAAGAGTGTTACCATTCATCTATCACTCCACTCATCTATTCACTCCCTATCTAGAGGAGAACGGCGTCACTGGCCGTGGGAGGTATTGCTATATGTATGTAGGAAGGAAATTTATATAGCGCCTCTCGATACTTCGTAAAAGCACACGTGGCTATCCAACTAATTCAGGTAATTCCTTTCCAGACGGATGGAAAATGTATGCGACACAAAGTGAATGCAACAGTATATACACGAGTGGAATGGGATACTACTCCCAAAAGACCAAGATGAACCTATAAGGTTAGGGTGAACGATATAAAGCAGGCTTGTCCAACCTTTTTGGGTCGGGGGCCATATGACAAGTTTAGGCAAGTTAGAGGGCCGAGCAGAAAAGTGACAAATACGTACTAAGACAAGAAGACACAAAAATTCAAATGTGTATACAGTGTATACTATAAGTGTTGTATTTTCTCTATGGTTCTCGTACAAATCCAGATTTAGTGAGAGGTCTGACATTGTCTTTGCTTGCACAGGCAATCTCCAACTGACAAAGTTGCTACTCTAAGTATTCCAGATAAATGTTCATCTGAAAGGAGAACTCTGGATTTACTCTTAACATATTTCATTCTTGAAAACAACTGCTCACAGCAGTAGCTAATACCAAAACGAGAAATATTTCTAAGAGGAAGTCTCGAAAAATTTAGAAATGTTTCTGCAGAAACCTACTGTACTGGGCCTAAAAAGTAAGTAAGTCATTTTGAGAAAAGGCCAACTTAAAATCACTCTGGCTCTGAATGTCAATGATTTCTAATTGAAATGCATCTGGAGCAGTGGAAGGATCGATTTAGAATGGATTTCCAAAGATTTTCATCTCATCAGAATGTCTCTTGTCCAACCCACGGCCCGCGAATTCCTCAGTCAGTTTGGTCAGCAAGGTTAAGTACTTGACATATGGTCCACTGTTTTAAAAGGAATTTTCGACAAAGTCGAGAAGTGCACAGTCTTTTTCTGAGCCATTTATTTATTAAGAAGATCCAGTTTGAGGGTGAATGCACGAACACACTCAAACTTGGTGTTGGAAAGCAATTCCTTTAACTGAAGACTGTTGGGAAATTATGAAAGTTAGCTGTAATTTTTAATAACTTTAAATGCGTAAGAGGGCCGGATAGAGGCCCTTAAAGGGCCGGATTCTGACCCGCGGGCCATGGGTTGGACAAGCCTGATATAAAGAATTACACCCTTCATAAGGGGGAAAATGTGAATCACTATAAAGCTAAAAGTTAATTTCGAAATGTTGGCTCTAAAATAAAAGCTTAATTTCATCACTTAACCTATTGAGATTCGAAAGCCCAGAAGAAGAGGTGAAAGATCGACGAGTAAACCTTCATCCGCTGAGCACGGTACCCTCTTAATGTTGGTCAAGCAGAAAATGTGTGGTTGTAAGAGTGTGGTTCAGCGCTGTTCAGAGATGATTATAAACGCTAGAGTGTCTAAATCAAATGCGTACTTGGGTGAGGGGAAAGGCACATACGTGCATACATACCTACGTACATACATACATGCATACGTACTTACACACGTACATGCATATGTACTGCTACGCACGTACGTGCACGCGAGCGTGCGTGCGTGTAAAATGCATTTAGGATATTTCTTTTTTTTCAATAAGGCCGCATGACTTCATTATGAGCGTTAGACACTCTGCCTTATTGAACATTAGTGTCTGACTTCGCAAGTTGTACACATCTCTAACGACATAGTTCACTATACCATTGCTCTAAAGATCGATCCCCGCTTATTCACCTCTGAGCAACGTCGCTTCTGCATTCATGCACTTATTTCGCACACTGAACGAGCTGCAGCTGTAGTTTAGTGTAAATTTATAGGGTCATTTTGGGACACCAAATCACATGTGGTCGACTTTCAGCGTCGTTAAAACCGTCATATTACGGACGAATTACGCGACAAAATATTTCTTTACTTGATTATTATATCAAATATAAACGCTTGTTTAAATATTCGCTTTAGAGACAGGAAACCTCACGTGGTTGTTCTGGAAACATTACCCTGATGTCGTAATCGTAAGCTCCAAATTTCTAAAGAGCTACTACTGCGCAGCTAAGCGCAGGGCACCAAATTACTCACGAGCGCTGATGTCCGTAAATCCTGGCTAAACTCAGACCCGTCGATGGGGGAAAATAGCGTCTGATTTATTTTTAATATAACGGTCGTTGCGCGTAGAAGAATTGTCCGAAATCCGTGACATTAGTGACCCATTCGCTAATGCAGAAATATATTGTCACGTCGTAAAGGAACCCGAATACACATCGCGGAAGCCATTTTTCAATTTCGGTAATAAATATAGCGAGAACAATTGAACCCAAGCACTCTACGGTGGTAGAAATTAATGTTTCTCATAGAAAAATTCGTGGCAATAACCGGGACAGCACTATAACTGAATTCGCATTATAGACGAGCGCTATAAAAAGACGGATTGATGGCGTAGTTTACAGTACCTTTTCTCATTCTATTATGTCCCATCCTATCCTATCCTATCTCATTCTATTATGGCCCATCCTATCCTATCCTATCTCATTCTATTATGTCCCATCCTATCCTATCCTATCTCATGCAATTACATCCCATCCCATCCTATCCTATCCTATCTCATTCTGTTATGTCTCATCCTGTCCTATCGTATCCTATCTCATTCTATTATGTCCAATCCTATCATATACTATCATATCCTATCCTATTCTATGTCATTCTATTATGTCCCATCCAGTCATTGATCCATCCCATCCTATCCTATCCTATAATATCGTATCCTATCGTATCCTATGCTATGCTATGCTATGCTATGCTAACCTATCCTATCTTATCATATCCTATCCTATTATATCCTATCCTATCGTATCCTATATGCTATCCTATTTCATTCTACTGTGTCCTATTCTATCCTATCTCATTCTATTGTCACATCCTATCCTATCAATACTACTATATCCTATCCTATCCTATCATATCTTATCCAAACTATGCTGTACTACGCTAAGCTGCAATGTGCTGTTCGATGCCATCCTATCCTGTCTTTTTCCTATTCCGTAATTTCCATTACTATCCCATCGCAGAACTCTTCTTCCTCTAATGATGCACCAGAAGTAGAAGTCACTGTTTTAGCTTTGTGGCTTCGAAGTTTTTTTTCTGATGGCATGATGCATTTTGAAGTAATAAAGGACTGTCACCGTGTCCATTAAGAGGCCCATCGAACAAGTATTTAGAGTAAATTTGTCTGATAGTGAGTCACTTGGAGGCGCCATTGGTGGCCACTGGGGGCGCTTTGTCATCATCTAGTGCGTCATTACTTGCTATAGGTAGCATACTGACTGTGATAGAACGAAATCAGTGCATTGAATGTGTCACTTACATTGACTGTCTAACACCAGATGTCGTGCTTTCTGTATATATGGATCTACAAATATAATTGGAACAAAATGAAATCATCTGCTGTCTAGACCAGGGGTCTCCAGAGTTTTCCAGCGGGGGCCACATTGCTGACTTTCTAAAGCTTCACGGGCCAAAACTCCGAAAAAAAACGCGAATGAATAACTGTTAACAGACTATTTATTCCTGAGGTCTGATGCAGTGCAGAATTTCAATGCAGATATCAATAACAATTAGATGGTTTTTCGTTAGTCCTGATTACTGTGAGAAGCATGAAATTGATGCATTTCTGAAATAATTCTATCCAACTGCGGTTCAAAGTGAGTGGTTCCAATCATAAGTAAGGCATTCAAATGTTCATCAGACAATTGAGATCTGTAGCAGGATTTCGTGTACTTCATCTTGGAAAAGTCTTCTCACACAAATACGTAGTGCCAAAAACTGAAATGAATTCACGAGCAAAGTTTCTTAAATGAACATACTGGTCAGATGGAAGGCATTTGTAGAATTCAATCAAATTTCCTTCCTTAAATTTGTCCCTCAGGATGTCATTGGATTGCAAATCGATAACTTCCATTTGTAAGTCAGAAGGTAAGTCTTCAATGATAGAGTCAAAAGGATTTTCGAAGGTTCTTATTTTCGAAGAGCATGCATCGAGATCAGAGAAACGTTCCTGGAACGGTTGTTTCAAAACGGAAATGACATCTTGAGCAAACAAGCTTGGAAATGGAGTCGCAGCTAGCTTCCTGGCTATATTCGTCACAGCGTGAAAAGTGAGATAAGCAGCTTCTTGCTAACTGAGTATCAAACAATGTTAACTTCTGACGAAAAGCTTTCACCTTGGAGTACAAATCACAAATGAGTGAAGTTTCACCCTGCATTCGTAGATTGAAATCATTCAGGTGCATGGTTAAATCTGCTGAAAAGGCTAATTTCCAGAGCCATTCACTGTCTGTGAGCAACACAAGTGGACGGTTCTTCTCATTTAAGAATGATTCAATCACAGGTCGAAGCTAAAAAAATCGAGCCAGAACATTTCCACAGCGAAGCCATCTCACTGAAGTATGGTAAGGTAGGTCTGGAAACTCAGCATCCAAATGACGTCACGAAATGATAATAGTAAAATACGCACAGTTCCTATTTCTACAAACAGCAACATGGATTTTGGCAATATGCATGTCAGAGTACAGCGGCGTTAAAATTATCAATTTTCACAATTTATTTTGTTTTTCAAGGAGAGTTCCGCGGGCCAGAATAGAGACCTTAGCGGGCCGGATGTGGCCCGCGGGCCGTACTTTGGAGACCCCTGGTCTAGACAGTCACTCACCTATAACAAATAACAAGCAATAACCTTATTTTTTTATTAATATTAACATATTTTTTTATTCCCAAAGGGGAATGCCTGTGCACGGAGTTCTGAGAAATGATGACGGAAGTCGAAAGCTCATCTTGTTCGTCATTGTCAGTACGTGTGTCGGGAGTCTGTCTGGATGAATGTCGTTGTGACTGTGCCTATGTGACTATGTCTTTTTATGCACCTGTGCCCGTCTGTCTATTATCTGTCTCTGTCTGTCTGTGTATGTCTCTCTCTGTATGTCTACGTCTTGGTCTGTCTGTCTGCGTCTGTGTGTGTGTGTCTGTCTACCTATCTACCTATCTACCTATCTATCTATCTATCTATCTATCTATCTATCTATCTATCTATCTATCTATCTATCTATCTATCTATCTATCTATCTATCTATCTATCTATCTATCTATCTATCTATCTATCTATCTATCTATATATCTATATATCTATCTATCTATCTATCTATCTATCTATCTATCTATCTATCTATCTATCTATCTATCTATCTATCTATCTATCTATCTATCTATCTATCTATCTATCTATCTATCTATCTATCTATCTATCTATCTATCTATCTATCTATCTATCTATCTATCTATCTATCTATCTATCTATCTATCTATCTATCTATCTATCTATCTATCTATCTATCTATCTATCTATCTATCTATCTATCTATCTATCTATCTATCTATCTATCTATCTATCTATCTATCTATCTATCTATCTATCTATCTATCTATCTATCTATCTATCTATCTATCTATCTATCTACATGTATCTATCTATCTATCTATCTATCTATCTATCTATCTATCTATCTATCTATCTATCTATCTATCTATCTATCTATCTATCTATCTATCTATCTATCTATCTATCTATCTATCTATCTATCTATCTATCTATCTATCTATCTATCTATCTATCTATCTATCTATCTATCTATCTATCTATCTATCTATCTATCTATCTATCTATCTATCTATCTATCTATCTATCTATCTATCTATCTATCTATCTATCTATCTATCTATCTATCTATCTATCTATCTATCAGTGATATTTTACTTCTAAAAATAATTCCTAATTCAGTTTTAATTCAGTTCTGAGCTCTTGAATTTGACTTCTAATTCTAATTTTACTTCACAAATAATTTTACTTCTCATTCCTATTTTAGTTCTCAAATAATTTTACTTCTTATTTTAGTTTTCAAAATAATTATTAATTTCCGCGCTGTAAAAGTATGCATTGCTTGCATGCAGAAACGCGCCAAACTTGTCTCGAGAAAGAAAACACTGAAGTAAAACAAGGGGTGGAACGTTAGTCTAACAATGCAGCATCTATTCCCCTCCCATGACTTGTAATGCTTTTATTTTTTTTCTAGCAAGTTCTGTTCCACAAAGTCCGGCATTTTCTCAGTTGGTTCCTGGCATGTAGATCTGCCAGTAGGCCCTAGTTTCGTCAAAATGAAAAATCCCAAACCGGCCTATCTCGCTTCCTTCCAGCCAACATTCTCGATTAACTAATAATTTTACAATTTAACGATCGAACCCTAAATAAAAAAAATGGCATACGAAACTGAGGTCGTTAGTACGCAAGCAAGGATTCTATATAAGTGCTCATTTCCTTCATGTATAAAAGGTCCTTGGTACGCAAGTGAGACAATTAGGCCTATTAGACAACGAAGACCAAAGACAGCAAATTACATCGAGAAAAATGAATGGTATGCGCCTCTGATCAACCAAAGTTTTCCAATGGATTATGTGTTTCCAATGGATTATGTGTTTGGATCGCGTGCAATTTTACTCCCCTTCATGATCTCAACTTAAGTTAGGTAGCCTACCACAAGAAGTAAAATGATTTTACTTCTTAAAATAATTGTTAATTTCGTTCTTAATTTTATTTCGGCAAATAATTTCTAATTCAATTCCTAATTTCGTTCTTTCTGCTGAAATAATTCCTACTTTCACTTCTAGTTTTCGTTAACGAAATCATTTATTTTTACTTCTAATTTTAGTTTTCGTTAACGAAAATATCACTGCTATCTATCTATCTATCTATCTATCTATCTATCTATCTATCTATCTATCTATCTATCTATCTATCTATCTATCTATCTATCTATCTATCTATCTATCTATCTATCTATCTATCTATCTATCTATCTATCTATCTACCTACCTACCTACCTACCTACCTACCTACCTACCTACCTACCTACCTACCTACCTACCTACCTACCTACCTACCTACCTACCTACCTACCTACCTACCTACCTACCTACCTACCTACCTACCTACCTACCTACCTACCTACCTACCTACCTACCTACCTACCTACCTATCTATCTATCTATCTATCTATCTATCTATCTATCTATCTATCTATCTATCTATCTATCTATCTATCTATCTATCTATCTATCTATCTATCTATCTATCTATCTATCTATCTATCTATCTATCTATCTATCTATCTATCTATCTATCTATCTATCTATCTATCTAGTTGTCTGTCCGTCCGTCCGTCTGTCTGTAGGTCTGTCTGTCTTTCTGTCTTTCTGTCTGTCTCTCTGTCTCCTTGTCAGATATCTAATGGACACACTGATCACGTTCTTATAATGCATGGCAGCCGCTTTAACCTTACCGTATTTCAAAGAAGGGAAGGAAACTAATTCTACCGAATTATAGAGTAAGGGATAAAAAATAAACTCACCTGTCATTGGAGTCAAGCTGTTAGCAGTTCATTAGGAGCGACTGAAACTACATCAGGATGGATGCTGTACAATCCTATTACACATGATTACAGTTCAGCATTAGCTAGTCTCTTTTTATCGTTTGAGTTTTTCTTTCTAACAATAGTAATAGTGTTTTGCTTCTTCATTCATAGATTTATATAGCGCCTGTTCAAGAGAACTACTCAGAGACGCTTCGTCATGTTGTGTCAGTGTTCTGCTCCAAGCGTCTTGTAATAGTGTTTCCGTTATTGCGTTGGTTGTGTCTGCCGCTAAAAGCCTAATACATAGCATTTAAGGTGAACGTTACCTGTTGCTTCTTACACTACCCAATGTGGCTTATTCATCTGAAGTCGCGATTAAGCTTCTCGGGCTAAGTTGTCTTTGGCGCCTATAGTGAGTGGACGTGGAACCTTATTTAGGGACAAATTACGTCTAATGCTGACCGAAGGCTCTGACGAAGGGCAGTCTTCCATAGGAAAAACCTCCGATCTGAACTGAATAAGAACCAACCGCCAGATGACACCAGGCGATGGCTACCCTTCGTTTCCGGTCGTGTAACTACCGAAAGCGTTAATTGCGATCGGACATTTATTTTACTCCTGTAACAAATCGATTAGTCGCGGAAAAGCGTAAGCTTAGAAGCTTAACTGTCATGTCAGTTTTTGAGGACGATGACGAGTAGGAGGAGTAGAAGGAGGAGTAAGTAGAAGTAGGACGAGGAGGAGGAGGACGAGGAGAGGAGGGCGAGAAGGAGGAGTAGGATAGGGAGGAGGAGGAGGAGGAAGAGAAGTAGGAGGAGGAGGAGCACACAAAACAATCGATTTAATCTTGTGACTGATAGATGTTTTAGGTGAAGACTACAGGAGACTATTGTATTATTTTAAATTTTAATTACAATTTACACAGTGTCGCTATCTCCTGATAGGCGCTAACAACACGAAACCAAATTGAATGGAAAGAAAAAGATGGATGGATCGAAAAGAACGAGTTATTCTATCCATCGATCACTCTCAACTGTTCAATTCACGTGACCTACATTAGATTGCGAGATACACGTGTACGGAAAGACTAATCCAGGCGCCCAAACAATTGAGAAATATCAGCATAGTTCAAACCAACTATATATATATATATATATATATATATATGTGTGTGTGTGTGTGTGTAGGTGTGTGTGTGTGTGTGTGTGTGTGTGTGTGTGTGTGTGTGTGTGTGTGTGTGTGTGTGCGTGTGTGTGTGTGTAGAGAGACAGACAGACAGAGACAGACACAGAGACAGACACAGAGACAGAGAGAGAAAGAGAGAAGGCCCTCATCCAATGTTCGCAGAGCGTCTCTCGTTTCTCATTTTGCGAATGCCGACGAGCGCATGCATACACGATCTAGGTTCTTTGGTTGCTGTCCAGAATAATTCAAAGGAGCCTTGATTCTCATCACGCACAGTCCAGGTGGTCGATCTGAAGCTGATCGTGCATTTTTACCATCATTGCATATATATATATATATATATATATATATATATTTTTTTTTTATTCGTCATTTTTCATGTTTGTCTTGGGAATGTAGAGAGGTGGTTTCCCGTTGCCTTCCTCTCGGTGTTTTTAAGGAGACACCATCTCCAAGCGTCGATGTTTTTCATCGTCCGTCCTTCCGACTCCTTGTCTCTGGGCTCGCATATCCCGGAGAGGGATATATATATATATATATATATATATATATATATATATATATGAGACTGAATTCCGACTTATACTCCACACCAGACGGACGCCTTGAATATGACACAATAACACACACGTCTACAAGCGTGCGAACTCTATCAGTTCTTCAGATAGGATGCCTGGATATCTGATTATAATGTCTGCCATTATTTTCTCGATCACAATATATATATGTATATATATATATATATTGCACACATACCTATATTTAATGGGGTCATTTCTTGAACACTAATAACAGCAATTAAAATTACAGTCATTCAAAAAGTATCATTAGGCATCCAAAGCAGGGCTGTAGTGGTAAAATTAGAGGTGAGTAGCCTACACGCTACCGGTTAGTTTTCCGAAACAAATTAGAGGTGAGTAGGCTATACGCTACAGTATTTTGTGAGTATACGCTATAGTATTTTAATGTAAATAAATATAAATATTTTGTGAGGTGAGTATACGGTCTCGAGAGGTGAGTACACGCTGTATACCCGCGTATACCCTCGACTACATGTGCAGCCCTGATCCAAAGGTGAAACCAGAACGGACAAGTCCCGCTAATAGGATCACCTTTTTTCTTATGAAACAATTCATATACCGGTACGGTATATGTCAAAATAAGCCTGCTGTGGATATTCTTCAACAGTTTTATCATGCATCTTACACGATCTAGCAATTTTGTTGCTTTTTGCTTCTGCCAACGTGCGCAACTTAAACCCCCTTCTATTCTAGCAACTCGTCTCCTAGAAAACTGCAGACCAACAACTGGTCAAAACCTCGCTTGATGAACAACAGCGCCTGTCAAAGTCTTCCTATTTACTTAACAGCTCTATAACATCATTACCACATTTTCGGAGGTACATGCGAACCCAAATGGCCAATTTTTCTTTCACCAGCTGATGCATTTCGAACGCCGTCAAACAGCTTTTCTGGGAAATTGTATTCAGATGTCACCTCAAAAACGGCGTTTAGAACAGCTAGTGCAAAATGGTACTGGAAATTTTTTTAACACTTGAAAAAAATATTTTTTACAAGAAATGGTTTTCAGTCGCCTGCTCTTTCCATACTCGTGCAGTACGCTGTTATTGCAGAGAGCAATCCGGCTTAGGCTTAACCCAGATAGACTTTATCCACAGGTACACAGCGGTCACCGGTGGGGGCTGGGTTCCCAGCTCTCAATATCCTGGCGTATTACATGGATCAGATGAATATGACCGTACGCCAATGTGAGCACTTCCAAACCTATTTGTGGGGCTGAAACGCCATATGATTTCGCAAAGTGGATTGTGAATACCTTGTTTTGCCCTTCTATAAGCATACTAGACTAAAATACGCCAACTGCTGTAAACAAAACGAGCTAAAAGTTAACTTTTGAATTAACAGAAACACACACATGCAGAAGCTGTGTGCAAGCAGAAAATGGTTGTCCTTCCAATCTTCAAAAGTAGTGTGCACGCAGACACACGGCTTTGAGGAACCCACAGGCCTCAGTGGCAGGGTCCGTAGAGACAGCGTATCTTTCCAATCAGAATTAAAATACTGTGGTTGTCGAGAACGGTTGAACACACGCAAGTCCTATACAGACGTGATAAAAAAATCTTTGTCACTCCGCAGCTTATGCGCCACCGAAAAAAAACGTAGGTCCATTGAATCAATTGCGGTGCATGATAAATAGGGGGTTCTGCCAGGCGCAAATAGTATGAGGGACGTGTTATACTCTGAAGATGCGCGTTGTTCTATAGACTTATAGGCCTACGTTCATGGCAGCGTCCATGGCAGATAGACGCAGGGGCTGGTCACGGAATTTCTCTGTCCCAGGAAAGGCAGGAATAAAGGCAACGGCATTGTGTGTTTTGGTCCTCTCGGATAAATGGCGACAGTTCCAAAGCTACGAGATTTAGAATTGTAATACAGAGAAAGACCGTAGGAAGGAAGGCCCACAAAATGGAGCAAATACTGCCGATAAATATCCTATTCTGAGACAGAAGACGATCTTCAGGACGTTGCCTCTGCGATGACCGCAGAAGAGTCCGAGTCGGATCCCGAGACAGAGCTTTATGGTGTTGCCTCTCGTAAGGAAGCCATCCATCCTGAGCTGCTATTTGCACAGATTATACGTAACGGTCGTTCTATTACGGAAGGGGAAGAGGCAGTGAGGTAATTGGATGTGGTGGTAGAACTGGGCCACAGTCACCAGCACAAGCCCCTCCAAGTCATGTATAGACTGCGAACGCCACATAATACAATCTTATGCTGTCTGCCGACCGTAGTTCCAGTCAGAGGCTTCGCTACTTCGGCTGAGGCGTAAGCAACGTCTGTTCATAACAAGTGAAATTTAGTTAGCCAATATAAGTCGCGTCTATTATTGTCACGGGTATACTTTGAACAATGCGTCAGCTATCAACTCTCGTATCTGTTGGCTGGGCTTTCCCGCCACTGGTGATTTTTTATAGTCTTTTGAACATGGTGTGATTATTGGAGTTATGGTTATTGGGTATGGTTATTGGGGTTATGGTTATTTGGTATGGTTATTGAGGTTATGGCTATTGGGTATGGCTATTGGGGCTATGGTTATTGGGTATGGTTATTGGGATTATGGTTATTGGGTATGGTTATTGGGGTTATGGTTATAGGGTATGGTTTTGGGGGTTATGG
Organism: Allolobophora icterica; assembly: GCA_963556255.1. Classification (NCBI taxonomy): domain Eukaryota; kingdom Metazoa; phylum Annelida; class Clitellata; order Crassiclitellata; family Lumbricidae; genus Allolobophora; species Allolobophora icterica. The sequence continues at coordinate 47,158,051 of OY744609.1, read as the reverse complement.
TCATTGGGTATGGTTATTGGGGTTATGGTTATTGGGGTTATGGTTTTTGGGTATGGTTATTGAGGACGGTAACCAATTGGTTAGAGCGCATGACCTGCAACGCGTAATCGTAATCTCAAAATGTATGAAGCGCTGATTAAAAGTTAAACGCCGGGCACCCGCTTATTCACAAGCGCTTCGTCTTGCTTACTGCGCAGAGTATGAGTTTGAGCCTCCACTGAGGGGATGATCACTGTGTAGATTCCTTGAGCAAGTCCTTCACTCACAGTTGTTCATCGATGTTCTGCCGTAAGGTGGTCTGAGCTTTGGAAGGAAGGCAACATCAAATACAGTTGTTGTATTGGTAAACTTCGTGTAGGCCTACTTGTGAACTCCATCCATCCATCCATCCATCCATCCATCCATCCATCCATCCATCCATCCATCCATCCATCCATCCATCCATCCATCCATCCATCCATCCATCCATCTATCCATCTATCTATTTATCTATCTATTTATCTATCTATTTATCTATCTATCCATTTGTCCATCTGTCCATCTATCCATCTATCTATCCTCCATCCATTCATCCATCCAATTCCTACATGTGCCTAATTTGGACTAGCACAAGATAAGATATATTATAGTCAGAGGCGCCTCTGACTATAATTATCTTCTCTTGAAGCTTCGCTAGGCAAATGTCTCATTAAAATTTTAATTACATTTATAATGTGAGCGTAATGTTAGATTCAGCCATTAGTACAGAAGAGCTAAACAATGCATTGTAACTATGATATACCAGGCCATATCCATAACTCTGACTGATGATTGGGATACCCACTCATCCCAATTAAGGTCCGATTTGTCGAAAAGGAAGCAGAGGTCGGAAATGATGGGAAATCTATATAAATAAAAAAAATGTACTAAGCCGCAATTAGTTTTTTTAGTCGCGATTTGCTTCTCGCGTCGCAGTTGATACAATTTATAGGAGTATGCTAAATGAATGTCCTAATTCACACACAGAGAACAATCACAATAACTAATATTTCCAAGTTTCATTATTTTTAAAATGAAATTAATGTACTTACATAATACGTCAAGATTCTGCAATGACCAATGGTGTACGACTGTGGGTGATGAATTCTGAGGGGCCAAGCTGAGTCAGCCGACCCTACGGGGGTCGGCCAAAGGCTAGAAGCAGGGAGGGTCAAAAAAAGAAGCAGGGGTTCCAACCCCGAGCCCCCGGCAAATCGGACACTGTGTATCCTCGCAAACAAATGCAAAATGTTTGCAAATAATAGAGTCAGTATTCAAATATAGCAATCGATTCATATTAGTTGCAATGGAAACGTCCAGCTGTAGCAATATTCGCATGGTTGTTTACGCTTGCGCTACTAAACAGTGATGGGCACTAAACTAATTTTTGTTAGTTAAACTAAAACTATTTTCCAACTAAAAAATTATAGTTTAACTAAAGTTGGCAACTAATTTTGCAAACTAAAAAAAGTAGTTAAACTTTTTCCAACTTTTTTCCAACTATTTACGACAAACATTTTCAAAATAACAGAGGTTAAGTAGCCTAAACTGCAATAATGCAGAGCGTCAATGACAATTTCACCTTCAAACTATGCAATATGTCAGGGGTGTCCAACCTTTTTAGGCGGAGGGCCACATCACCATTTTTCTAAGACTCCAAGGGCCGGAGTAAACATTTTGGCATTTATGAATCAAAACAACATATTCGCATACTACCACAGAATTCTTATTCGCCTACGGTAGCCCTATACTCCTATAGTACCTATACTCAGTATACTGGTATAGTGGTATACATTAGTTACAAATACAAATACTGTTACAACAGTTACAGTTACACAGTTACAGTATCATATAGCTGCGTGCTAAACACTGCTAGTGAGATAATTGGCATTGTTTTTGTTTACACATGTAGTCTATATCAGCATCAACAGTTGATGTAGATATTCTGAGTAGTCCGGTTAAATGTCCATCGGTTAAAACCGATCTTGATTTTGTTTTAATATTGGTCATTTTAGAGAACAGCTGCTCGCAGCAGTATGTACTACCAAAGAGTGCACTATATCTAAGCGCAAGAATGGACAAATTGGGAAAAGTTTCTGGAGATACATAGTTCCTATAAAATGTGAGAAGGTCATGTTCCTTGAAAGCTCTCTTCATGTGGCTGTCATTTTGAATGTCAATAATTTCCATCTGCAGTGTTTCAGTAACATTAGCAGGATCTGCTCCAAATGGTTCACCAAATAACTTCATATCATTATAGTGCGCTTGGAAATCTTTAAACCTGTTTGTAAATTCATCTAAAAGGCGGGCAAGTACTTCTGAATACTTGGCATGATTCACTGTTTGTGTAGGCCTGGTTAACAATGTTGGAAAATGCACCACTTCTTTCAAGCTCATTTGTTTTTGAAGAAGCTGTAATTTTTGAGAAAATGCCAAGACTTGCTCATACATTTTGTTGGCCAACTGATCTTTTCCCTGAAGTTTGACATTCAAATCAGCCAGCAATTTAGTAATATCCACCAAAAATGCCAAATCATTCAACCATACATTGTCATTCAAGAAGTCTATCTCTTTTCCTTTGCTTGAAAGAAAAGTTTTAATTTCCTCCCGCAGTGACCAGAACCTGCTTAACGTGGCTGCCCTGCTCAACCAGCGAACCTGGCTGAAATAAATCATGTCAGAAAGATCTGATGCAACTTCCTGAAGAAACGCTTGAAACTGCCGATGATTGAGACCTCGAGATCTGATGAAGTTAACTGTTGAGACAACTTTCTCCATAACATCTTTCATGTCTAAAACTTTAGCACACAGCTGCTCTTGATGAAGAATACAGTGATGTGAAATTATGTCATGAGTAACTGATTTCAGCATTAGCGCTATAAATCCATTGTATTTTCCAGTCATCGAAGGAGCTCCATCTGTAGTTAACCCACAAAGCTTATCCTCAGGGAGACCGAATTTGGCCAAGACACGTTTAACTTCATCAAAAACATCCTTTCCCGTTGTTGTGCCCTTCATCGGGCAGAGGTCAAGAAGTTCCTCAACAACGACGAAACGCTTTGTCACGCCTCTAACAAATATAGCTAGTTGAGCGGTATCACTTAAATCTGTGCTCTCATCCAGTGCCAAACTGTAAAATTGGCACTCGTCAAGTCTCTTAACAAGATTTTCTTGAATGTTGGAAGCTAAGTCATCAACCCGTCTCGCTATAGTTTGATGTGACAGACAAGTATTTTCAACCGTAGACATTTTATCTGGAGCGGTCGCGTTAATAAATATCCGCAGGCAGTCTTTTACAAATTCCCCATCGGAAAACGGTTTCCCCCTCTTTGCTATAGCTTCAGCTATCAAAAAGCTCACTTTTGTCGCTGATTCCGAAGTACTACTTGCAACTTTAAAAAACTTCTGTTGTCCCGTTAGACTTTGTTTCAAAGAGCTGACTCTGTCGCTTCGAATTTGGCCAGTCAAACAGTCATACTTAGCAGCATGCTTTGAGGAATAATGTCGCTTAATATTATATTCCTTATTGACTGCTATAGTGTCCTGACAAATAAGACATATAATACTTCCCAGCTGATCAACAACGAAAAATTCCTCGGTCCACGAATTCTTAAAAACTCTGCATTCAGAATCAATTTTTCGTTTTTTGCTTGCACTTGTAGACGCTGCCATTTTATTATCATCGGAACGTCAATACCCAAATCCTTGGTCAATACCCAAGACTCCCCCAAGAGCTATTATAATAAGGAGAACTTCATGTTATGTGAAGCAAAGACTTATGGGAAATTTCTAGACTACGCTGTGGCTGAATGTTAGCACGCAAAAGTCGTATTTTTCAATACAGATTTTTATACTTTACAAAAAGTTTACATTAAGCATGGGGTTTACAGACTTCTGAAATAAAAAATTGAATATTTAGAAAGGCGTGGCGGGCCGGATGGGATCATTCGGCGGGCCGGATTGTGGCCCGCGGGCCGTAGGTTGGACAGCCCTGCAATATGTGTTGTTCTAGCATACAGTTACAGGCGTACTGTAAGTAGTGTATGAATTTGAAAACACAGGCTGTTAATGCTGAAACCATGCAGTGTTAATCAATAAGTTTCGCGTTGAGTTGTTGACAGTGTTAAATGTTCATTGAAGAAAACAGTTGCGTATTGCTGATTTTTTTAGTTAAACTTTTTAGTTAGCAACTAAAAATGTTTAGTTAAACTATGGTTTTAACTAAACTATTTATTTTTAGTTAAACTTCATCCTTAACTAAAAAAATTTAGTTAAACTAAAAGTTAGCAACTTTTTAGTTAACTATTGCCCATCACTGCTACTAAATACGACTATATTTCAACAAAAAAAAGATAAAACAGCGCCGACAAATACGGTAACAAAAGAGACTCTAATTTAACATGTGCCATTTTTCATCTCGTTGAAACATCAACGGCCAACAGAACTAGAGCCCTGCGCCGACTTCATAGTGTCGGCGGCGGCGCGCCGGTCATTTTGGGTCGACGGCGGCGGCGCGCTGACGAACAAAAATCGGCGACGACGGCGCCCACGCGTCGGCGCGGAGTGCCTTAGTCGGAAGCATGAGTCACTATGAGACTTCAACAGCCGTTGGTCCTGTGACCGGTGAAGAGGGCCAAGTTCTCTAAAACCACTCCATCACACTGAAGCTCAATTACACACAAAGGGACTGAGAAAGAAGACACCTTCAGACATTTGTCTTACAAAATATGAACATCCTTAATTACACTGCACATATGTATAGGTATTGGCAAATTGTAATCAGATGAAGCAACATGCATTTGCATATTGCATGAATACACTTGCATATGCACTGATACAATGTTGGCCTACAAACCAAGTCACATGGCAGATACTGGATAACAGCATCCTCCTAGTGAGAGAGGCTGCTGTCAAGCCATGAAGTGAAATGTAAATATATACGTTTTCCTTTAGTAATACAATGGCCGAGTGGCCTAGGGCTGTAGTCGAGGGTATACGCGGGTATACAGCGTATACTCACCTCTAAAGGCCGTATACTCACCTCACAAAATATTTATATTTATTTATATTAAAATACTGTAGTGTATTCTCACAAAATACTGTAGCGTATACTCACCTCTAATTAGTTTTGGAAAACTAACCGGTAGCGTGTACTCACCTCTAATTTTACCACTACAGCCCTAGGCCTCACCCCTGTAAATGTTCAATGAATTTACCAGGTGGTCTGCTGCCCGTTTGAATTGGTGCCATGCCATTTAAGGGCTCCATATATAAACCATTGTTTATATCAGACTAAACTGAAAAAGACCATTCTTGATACTATACGTACTATGTCAAAACCTGCTTCAGCTGATACTGTTGACCTGAATAGATTCCAGCCAAAAGTATTAATCAATTGTACGTTCCGTTCTGCAGGAATTAGTTAAATGGCATATCTTGATATTAATAGCACTTATAAACTCACCTAGCCTTACAACATTGAGCCAAAAATTAACATCATTGTAATAAGACCACATACATCATGCAATCAATAAGTTATAGAAGCTATTCAACATGAAGGTAACGAATGCCGGGGAGGGGAATACTGTAGCACTGTAGTACACATACAAAGACATGCATATTGCTTTTGTTGTCGAGGTATTAAGGAAATGGCAATAGGAACAGAAGTATCAAAACAATGGCTACTTGTATCAAGATATCGCTTTAAATGACTGTGTGTATCATGACACAAAAACAAGATCATCTGAGTATAAGGAAATGAATTTGGTCAGGAAGACGATGCATTCTTAGTATCAAGATAAAGACAACAAACATTGTAATCAGCAATGCTCACTCTTTATCTTCTTCATTAACACACGAATTCCTACAAATCATAGTGCCTTTTCTGGAAATAGCTTGTTTAATAAAACATTTAGGTGTAGAGATATGCTTATCAGCTTATCTTACATCTAATTTTTAAGAACTGTTAGATAGCCAATTAGCCGTGTTTCAACACCTTATTATTGCTGACACTCAAGCTGTTTGTGTAGAAATTTTATTCTGTCACAGAATAAGAGTTTTCACAGTGACTGTAAGACCGGCAACAGAGAAAATTCTTTTATATTTTGTTTATAGCTATTTTTAGTTCGTATTTTTTCTTTCTTGTCAACTAGTACACCCCATTTCACAATCACCAGAATGCAACTGAACTTATGTGTGCTATGATAGCTGCAAAAGTCAACACAAATTGGTGATATCGTACGCTCAAAGCACTGACGACACCAATTCGTGTTGCCGATCAACTTTTGCAAAGAAACCCAGAAAAATAAAATGAAGTAAGTAAGTACAAGATGTCCACTTCCATTCGCACCAAGGCAACAATTTATCGCACTAACATGCAAAACATAAAAAAAATACAAAACATAAAAAATGCAACAATAACAATTAAACATATCAAACTGACATCGGCGGCGCGCCGATAAATTGTCGGCGGCGGCGACGCGCCGACAAACAAAAATCGGTTAAAGAAATGTCGGCGGGGGCGGCGCGGCGAGGCCGGCGCAGAGCTCTACTTAGAACCTGCGAAGTGCCATAAACCTATATTGCTCTAGACATTAAGTGTTATAGTTGCGTCTGTGACAACTGTATAAACGAAAATTGGATTTTGATTGACCTACACGTGGACTGCTGATGGAGGCTGCAGGACTGAATAATCCATGTCGATCATTTTTTCCGATATGCCTATAGTAAGGACTTCTGTTCTACAAGACCGCCTTTGAATTATGTTGCCTGCAGAAGAGGTTGAGAGGACTCGTAACTTTTTAACCTAACAGCTTTCTCTTCGACTCTTTTATGTCTCAACGAAAGTCATTCACATGCGCTGACGACTCAGTCGCATCTAGTCTGCGGCATACGCAAAGTCTACCCATAGCGCTATATAAAGCCTCTGGAAAATTCTGTTTAAATTACTGTCAATTGCACCTATTGCATTACCGGATGCTTTTAAGATAATGGCGCAATAGAAAGAGCTAAATTTATACCTACACTGAATTACAAAGTATAGACAGATTTGGGGTTCAACGGTTGACGACAGTGACCACTCAAAGAATAGAAACCAGCAGTCTTGTTGTCCTCGAGACCAAGGTCTTTGTCTCGAGTGCACTCGAGTTCGTTTTTAAAAGTCTTGGTCTTGATCTTGGTCTTGAGACCAAAAGTCTTGGTCTTGGTCTTGGTCTTGAGGTTCAAAGTCTTGGTCTTGGTCTTGGTCTTGAGGTTCAAAGTCTTGGTCTTGGTTTTTCAAGACCAAGACCAAGACCGGCTGTCAATATGAATAGTCATTTAACAAAACTCAAGAATTCTGTATCAAGCCTGCTTGCATCATACGACCAATATCTATGGGCGGATACAAGTCTTGTTGGTCAGGAAAACCCATTGGCCGCAGCAGCAATTATTCTGTATCAGACGGTATGATAAACCATGGGAAGATTTCAAAGAACTCACTTTCTGTACATTTACATCCAGTGCTTGAAAAGCTACTGTGTGTGTGTGTGTGTGTGTGTGTGTGTGTGTGTGTGTGTGTGTGTGTGTGTGTGTGTGTCAGCGACTTAATTCAGCACCTGTAGAACGTATTTTTTTCACATGGCGGAATTTTTATGAGGCCCACCAGGCACGTATTGGTCAGAAAATTCTGAGCGAATTGGTTTTTATTAAATACAAAAGGCATTTGGAATAATATTTTGCATTAAAGACTTTTGAATACGAATTCGGAATTCTCTGCAGTTTGCATTTAAAGTTAAGTTGCTTGAATAAAATAAAAGACTCATGTTTTCATTAAAATAGCGAAAATTCCGACTTGACAATTTTTAGAAGACTTGACCTGATTGCGATTTTTTTGGGTCTTGGTCTTGGTCTTGAGGTTCAAGGTCTTGGTCTTGGTCTTGGTCTCGAGGTTCAAAGTCTTGGTCTTGGTCTTGAGGTTCAAGGTCTTGGTCTTGGTCTTGAGGTTCAAGGTCTTGGTCTTGGTCTTGGTCTTGAGGTTTAAGGTCTTGACAACAAGACTGGAAACCAGAGCAGCTGTCTTTTCTGTCATATCGGTTTTCTTTAGGTGAACAATTGCAGAAGTATAGTATAGTGTAGCGTAGCGTAGCGTAGAGTAGTGTAGTATAGTATAGTATAGTTTAGTTTAGTATGGTATGGTATGGTATGGTATAATAAGGTACAGTATCGTATAGCATAGGGGGTCCATAGAGTAGTGGGGGTCCATAGAGTAGTGGTAACATCACTGGCGTGAAGAGCAAGCGGTAGCGGGATCGCTTCCCGCAACCATCCCAAAAAAGGTCCACTCAACCTATTTTCATTCGCGAGATGGCGCGTTGAAAAAGAAATGAGATGTTTGACGTGATGGGCGCCTTGCATGGCTGCCGTATACAGTTAAATTCGACTCCTGTAATAACTTGTGATCATCCGTTCATCATCATCATCATCATCATCATCAACCATGGGTTCATCGCCCGTAGGTGCTTGATGCGCTCTTTATTACTTCCTTCCATGTGTCTCTTTCTCTTGCTATGTGGCTCAGGTGCTGTAAAGAATCGTTTCTGCACCACGTCATGATATCGTCTGTCCATTCTCTGTTAGGGCGTCCTCTTTTGTTCTTCCCCTCCATCATGCCAAAAACTAGCGTCTTGAGTTTCCTGGAGTCATTCATTCTACATATATGTCCAAACAGTTGTAATTTCCTGCAAATTACTTTTTGTAACAGAGTTTCTCTTGGGCCAATTTGACTGTACAGTTCTTCATTTGTCATCTTTCGTCTCCATCCGACTCTCAGCAGTTTTCGATAGCACGTTCGTTCAAAAGCCATTATTCGTCTTTCAATTTCCTTGGTTATCACCCACGTCTCACAGGCGTACAAAGCTCCACTGAACACGCAAGTATCCAGGACTGCCAGCTTGGTCTTCAGCGCTATCTCTTTACTTTTCCAGATCTTGTCTAAAGCAGCGAGAGCAGCTTTGGCCTTGGCAAATCTCAGAGTTACTTCTCTCTTGCAACTTAGATCATGTGTAAACGTGCTTCCCAGGTACACGAACTCTTTAACGTTTTCTAGTACTTCTCCATCTAAGGTTATTTGCCGTTCAATTGATTCGCTGCCGAATACCATCGTTTTTGTCTTCGTCGTGTTTACGATCAGTCCATATTGTCTGCTGTCCGACGTCAATCTCGTTGCTGTTTTTTCTAGGTCGTCGATGTTTTCTTCAATAATGTCTATATCGTCAGCAAATCTTAGATTGTTTATTTTCATGCCTTGCACGGATATTCCTCTGCCGTTTTCCTTAACCCCGTCCATAGCTCTCTCCAAGTCCATAATAAACACCTCAGGTGATATTGGATCACCTTGCCTTGTTCCTTTATCGGTCTTGAACCAATCCCCCAGTTCATTCTGAAGCCGTACTGCTGCCATAGCGTTCTCGTTTATATCCCTGAGAATTCTTATCAGCTTTTCATTGACACCATAGGAGCTCAGGACTGCCCAAGCTACCTTTTGATCTATGCTGTCAAATGCCTTCTGGAAGTCCACAAAGCAGTTGTAAATCTTTTTGCCTTTCCTTTTCGCTTTCTCAGCTATCAACCTCAAGGACAGAATCTGCTGTACTGTGCTCCTGTCCTTCCGGAATCCAGCTTGTTCGTCCGCCAGATGTTCTTCCATCTGGGTCTGCAGTCTCTTGGTTAGAATCATCATCAGAATTTTCCCATATGACTAATAAGTGCTATGGTCCGGTAATTTTTACAATCCTGGGAGCTTCCTTTCTTGTGTATAGTGATCAGAAGAGATTTCCTCCATATTTCCGGTGCTTCTCCCGTTCGCCATGCTTTGTTGCATAACTGATGCAATCGGCTCATCAGCTTTAGTCCCCCGCATCTAAGCATCTCACCAGTGACTTTGTCGATCCCTGGACTTTTGTTCTTCTTCAAACGATTTACAGCCCATTCAACTTCTTCTAGCAGGATATCGTCGTCTAAATCATCTTCGTGCTTTGGTGTGATTTTAGTTAATGACTCAATTAGCTTTCTTGAGGTTGTTGCATCTCGCTGCTCTTTATATAAACTGCTGCAGTACCTTGTCCATCTCTCGAGAATTGCTTTCTTATCTGTGAGCACTTTGTTGTTTTCATCCCTGATTGTGATTTGTCTGGGTTGCCATTTTCTATTTATATTCCGCAACATCTTGAATACTTCTCTGGTCTTATGCTCACCATGGTATTTCTCCACGTCTTTGCATCTGTCTTCCAGCCACTTTCTTTTGTCAGCTCTCGATGCTTTTCTCACTTCATTACATTTGTTCTTGTACTGTTCCTCGACTTGTGTAGACTGGCTTCTGTTTAATTTCAATAACCGTTTCTCTCTTACCAGCTTCATGGTTTCCGACGTTATCCACTTCTTCTTGATCACTTCTTCTTCTGGAATCGTTTGTCTAACTGCTTCGCACAATAACTCAGCCAGTTGTTCCGCTTCTATATCTTCAGGGACATTCAACATATCCTCCACACACCTGACATATTCAGATCTTACTCCCTCTATTTCCAGTTGAGTAAGGTCTCTTCTCTTCTCGTAGGGCGTCATTCTTTTTCTTTTTAGTTTTAATTTGATGTTCGCCATAACTAGGCTATGGTCCGAGTCTATATCAGCTCCTTGAAAGGTGCGACATAGATGAACCGATGTTGACCACCTTTTGTCTATCATTATCAGGTCGATCATATTCCTCGTCTTTCCATCTGGTGACGCCCAGGTCCATTTTCTGCAGTTCTTCTGCTGGAATCTAGTATTGCAGATATATAGATCATGTTGTTGTGCAAATTCTAGGAGTCGTTCACCTCGATCGTTTCTGTCTCCATATCCATACTTGCCCACGACTGTTTCCCAGCCTTTCTCATCTGATCCGATCTTTGCATTCCAATCTCCCGTTAGTACTCTGATGTCTCTCTTCGGTACTTCCTCCAGCGTTTTATCTAGTTCTTCATAGAACTTTTCTAGTTCCTCTTCAGAGCTATCAGATGTTGGTGCATATGCCTGTATCACCGTTCATACTGATCTGTAATCATACTGCGTTTTTTGTCAGTTTGAAGATATTTGACGAATATATTATATTATATACATAGCATTGTATAGTATAGCATAGTATGGTACAGTATGGTACAGTATGGTATAGTATAGTATAGCGTAGTGTAGTATTGTATAGCTTGTTTCTGTATACCGAGCGCTCACTGATACAGTCGTTTTAGTAACTATGATGAGCTATGATGATTTTCTCTTAAGATGAAAAAGAATCTCAGAGATAAAGCAAGGTCGACGTCAATTGCTCTGGCAGCGATAAGGTGTCGTTAAACACTGCAATCTACATGTATTGCTATCTCATCTAACGGAAATCGTTTACTTAGGCCCCTACTTGTTTCAAAATTCCAGATAACTGTCGATCCGTCTGGGTGGGCCGGGTCAAAGCCGCCGGGAGCGCTTCTTCATGAGCAGAGATCTTGCAGGGACGCTGTATAAATTTTGATTGATTGATTGATTGATTGATTGATTGATTGATTGATTGATTGATTGATTGATTGATTGATTGATTGATTGATTGAAGTCAGTCACAGTGACTCCTGTTAACAACTAAACCCAATAGCAAATGATTTGCATAATTATTCTGAAAGGAAAAGTCGACGCTGTATAGCTCCTGTGCTAAGCAGATGTTGTTTCATTTGTTTGTGCATATTCAGTTAACATGGCATGCCTCTGAAACTGCGTTGTCAATGTCAAAATTATATAGACCTAAGTATGTCGGATAATAAGTAATAATACGGTTAGATGCCTTTTCTTTTCGATTTCCATAACCTGTTCGTGATGTCTGATCGACTAGTAAATTACTTTCTCTACAGTGGGCCCGACGGTCTGTAACAGGCTCCCCTTAGAGCTCCGCATACATCCTGTGGCACCTCTGGTCTGTTTCTTACTAACATAAAGACTGTTGTTTCTGAACGTGCTGGAGTCGAGAGCGCCTCTGAGTAGACCCCTTGAAGAGGCGCTGTACTTAATTTCCCGAATGAATGAAACGGCAGAAGCGAGTGGACTAATTAAAAAACGAGCGATACATATTTCACAACGAAGGATTTTCACCGGAACAAGACGAAACTTCCATCAGTGAAATGTGTCTAACGATATAATTATCCATTATGCCTCGACCTTAATAGTCATTGCTGGTGCTTCAATCTATCGACCGACAAGCGTCGACCGCTTGTTCTACGTACACCCGGCCAGTGGCGTAGAAAGGTTTTTGGGGGCCCTTGTGCAGAGTTTCGATGATGGGCCTCTTGAACCCCTTTGGGCCCTTGGAGTGACCAAGTTGATCGATAATTAATCAATGCCTGTAGTACTCGCTGCCAGGGGCCCTTCTGACCGCCGGGGGCCCTTGTGCATTGCACAACCTGCACAACACATTGCTACGCCACTGCACCCGGCGCCTTTACGAATAGCCGGACGTGCGTCACCTTCTATCATTGAGGGGCTCCTCGGCGGTGGCGTTACCGTGTCCTGCGAGCTCTGTAACCTGTCGTCGCTCTGTAACCTTCCTATCAAGGTATGGTGCCATCTTTTAACTGTTGATGGTTTGGCTCCACGTGTTCATGTAGGCCGGTGGCGCTTCTAGTTCACTGTGCGTAGTTTGGCTAACGACATTTAACATCATATAGGCTAGCGCAGAGAGTGCCTCTGATTAGTCTTGCTATTTGAGAGGGGCTA
>OY744609.1:47042771-47140271 GCA_963556255.1 Allolobophora icterica | reverse complement strand
TGTCCTGGTGTGTCGAATCGTGGACTACAGCCCATTAAATCGAGAAATTCTCTTGTCAAACTGGCTGTGAAGTTCGTTCCTTGGTCACTTGTAATCACGGACGGCACACCAACGTTCATGAATAGTTCCATCAACGCTTCACACACAGCCTTCGCTGTCAGCGATTTCAATAAAAAGATTGTAGGCCATCTGGTGCACGAGTCCACAATGCATAAACAATACTTGTGACCTGCAGCAGATACTGGATCGATCGGGCCAACGAGGTCCATCGTCATTCTCTTGAAGGCGACCTCTTCTCTTGAGACTGGAGTGATGGGCACTCTATCCATCACCAAACTCCTTGCCTTTAGTTGACACTTCTCGCAAGACTTACAAAATTTCACAATGTCCCTTCTCATCTTTGGCCATACAAAAGACAACTTTATTCGTTCTCTTGTTTTCTCTTCTCCTAGATGTCCTCCAAATACCGATTCATGCGCCAATTCCATCACTTTAATTCGTCTCTCTTTTGGTAACACTAGTTGATATATCGTCTGGTCTAATATCTGATATTTCTTATGCAATAAACCGTTGATCACACAGAATTCAGATTCTTTCTCTTGTGCTAACTTCCACCACGGCTTCAACGATTCATCATTTCTCTGTTGCTCTTCGAACTTCTTCGAATCGGCAATCTGCACCTTTTGTTCTTCGTCCATCTCTTCATCTCTATACAAGTCTCCTATCCCCACATCACATTCATTGTCTTCTTCCGTTTCATTTAATGTGCCATTCTCGCATGCAGCCATCTCTTGCTCGTTCATCTCTGCTATTACACCATCTCGCGATAAGCTTCGTTGCTCATTACTTTCGTTTTCCTCATCACTGGAACTTTCAGTTTCACTCTTCTCATCAACATCTACCATTTCCTGTTTCCGACTCTGCGCTCTCGTCATTACATTTGCTCGTACACTCACATCTCCTTGTATCGTTTTAACTTTCATCTGTGGTACGGCTTTTAATTCGGCAATTATCTCTGGATGCAACAAGAATCTTTCTGTACTGCCCATCTTTGCAATACTAGCACACATCAAGGTGACATAAGGTGTAAGTGAACACTGGATTTTACGCGGAAATCCCTCTTCTTCCACGTCACTATCACACAGTCTAACATCGACTTTCACTAACTTCGCAGGAATGGCATCTCCTGCCACACATTGCAAATTCACTTTTCCAATTTGTTCCACCTTCATGCCTTCCAGTAATTCTTCACTAATCACCGGAATCTCTGCTCCCGAGTCGCTCAGTGCTTTGACTTTCACTGGCTCTTTACCGTCTACTGCACGAATTTCAACCTCGACATATTGCAAGAACGATTTCTTCAATATTCGACTGTCATCTTTTCCTATGACTTCTCTCTGAATTTCAGCATCTAATAGAATTTCTTTTTGAATACCACATTTCATTACTGACTTTACTTCAGTCTCTTGGTTTTCTTGACCCGTGGTTTGATTACCTGTATCACTAACCACTTGAATCAAATTCACCCTTGTGTGTTCTTGATTTCTGCTAGAACTAGCTGCTGCCACTGGAACTGGACAAAATTTAACCAAATGTTTGTCTGAACCACAGTTGTGACAACGCTTCACAACTGTATGGTATGGTTGTGAAATACCTCGTTGTTCATTGCCTTCATGTCTCTTATACTGCGTAAACGATGTGTTGCCTTCCCTCTTGGCAAACGGCGCTGACGATTTGTTAAATCCCTGACGACCAAACGTCACTTCTCTGGTCTCATTGGGTACAGGGACATTAGCCTTGACTTCTTTACCAATGAACTGATTCCCTGTTCCTGGATTACTTTTCCACTTTCCACTCTGGCTTTGGTTTACGGAACGTTGAGAAGGATAACTGTTTATATTTGGAAATGCAAACCCAATTCGATTGTTTACATGAATGTCTGCTAGGTCTGCCACTGCACTAGCTTGGAGACAGTCAGTTCCTTCCTTCGACAATACAAACTGTAGTGGACCTGGCGGTAAACATTCTTTCAGCTTATCCGCTACCAGCAAATCAAAGAGCGTATCATACTCTCTGTTCACGTTTCGACTTCTCACGTAATAGTTTAGCAAGTTCTTCAGTCTTGCCGTAAACATCGTATAAGTCTCTTCTGTCGTCTTCTTAGCATCCACAAATCTGGCTCTGTATTCTCTCGAGGTCAATTTAAATTCTTTTAATAAGTGCTGCTTGACTCTATCATAATTGTCTAGATCATCGTATGACAATCTATTCAGAACGGTTCGAGCTTTCGGCGTCATCAATGGTAGTAATAATTTAACCCAAAACGGCTTTTCCACAGCAAAACTACGAAATGCGTTCTCGACTGTTTCAAAATATAATGGCACCTCCATCATATCAGTTGGCATTTGAGGCAATACATGCTTCATTGCATCACCTATTTTCTTAATTTTTGACACCAAAGTTTCACTTTCTTGCTGTTTCCTTCTTTCTGCTTCCCGTCCTTCTCTCATTTGCGTTTCTTTCAATGTCAATTTTGATTTCTCCAGTTTCAGACGTTCCTGTCTTTCTGCCTCTGCCTTTTCCAAACTTTCTTTCTGAAATTTGAGTTCTTCTTGTCTGATCTGTTCTGCGCGTTCTAACTCTAACGTTCGCGCTTTTTCTTTTTCTTCTTCACGCATTCTCTTTGCTTCAATCTGTTGCTGACGAACCTCTTCATCACTTTTTCTAGCTCTTTCAAATTCAATCATCTGCTCCAGTCTTCTTCTTTCAGCATCTTCTCTATCTCGTTTCAACTGTTCTAATTGAATCTCAAACTGATGCTTTTGCAATTCCAGTTCTGCCTTACGCACTTGTTCTGCTTTATCTTCTCTCTCTCTCTCTGCAGGCGCAATTCCTCTTGCCTTGCAAGTTCCGCTTTCTCTTCTTTCTCTCTCTGCAGACGTTCTGCTTTCTCTTCTTTCTCTCTCTGCAAACGTTCTGCTTTCTCTTCTTTCTCTCTTTGCAAGCGCAAATCGTCTTGTCTTACACGTTCTGCTTCTTGTCTCAGCTCTTTCTCTTCTTGCCTCGTCATCATCATCCACTGCATCAACATCTCCATAGACATAGGCGCAGGAGGTTTTTCAATAGCCTTTTCTACGGCACCGCCAACGGCACCTTCTTCTTCGACTTCTTCTTTAACCCACACATCGGCGAGTTCCTGCATCATGTCACCACGTGACATACCTTCTAATTGTTCTTCTTTAAAACCGGCTTTCAACAAACGCTGTTTTAGCCTTTCCGTAGACATCTTCTTAATATCTGCTTGTCTTTCAGCACTTAGTTTCTCCATCTTACTTGTTTACTTTGGTGATTTCTCTTTTCAAAGAAGTCACGGTTTTTCTTGTTGTGTGAATCGATAAACAAACGGGATTTCTTTTATATTTGTTCGTGGAAAACAACGAAATTTTTATACCGTTTCTCGTGTTCCACCGTCGTTGATATCGTAGACACGTCACACAGCAACAACGCGTAAATTCTTCTAACACCGTCGTAGATTCTTCTAACACCGTTTTAAATTCTTTTATCACCGTCGTAGATTCTTCTATCCGCCGAAGGAGGTGATAACGTGAATTTTAATCCACCGTGAGTTTATATCCACCGTGAGTAATTATTCCACCGTGAGTATTTATTCACCGTGAGTATTTATCCACACCGACGCTATTCCACCGTGAGTTTTTATCCACCGTGAGTTCTTATCCACACCGACGCTATTCCACCGTGAGTTTTTATCCACCGTGAGTTCTTATCCACACCGACGCTATTCCACCGTGAGTTTTTATCCACACCGACGCTGCCACCAATAATGTCAACCCAATCCTTCCGTTGACAATCCTTCTGATTAAATCCTTGTTCTCTTCGTACTTAACGCCTATTTAACGTTCACCTTTTGAACGCTAATTCTACGTATAAGTATAACCTGAATTAATCAGCAACACAGTTTAATATCTTTTAGTTTAATAAGAAACAAACAGACAGAACTCAATTCGATTACAACTCAACTAGTCAGCCACACTACTACAGCGAACACACTCGAATTCAAACTTCTCTAGTCAGCATAATTCTTCGCGCCTCTTGACACACCTGTTTTCTGTGCGCCTAAACGAACTCTAATAATATACATATAGCGCGCCGCTGCCGATATCGGCCGGCCGCGCGTGTCACTAAGACTAAACGTTATACATCTATCATATATACATATACACGTGAAACTAAAGTAAGCGCACTAAATATATACGCCAATATCTCGCACTGCAAGACTGTACACAAAACTCAGTTCACAATGATGATGATGATGATGATGATGATGATGATGATGATGATGATGATGATGATGATGATGATGATGATGATGATGATAATAATAATAATAATAATAATAATAATAATAATAATAAGCCAAGCTTTTCAGTCACTTAGCCAGAAAGTGCCACCCTTCTGGGCGCCCCGCTCTCCACCTCGGAGGCCCTCTCGGCATGTCTGGAATCCCGTTGCTCTGAACTTTCCATGGCCATATCCAGACTGATAAGCATCACTAAACACGATGCTCTTATCCTACTCAGGTGCTCGCTCAGCGCTCCTAAACTGATGCACACGCTTCGCTGCGGCCCTTGCTCGGGTCACCCTCTTCTCGAGAAATACGACTCTGTGTTGAGAGACGGTCTTTGCTCAATCCTCAACCTTCCTTTGTCGGATGATCAGTGGTTGCAGGCCTCCCTCCCTGTTAAAGCTGGAGGCCTGGGAATCCGTAGGGTTTCTTCGCTTGCGTTACCCGCCTTTTTGGCTTCCGCTGCAAGTACCCTCGCCATCCAATCCTCCATGCTCAGTAACTTAATCATTGACACAGACACACAGTTTGCCACCTCGGTCGAGGAATGGTGCTCCAGTTACTCTATGTCATATCCGGACGGGGGGCTATCTCACAGACAGTCATTTTGGGACAGACCCGTTATTCAGAGGATAGTAACTGAGCTTGCTCAGTTTCACACCAGCGCCTACCATCAAGCACGACTTAGAGCAGTCTCCGCACCACACGCGGGTGACTGGCTGTTTGCTTTGCCCATCAGCACGTGCGGCCTCAGACTGGATGACGAGGCAGTCCGAATAGCTGTCGGCCTTCGCCTTGGCACGGCCATATGCCATCCACATGACTGCCCGTGCGGCACTCTGGTGACCGCCGATGGTTCGCATGGCCTGTCATGCCGTCTCGGCCCGGGCCGACACGCCCGGCATGCGGTCCTGAATGACCTTATCTGCAGAAGCCTCGTTCAGGCGGGCATTCCGGCAGTTAAGGAACCCCCAGGCCTTTCCAGGTCGGACGGTAAACGACCAGATGGCCTTACTTTAATACCATGGCGCTCGGGTCGTTGTTTGACCTGGGACGTCACTGTGGCAGACACAGTAGCCCCTTCTTATCTGCCCACAACCTCCACTCGGGCGGGAGGTGCAGCGGAACTGGCTGAGTCCAGGAAAAACGCTAAGTACACCGAACTGATGCATCTCTACCATTTTGTTCCATTGGCTTTTGAAACCTTGGGACCAGCTAACGCCGTGGGACAGGCGTTCCTCTCAGACCTTGGACGTCTTCTGAGCCAAATCTCTGGAGACCCAAGGGAAACCAGCTATCTGTTCCAGCGCCTGTCCGTTGTAATTCAACGTTTCAACGCAGTCGCCTTCCATAGCACTTTTGTTCTCCCGAATCTTGACCAGGACGGCCACTCCAGAGTCAACATAATTAATTAGTATCTTGCACCTGAGGGATCATATATACCTCGGGTAAAAAAAAAAAAAAAAAAATTATAATAATAATAATAATAATACCGGAGGACGAGGACCACGAGCCCCAGTAGCAACAGTAATTCTTCGGAATTGCTTCTAGGAGCCTGAGGGATTCTCCCTACCTCGGGCAAAAAAAATATAATTAATAACAATAATAATTATATAATAATAATAATAATAATAATAATAATAATAATAATTGCTCATTTTATAAGTATACACTTAATATGTACGTACGAATGTATGTATGCATGTATGTATGTAAAAGGCAACGCCGTGCGTTCTCTGTGGCTTCCCCATACCTGGAATGGGCTCCCTACCAAGCTCCGCCAAATACCGATTGGTCATTTCACTTTGTTTCTTACTGTCCTCAGAACTGCGTTGTTCGACTGTGGTTGGGCTGGGGGTACTTGCTGATTCATGACTGAAACTGTAGTAGTTGTTTTGTGCAATAAACATTTAAGTCAAGTGAATGGAGCCTGCATCCTTCGGTCGTAATCTGCTGTGGATGGCTTGTCGACACCACATGCTTGAAGTTCTGTTGTCTGATGCATTCGTAGTGTGCCTTGGTAATGTGTGTCCATCAACTCTTTACCTGACATTCTGGTCTTCAAGCGATTTAAAGATAAATGGTCCGACCTGGACCACCATCAACCAGAGCGTCGACCAATGCCATTTATGCCTGCGCCTGAGAAATTGAAGGAGTTCATTACTGAACAGCTTCAACTTGACTATCCTCCAACTCGCGGCATCCATAGTTGGACTGGGCAGTTCGACTGAGATTCGCAAGCCTGGTGCCCTGCACATAGCGCGTTGAATGGCGAAGGCAATATCCTCGATGAAGATTGAATTGCTTTTTGATGGAAACGAATGGGTTATCCAGTTGACGGCCCGTGAACTACACGGCATCCAACGATTTAAGTGAGTTGTAGTCAACATCTACTTCCACTCGTGGTTCGCGTGTCGAGTCGTTGCTGACATTCAACTAATCCAAAGGCTGCACGACTTGTAATGATGCTGCTCTCTCTCTCTCTCTCTCTCTCTCTCTCTCTCTCTCTCTCTCTCTCTCTCTCTCTCTCTCTCTCTCTCTCTCTCTCTCTCTCTCTCTCTCTCTCTCTCTCTCTCTCTGTCTCTGTCTCTGTCTCTGTCTCTGTCTCTGTCTCTGTCTCTGTCTCTGTCTCTGTCTCTGTCTCTGTCTCTGTCTCTGTCTGTCTGTCTGTCTGTCTGTCTGTCTGTCTGTCTGTCTGTCTGTCTGTCTGTCTGTCTGTCTGTCTGTCTGTCTGTCTCTCTCTCTCTCTCTCTCTCTCTCTCTCTCTCTCTCTCTCTCTCTCTCTCTCTCTCTCTCTCTCTCTCTCTCTCAGCATCTATCTTCTGAAGAGAAAGTAGGCCTACAGCTTATCTCGACAATGAAAGTCGATGGAGGATTGACCCTGGTTCGGTCTCTTCCCGCGTTCCCGGTACAATAACGGAATTATCAATTTCTCGAAGCTTCTTCCGAACTAAAAAAATAATAATAAAATAATAATAATAATGATAATAATCGTTTAATGATCGAAACTGACATGTATGCAGTAAGAATGCATGATATAGCAGTAACAGTCGATAACAAGTTTAACAGGAGTCGAATTTAACTATAAGGCATCCTGCATCTGTTCTACTGCTCATTTTATCCTCGCCATCTGGGAAATGGAAGGTTGAGTCTACCTTGTGGGGCTAGCGGGTATCTAACCCGCGTCCTTCTGATCTTCTGATCATCGTGCCAGCATGTTATCATTCAACCATCTCCACGCCCCGCCATCGAGGACAGTTTATCGATATTCCAGTTGAAGAGTGGCCCGAAAGCCAATCGTATAGGATCGCTTTTGAGTTTGTTAATAACTTGGCCTGTGTGAATGACAGTGCTGAAAGTGGTGTTGCTCTTATAATACAGAATTTCAATTCAACGACAACAAAGAACGAAGAAAAGAAACAGTTTCTTCCACAAGTTGTCAAAAAACATAGGCACGACTTTTCTAAGCTCAATCGTGACAATCTTGTAGACATGTAGATTGTAGAACTGCAGCTGAAGGTTTAAGCAGTGATGAAGAATAAGCAGCTGAAGGTATGGATGAGATGAAACCATGGCTTGTTGAATTATCAAGGATTTGCAATAATGATTACTCCTAGCGATTAGTGGTAATGTAACTGATATTGCGAAAGTCCAAAAATCTTGAGTTTTGTTCAATTTTTTTATTATTTGATTGTAAAACCATACCTTGGCAGGGGCGTAACTTTAGTCTAAAAAGTGGGGGGTACCAATACTTTGGTCTAAAAAGTGGGGGTACCAATTCCTTCTCCACTTTAGCTTTTCGCATGGCGCCCATTTTGAACATATTCCCTGCCAGTATTCTCATTAATTTTGGCTCTCGGTTTACCTGTGTCTAAGTATTTTCGCAATTTTGGTGGTGACTGCGTTCTCTGAGAAGGCACAATAATAAAATATTGATTGGCATTGTTTAAGAAGTGGGGGGTACAATACCCCGCAGTCCAAAAAGTGGGGGGTACGGGTACCCCTCGTACCCCCCACAAATTACGCCTATGTACCTAGGCCTACATGTATGTATCCAATAAAGTTACATACTTAAGCCTATAGATTCTACTATTTAAGAGCTTTCCAATGGTATTAAACACGTTATCATAGGTTTAGTGTCTTAAAGCATTTAGAAACTGGATACGTCGAGCGCGAATTGTGCTAATTTGGGGGAAATATTTCTAAAATGCGATAAAATTCTGCATGTGTTATCATGGGACCAAATAGAACTATTCTAGACGGCCTACATAAAAATGTTTAACGATAAATATTTCTGAAACAACTGAATATGTATGTATGTATGTATGTATGTATGTATGTATGTATGTATGTATGTATGTATGTATGTATGTATGTATGTATGTATGTATGTATGTATGTATGTATGTATGTATGTATGTATGTATGACATACATACATACATTGTATGTATGTATGTATGTATGTATGTATGTATGTATGTATGTATGTATGTATGTATGTATGTATGTATGTATGTATGTATGTATGTATGTAATTTTCCCTCTAAGCTGCGCTCTTTCGCGGCCGCGCAGCAGCCGTCGTACTCCCGGTCAAGCACCTATAACGCCCGCGCAGTGGACGTCACAGGTGGGAATTTTTAATGCTCTAAAATCAGGCAACTATTACGTCCATGAGTGTGTCCATTCAAGTCATTAGGCACCATTCAATGACATTTATAACCGACGTTATTTTGTAGCTAACATACTGTAATTCGAGTGCTTGATAAGATACGCGACCGGGGACCCGATTCCAAAATTACCCGATACCAGCAGCCATTGTGCTTTAAAACAATGGCAACTAATGAAGCCTACATTCATCTGCATCGCGCGGTCATCGCTAAAATGAAAAATTATCGTTGCCCTTGTCTCTTGCAGTCACCGCTCAGCTGCAGCAGAGAACAAGGATTGCACACTTGCATTTTTGCCTTACGTACAGCGTACCGTTGTATGTACATGTATTCTTATTATTATTGACTGTAAGTAGTATGTACGCACGTGTAGTGGTTGACTTCTCTGGAGCCAGAAAATCATTGGAAGGTATGCATTCAATGACACGGGTAATTCGTGGAGGCATGCACTCATGACCGCACAGACTGACAAACCGATGTATAAATTCCAGATCACGAAGACGCCAGTTAGTCTGAAGTACGAGCCCACTGACCAACTGACCAGATCACAGGTCTGGGGCCGAGCTGGTCATCGAGCACGAGAGATGCTCCGCCGGGTCATCATAGGGACGCGCCGATAACGTTCTCTTCTGCTAAATTACGACAAGAACGGATCTACTACATCAGTCTACATGACACGAGCGTCAACTACCTTACATGTAGGTTGCGCTACATACTTTGTTTGAAGACAACAGTAACCATGTCTACGTATTCTTCTGTTTGAAGACAATCGTAGTCATGTCTACGTATTCTTCTGTTTGAAGACAATCGTAACCATGTCTACGTATTCTTCTGTTTGAAGACAATCGTAACCATGTCTACGTATTCTTCTGTTTGAAGACAATCGTAACCATGTCTACGTATTCTTCTGTTTGAAGACAACAGTAACCATGTCTACGTATTCTTCTGTTTGAAGACAATCGTAGTCATGTCTACGTATTCTTCTGTTTGAAGACAATCGTAACCATGTCTACGTATTCTTCTGTTTGAAGACAATCGTAACCATGTCTACGTATTCTTCTGTTTGAGGACAATCGTAACCATGTCTACGTATTCTTCTGTTTGAGGACAATCGTAACCATGTCTACGTATTCTTCTGTTTGAAGACAATCGTAACCATGTCTACGTATTCTTCTGTTTGAAGACAATCGTAACCATGTCTACGTATTCTTCTGTTTGAAGACAATCGTAGTCATGTCTACGTATTCTTCTGTTTGAAGACAATCGTATATAGTCATGTCTACGTATTCTTCTGTTTGAAGACAATCGTAACCATGTCTACGTATTCTTCTGTTTGAAGACAATCGTAGTCATGTCTACGTATTCTTCTGTTTGAAGACAATCGTAGTCATGTCTACGTATTCTTCTGTTTGAAGACAATCGTAACCATGTCTACGTATTCTTCTGTTTGAAGACAATCGTAACCATGTCTACGTATTCTTCTGTTTGAAGACAATCGTAGCCATGTCTACGTATTCTTCTGTTTGAAGACAATCGTAACCATGTCTACGTATTCTTCTGTTTGAGGACAATCGTAGCCATGTCTACGTATTCTTCTGTTTGAGGACAATCGTAACCATGTCTACGTATTCTTCTGTTTGAGGACAATCGTAACCATGTCTACGTATTCTTCTGTTTGAAGACAATCGTAACCATGTCTACGTATTCTTCTGTTTGAAGACAATCGTAACCATGTCTACGTATTCTTCTGTTTGAAGACAATCGTAACCATGTCTACGTATTCTTCTGTTTGAAGACAATCGTAGCCATGTCTACGTATTCTTCTGTTTGAAGACAATCGTAGTCATGTCTACGTATTCTTCTGTTTGAAGACAATCGTAACCATGTCTACGTATTCTTCTGTTTGAAGACAATCGTAACCATGTCTACGTATTCTTCTGTTTGAAGACAATCGTAGTCATGTCTACGTATTCTTCTATTTGAAGACAATCGTAACCATGTCTACGTATTCTTCTGTTTGAAGACAATCGTAGCCATGTCTACGTATTCTTCTGTTTGAAGACAATCGTAGCCATGTCTACGTATTCTTCTGTTTGAAGACAATCGTAGCCATGTCTACGTATTCTTCTGTTTGAAGACAATCGTAGTCATGTCTACGTATTCTTCTGTTTGAAGACAATCGTAACCATGTCTACGTATTCTTCTGTTTGAGGACAATCGTAGTCATGTCTACGTATTCTTCTGTTTGAAGACAATCGTAACCATGTCTACGTATTCTTCTGTTTGAAGACAATCGTAACCATGTCTACGTATTCTTCTGTTTGAAGACAATCGTAACCATGTCTACGTATTCTTCTGTTTGAAGACAATCGTAACCATGTCTACGTATTCTTCTGTTTGAAGACAATCGTAACCATGTCTACGTATTCTTCTGTTTGAAGACAATCGTAGTCATGTCTACGTAGGCTGTTCTTCTTTTTGAAGACAATCGTAACCATGTCTACGTATTCTTCTGTTTGAGGACAATCGTAGCCATGTCTACGTATTCTTCTGTTTGAAGACAATCGTAGCCATGTCTACGTATTCTTCTGTTTGAAGACAATCGTAACCATGTCTACGTATTCTTCTGTTTGAAGACAATCGTAGCCATGTCTACGTATTCTTCTGTTTGAAGACAATCGTAGTCATGTCTACGTATTCTTCTGTTTGAAGACAATCGTAACCATGTCTACGTATTCTTCTGTTTGAAGACAATCGTAACCATGTCTACGTATTCTTCTGTTTGAAGACAATCGTAGTCATGTCTACGTAGGCTGTTCTTCTTTTTGAAGACAATCGTATATAGCCATGTCTACGTATTCTTCTGTTTGAAGACAATCGTAGCCATGTCTACGTATTCTTCTGTTTGAAGACAATCGTAACCATGTCTACGTATTCTTCTGTTTGAAGACAATCGTAGCCATGTCTACGTATTCTTCTGTTTGAAGACAATCGTAACCATGTCTACGTATTCTTCTGTTTGAGGACAATCGTAGTCATGTCTACGTAGGCCTATTCTTCTGTTTGAAGACAATCGTCGCCATGCCTACGTATTCTTCTGTTTGAAGACAATCGTAGCCATGTCTACGTATTCTGTTTGAAGACAATCGTAACCAAATCTACGTATTCTACTGTCTTTGTTTGAAGAGAGTCGTAAGCGTGTCTACCTATTCTTCTGTTTGAAGACAATCCAGCCATATCTGCATACTCTCTTTGTTTGGAGTATAACCAAATCTGCGCACTCTTCTGTTTTAAGACAATCATAACCATCTATACATATAATATCCATATAGTGTCCGTCCGACGATAAACGCTACGTCACAAGCGGGTTCTGTTCTATTGTGAAACATAAACCGGTTGTCTTGACGACGGCGGTCTTGACGACGGCGATAACCAACGATACATATAGGCCTATAATATGACGTCATAATATGACGGGCAAATACACTATATCTGCATACTCTCTTTGTTTGGAGACAGTCGTAACCATGTTTGCGTATTCTTCTGTTTGAAGACAATCGTAACCATGTCTACGTATTCTTCTGTTTGAAGACAATCGTCACCATGTCTACGTATTCTTCTGTTTGAAGACAATCGTAACCATGTCTACGTATTCTTCTGTTTGAAGACAATCGTAGTCATGTCTACGTATTCTTCTGTTTGAAGACAATCGTAACCATGTCTACGTATTCTTCTGTTTGAAGACAATCGTCACCATGTCTACGTATTCTTCTGTTTGAAGACAATCGTAGCCAAGTCTACGTATTCTATTGTTTGAAAACAGTCGTAACCCTACAGCAGTGTTTAATCTAGTGAGGGGAAACAAGGTTTCTGGGGGGAGCAAATTTACAGTCCTTCGCCCGATTTTTCTACAGCAATTACTCTCTCAAAACAGTTGATGACCTTTTTTAGGAATTGATCTCTCTGGGGGAGAAAACCATGTGTACAAATGTATCGGTCTCTACAGTGTAATATTGCTGGACTCTGGGGTGGGGGGAAACATCAATCCTGGGGGGGACATTCCCCCCCCCAAAGACGTCTAGATTTAACACTGACCCTACAGTACCTACTTTTCGTGACCAATCTACGTATTGTCTCCGTTTTAAAAATTCGTAGGCCTATAATATTTGTATGTGAACTCTGTTGAGAAAAACTGGTGAACTGATCTTAAAGTGACTGGCGGCATAATGTTGTCCAGTTAAAGTTATTTTGTGCCAAGCATTCAGCCAAAAATTGCTGGTTCACTTTAATGCGACCCAGGCCTACATGTCCATATTTAACATGAGCTTAACGAGTTGCTTAGGTTAAACAACCTTTGCGATTTGTGACAGTGGACGACAATAGATGATACAATAGGAATTTATTGTCTAAAAAAACTCTTCACGCAGTTGGCAATACAATATTTGGGCTTTGTTAATATTCGGATTATTCACCTCAGTATTTTACTGTAACATATGACTAAATGGGCTTAAAGTTTGCGGGGCATAATGAACGGAATACATATCGCTAAAATTATGTTTACCGATTTCAACCATATGTTACTATTCCAACCGGTGACAAATCCAGATTTTTGCCATTTTAGCAATCTATTAACATCGCTAAGATAGAGATAGAAAAAACCTCAGAAATGAATGAGAAAGAAGATTGGACAGACTGAGAGAAAGCACAGAGTCATGCAAGTACCGATAGAGAGAGGGGTGAAGGGGGAGAGAGATAGAGAGAGAGAGACCGACAGAGAGAAAGAGACAGAGAGAAAGACACAGACAGACAAAGAAAGAGAGACAGATATACAGAGAGACAGAACCAGACAGAGACAGGCATACAGAGAGAGACAGAGAGAGACAGAGAGAGACAGACAGAGAGACAGACAGACAGACAGACAGAAAAAGAGAGTGACAGAAAAAGAAAGAGACAGAGACAGACAGAGACAGAGACAGAGACAGACAGAGAGAAAGAGAGACAGAGACAGAGAGAAAGATAGAGACCAGGGGCGGATCTAGACTTTTACTTTACGGGGGGCGATTTCATGGACGTCCAAGGTCAAAGGAATTAAAATTACTTA
Organism: Allolobophora icterica; assembly: GCA_963556255.1. Classification (NCBI taxonomy): domain Eukaryota; kingdom Metazoa; phylum Annelida; class Clitellata; order Crassiclitellata; family Lumbricidae; genus Allolobophora; species Allolobophora icterica. The sequence continues at coordinate 47,126,138 of OY744609.1, read as the reverse complement.
TCAAGTTTAAAGCATGATTAAAGCAAGGACGTGTAGAAGTAATATTCAAACTGCAGTCCGGCGCTGTACATAATAATAATCACATGACATTTATCCTGTAGTACACTATAGTATATCAAATTTTTAAATTTATATTTTGGACTCTTAGGGGGGGCGATCGCCCCACTCGCCCCCCTCTGGATCCGCCACTGGAGACAGACAGAGAGCGAGAGCTCGGTATGCATAGGCTGAACGAGAGACATAAAGGATGTTGGGAATACTGAGGCTGGAATCGTCCGCATCACATACGTTGATTTGTCGCCTGGTTGCATGGTTTGACTATTTAATCAGGCTGTGCTGTAGAATTAACGCTGATATTCTGTAGTCTCATTGACTTAAGGCGCTTCTCAGGTGGTCGGCGTCAACATCATTACCTCGTCGTCAATAGCAGACGAAAGGCAATGGGTTGTGTATACCCAGTGGCGTAACAACCTAGCCGGGGGCCCTTGGACATTCTAAGCTTGGGGGCCCTTACCCATTAAAAAGTGAAAATGATGAGATAGCTATTTTAAACTGCAGTTAAGTCAAAAAAGTATCAAACGTTCTGATTAATGGTCCATAGTTCAAGTCACATTAATGGTTCAAGAGAAAACGAGAATACACCAAAAATGTATTGCCTACGTACACAGTAATGTAATGTCTGTTGTAGTTCTTATATTGAGCTCTCACATCACGTCATCTATCCCAGAACTGGTTACTGCCTGTGTGCTGTTTGTCACTCTCCCAGTCACCGTCGCCAGTGCGAAGGGCTTCTTCAGAGAATTGCTTCATGAATTTGGCTATTCTAGCTTTCCTATTAGCAAATGTGTCTATCAAATCATCAATATTCAATTTTTTTGCGCATTCGTTTTCGATCGCAAAAAGAGCAAGACCATCAAGCATGTCCTGTTAGATAGTGTATCTAGATAGGCCTACATCTGCATAAGTTTCAATTTGGAGAAGGGCCATTACAGATCTATGTGGCCCCTGGCCTTACTGACAGCCATTTTCTAAAATGGCCCACTGCAAAAAGAGATTTTTTAATATTTCAGCTTCTAGTTCGCTTAGAATTGTGATCTTTGTGTCTTCAGAGATCCCATACATACTTGGGCTGATAGGTCGATCTCCGGAGGCATAGAATTTTAGACAATCACGGAATCAAAGTTCTAGATACTACTTTCTTATTTTAACAGATTCACAGCGTAACGTTAAGGAGAGGAGATAAAGTATTGGTAACACTCATGGCCAGGAGAGCATTAGATTGCGGTTCGATACCCGCAACACCCCTCTAGGGCAAAGCCTTGCATGGTTGCCAAAACGTGTGTTTAATTAAGATCTTGATTGTATACTGTCATGTTTCACTATAATCTACCTGCGTATGTCAGTTTTAACTAATAAAGAAGATTATTATTAAGTAAAAGGCATTAGTAATGTTTCATGAAGTGAAGCAGATAACTTATATAATTATACTACTTTAAAAAGCAAAGCAACAACAACTGCTATTCTAAATTTAAAAGTTAATTCCTTACCGTCATTTGAGTCAGATTCTCTGCCACTTGTAGCCGTCGATTGAAAATTTAATTAGAAATCGTTTTTTGTTTAAAAGTAAATGAACAATAGACTATACTTTCACGTAAGGCTGAGGAGCATGAAAAACTAAGACTGCAGTCGTTTGTATAGACAGTGCAGTGTATATAGCCCACAAGGCTTGTAGAGAGACAATGAGAGAGAGAAAGACAGAGAGACAGACAGACTGCGACAGAGACAGAGCGAGATACGAGAGAGACAGTGACAGAGAGCGAGCAAGTGAGCGAGCGAGTGAGAGAGCGAGTGAGAGAGCCATAGACAGACGAACAATCAGGCATATATTATTTCAGGCATTTCTTAAGGCTGGAGCTGAGAGATATGCTTATACCGTAACGTGTATGCAGTGCATGTTACGCCTGAAAGGGAGAATCTGACTCGTAGGCAACTGGATTCTACTACGATCAGGGTCAAATACCCCGACTCCGGCGACCCGGTGACCTAGTATAGATAGACACCACATGTACATACATGTACGTCTGTGGTGTATACCCTTATATCATGAAGCATCCGTCATATATACAGGCTAGCCTACTTCAGGTTGCAGAGAGGCTCAGACCTACGTGGGCCTGGTTGTGGTACTTTTGAAGACCGTAGGCTAAATATGTCATCAGATGGAACAAATAACCATATTAAAAAAAATTTGTGCTTGGGGGAAAATGAAAGAATATGGCCCTAAAGCAGACTGTGACCCAGGGTGCGCAGTAAAAAAGCTTGGGGCCCCTGAGACCTCGGGGGCCCCTGGACTTTGTCCACCCTCGTTATATGGTTGTTACGCCACTGTGTATACCCAACAACCACATGATGTCTAAAATAAAGTCAAGAACAACAGCGGAAGGAAGGAATAACGAAATGAAGAAAGAAAGGAAGAAGAGAGAGGTAAAAAAAGGAACAGAAGGAAAGAACGAAGGAAGAAAGGAAAGAAGAAGCGAAGGATGGACGAATGAATGAATGAAGGGATGGACGGACGGACGGATGGATGAATGGATGGATGAATGGATGACTGGATGGATGAATAGATCGACGAATGGATGGATGAATGAATGAATGGATGGATGGATGGATGGACGAATGGATAAAATGTGTTGACTGGCCGGATCCAGCCCTCGGGCCGTAGTTTGCCTACCTCTGATTTAGGTCATATACAGCAAGACGATTATAAAATTTACATGGAAACAGAGAAGAGGTTGAATGGAGATAGGAGGAGGAGGAGGAGGAGGAGGAGGAGGAGGAGGAGGAGGAGGAATAAATAGCAGACTGAGAGAAATAAAAACAACAAAATAAAGATAAAAAGAGTAGCAATCAAAGTAGTTACGGAAGCATGAAGACAAATAGACAATAATGTTGGTAGTGGTTGTGGTTATGGTGGTTGTGGTTATGGTGGTTGTGGTTATGGTGGTTGTGGTTATGGTGGTTGTGGTGGTGGTTGTGGTGGTGGCAGTAGTGGTGGGCGGTTATGTTGTTGTTGTTGTTGTTGTTGTTGGTGGTGGTGGTGGTGGTGGTGGTGGTGGTGGTGGTGGTGGTGGTGGTGGTGGTGGTGGTAGGCGTGGGTGGTACCTTTACAGGCATGGGCGGCGATCATGGGGGTCGAGGGGGAGAAGTCCCCCACCTTTAAGAGTGGGGGGACACGCCATACATTTTTCCCCTCTAAATTTTGAAGAAACACGAAAAAGGCTGTAATTGCGTGTGAGGGTTTTCACTGGATTTTTGACAAGATGAGGTACAAACTCTATTTTTGAGCAGAAGTTCCCCTCCGAAAATTCTGAGAAAGCAAGAAGAAATTCGTAAAATAAGGAATGAAATTTGTTGTGGATGAAATTTGTTGGGGATGAATTTGTGAATAGGCTTAAATCACATGATGGGAGACCCGGAGAAAAGTTGTAAAAAGAGGCGAATGACTAAAAAAGGTCATCAACTTTTTTGGGAGATGAATTCGTAGAAAAGTCATCAAGTTTTTGTGAAGATGAATTCCTAAAAAAGTAAAAAAAAATTTGGGGGGACATGAATTCCTAAAAAAGGTCATCGACTAGACCATTGCCGACTTTGTCCCCCCCCCACCTCTCAGACAAGATCGCCGCCACAGGTGTTGTTTGTTTACCAGTCGTTAAGTTTACATGTGCAGAATTCTGGCTTGTTATCAGACATGTCCGTAGACCGCAGTCGATCGTGTCAAAAACAAAGGCATGAACTCATCGATTTTAAACTTCCTCTCTGTGTACACTTCTCTCTTCTTCCATCCGCATCTCACGCCAACAGCAACAGGAGGTCCCTTCCATAAAACTGAGTGTCCAAACTCCGCCACTACCCGCATTCTGGTAGTGCCATTCCGAAGCTTGGAGAAAGGATCGAGGAGGACGACGCTAATCATCTTTGTTATGACACAACGTCGTTAAACAGCAACTAACCAACTGAGCACTAACCAACTGAGCACTAACCAACTGAGCACTAACCAACTGAGCACTAACCAACTGAGCACTAACCAACCGAGCGTTCTGCATTGGTGCACAATATATAACTCGCCCCATAAGGGCATTGACGTAGGAATGAACGTATGAAGGGGTGGATTCTTTCATTTGTACGTTTGTGCATATTCAGTTAACATGGCATGTAAGACATAAAATGTTGAACCAGATATCTGCTCACCAACAGCAGCAGGTCCAGAGGTTTAGGAGATGACAAATTGGGTACAAATTAGCCTTACGTTTGACGACCTTTGTTAAGTTTAGTCCCCAGTTTTATTACCTTTTTAGGTGTCCAAGATGTCTGATGATCTTTTGGGAGTCAACCCAATGGTTGGCAGAAACTCTGGATTGGCCTCCTTGATCCGCCACAGGATACTGACATAGAGAGATATGTGAACAGAATTAAACAGAGACAGAGTGATATTTAAGCAACCGGAGACACACACGGAGATATATTTAGGCAGACCGAGACACAGATGTTTTTATAATATTATAATCTATTCGAAGGTGAAAATGACCTTTCATAGAGTGCTAGCGATGCCAATATACCCTTCCACTGCCTGTGTTTCTCTGTTCAAACCACCCCCTCCACGCTCAACTCCCTGTTTGCTTCCCTCTCTCACGCCAAACGGAAGGGCTCGTAGCTGTTTAATCCGGACCAAAATCAGTTAATTAAAGGAAGAAATGCATATCGCGTCATTGCGACCTTTAATTAGCGATAAATCGACGACCGTAATTGAATACTTGACATGTCATTCCCAGATAAAAAAAACCTCCATGATATCTTCCCCATCCAGGCAACCCGCTCCACCCGATCGTCATCCTATCTCAGTCTTTCTCGACCCCCAGTCACAACGCATCTCAAGTTCTCCAACTGAGCCATATCCAACACTTGAACACAGCATCACGCCTCTGGAACGATCTCCCCTCTGAATTCCTTAGATTCTCCGTTCCTCCATCATCATTGCAACCCGTCCTCCATTCTCCTCCTCCTCGTGTTCCTCTATCTATAACCCACTGGTTTTCCACTCAAAACTGAAGGCTCACCCGTTCAAGAACTCCTACCCTGACTCATCTGATCCTCCGCCTTCCAATTTTTCTCACCCTAAACGACACAGCCTTAACAGCTGCTCTTCCTCCTCTCTTGATCTGCCCCCATGGAACCGGACTCGGACTTCCTCTGGACAACTCTTTGGGAACCCCCTCTGATTTGACGCAGCGTGCGTGAATAGGCTGGTGCCCTGCGCTTGGCCTTCGAGTGGCGCTTTAGAAGTTTAGAGATAACGATTACGATGTCAGAATCGCCATCTATCGAATAAATGATGATCTTGTTAACGCAGAGGTAGGTATCGCCATCTGTAGACTACCTTCAAACTATTTCGAAGCCGATTCAAGGATGTTCTCTAACAATTTAATGACGAGAGTGTACTAAAAATGACTGGGAAACCAATGCAGCTCGTTGTTAAAGTGTTAAGATTTCAATAATTATGACAGACACTGCAAACACACGCAGATACATATAGGCATATGCACGCACGCACGCACGCACGCACGCACGCACGCACGCACACACACACACACACACACACACTGCTGTGGAAGAACCACTTGTAGGCCTACATAGAGTTCGACCTTATATGCTAACTGAGAGAGGTGTGATATACATTGCAAGACTCTAGTAACATTAATGACCGATGTCCTAGCGGAGGTATTGATGAGCTATGGTAGCTACTGGGTAATCTTTCATGCAATTTCATTTAGCTGAACAAACTGTTCATTTGCATACAGACTATTTACGTAATAATCTATACACACACAAACCTTTCACATGATTTAGGCATAGCCACACGAAAACAAATACGCACGCATTACAGAAACTTTATTTCGCCATAACCTGGCAGCAGCATATACCAACAACACAAAGAACTAACTAAGATGCCAAAAATCGTGCATTAACATTCGCATGGAAGTAACCAATACTACAGTTCTCCGGAACACCATAACTGTCACAAAGCATCATTAGGCCTATCTGATGTTGTGCAAACAAGGCATACATTTCAGTTAGAATCTTGTTTTTACCGACACTTAATTTTGATAAAAAGGATATTGTCTCATGTCGATGTCTGTCTGCAAACGGCAAACATCCAGCATACAAGAAAATGTCTCTCAGTTACCATTCACTTCAAAAAGCTTCCAAAATATTTATTCCCAGCATTTGTCAACCTTGCGTACTCACTTTTGGTAAATGCAAAAACATTCACATGCAAAGAGCCGTATAATGTGCCTCGAAGAAATGCAATAACACCATCTCATCCATGTGTCCTTTCCCTTTAGAAAGAATACTGTTAACAGATTATAAAATTTGCAAATTGCTTCACTAGGACTGGTTTTAAAATGACTCCGAGTAATTAGGTAGACTCCTAAATATTTTGCTTTATCAACATATGACAGGCTTATGCCAGAAACAGTCAAACCAACACACAAGTGTTTAAAAGCATGACCTATTCTAAGCACCATTGACTTTCAAACATGTCACATACAAAATAGTATGCTTCCAATTCACAAATGCTAATCATTTTCTGAAGAGAGGACAAGGAAGCAGACAATAAAACAATAACAATGTTCAGATCATTCGCATACATTACACATTCAATGCACAAACTGTTAATAAAACATCCCACTGGACTCTCTTAAATTAACAATATTGTCGTCTACATGTACAGCAAAGAGTATAGGGGATACAACCCCTCCTTGTATCACCCCCCCCCAACTGATGTAAAAAAAACTTTGGAAAACACATGACTTGAGCTACCAATAACTGAGATCTGTGAATATCAATGCATGTAAGTAATATTTAACAGTCTAAATATAGGCTTAACGACACAGTATAAAACGGAAAACAATGCAGTGAATTAATAAGTCAGTAAATCACTCACTCAATTGTCACGATAAACAATTATACTGTATAGTTTATAAGAATAAACTGTAAGTGGGAAGTTGCCTTTTTAAAATCTATTTGTCCATTCAGCAACTGTTTGTCATTTGTTCTAAGGCAGTTTTGTGTACTTAATTGCTTTTTTTGATAACTATACTTCTGTATTGGCAACAGTTCTCATAATTTATTGCAATAACGTTTGATATTTTTACCTTTATCATTTATTGCAATAACTTTTGATGTTTTAACCTTTAACCTCTGCAGTTTGTGAAGCTCTACATGGGATGCCTTTGTGTATTCTTGATCATGTTAGAAAGTGACTCCATCGCCTCGTAGATGCCTTCTCCCGTCGTGGCGCTGGTGCCCTGTATGTGCCAACGGCGCCCGGACAGATGATTCAGCTTCAGTCTGTTCGCTATTTCTGATGGCTTCAGAGAATCTGCAGTTAATTGAAAAGAAAAACCTTAGGAAAAGCTCTTTAGAAGAATATTGATGAAAAGAATATTTGTCAAGCCTACATCAGTGAATTAGCAAGCTTAGACCAGCATTTGCTGATACTGTCTGTTTACAGTTTTTCTCCTCTCCACTCATCCCCATGCCTATACCCAGTCCTCTGCTCACCTCTTTTTGATCTACTCTTCTCCTCCCATGCCCTACCAAGGCCTCTCCTTCATTTTCCTCTCTTCTATATTCTGTCCTCCTCTGCTATGCCCTATCTAGTTCTCTCCTCCTCCCTTCTCCTCTTCCCTTTCCTGCCATACCTCACCCAGTCCTCACCTTTCCCCTCTGCTCATCTCCTTGAAGGTGCTGTATCAAACTGCTTTTGTACTATACATGAAATTCAGTCTATGCCATTTGAACAGACCCCAAAACTTACTTGTTAGGTCCTGTTTGTTGGCAATGATTTCAAGTGGCACTCCTCGAAGTTCATCGGCTTCCAGGACATCCCAAAGCTGCTCAGAAACCTCACTCAACCGATTCACATCCGAACTGTCCACCACAAACACTATACCTGTAGCAGAACAAACATAAATTGTTTGTCTTAGTAAGTATGTGAGCAAAAATATAAAACCGTTAAAAGCGGCCCGCCCTCTTACATTGATAACCACATGATATGTAAGTTTATTTCAATGAAATATTACTGAAATATAATTGCATAGTCTGCATCACACAAAAGCATAGACATAAGGATTTAGTACTGTATAGCGGGTGATACAATATGATTAGACTTATATGCTTCACCCCCACGAGATCACAGATTGACACCATAATGTGCCTGGTGCTACCTAATGCAACAGTGTATTATTTCATTACATGATAGGGCCTTGCCTGCACACATGGGCGTCTGGAGGGCGCATTTGCTCCTCCATGGATTTTGCAGACATTTACAAATTTAAACTTGTGATTATTATGATTTATATTACAACAGTCCCAACATGATTTTCAATGCGAAAAACGCTTAATTACTTAGGTAAGTCCTTGACCAATATTTATTTTAAAGTTGTCACGTGTTCTGTGTTCATGAATAGCTATTCTATGCAAAAACGTCATTTTGCTCCCCCCTACAAAAATTATGCCCCCTCTAAAAAAATGTGTCCCCCTCCCATACAAAATGCCTGCACAGAGCATCTGCACACTAGATTTGAATTTCGAACTAGCACTGTCCATACATGGAGATCTTAATGGCATTTTAAGGCAGGCCATTCAATTCGACAGCAGTGAAAACTGAGCAGGTTTGACTCCATACGGTCGCTATAGAAAACCATGTGTATTTACATTTACATTTAAAAGGCAAAATGTTTTTCTGAGGTTATCCCTGTTCCTCTCTGATAGCCACAACCCTATTGTATTCTCATGTTATTCGCTAGATGGCGACGGCATCCTTTCTAGGTGTACTAAAATGTACGGTGAGCCAAGCACCTAAGACTATTATTATAAAATAATACATGCTAGGAAACAGTTGTACATGTGAAGGTGAACGAACCATTTGAGTTAACATAGTAATGTTTCCAAAGGTTGCGTATTTTCTCCTGTCCACCTATATCCCAGACTGTGAATGAGACACCCCTCGAAGGACTGACCGTCTCCACATTGAATCCTATCGTCGGAATCGTCATTGGCGTCTCGTTCAGCTTCAGCTTGTACAGAACTGTCGTCTTGCCTTCAAATAAAAAATCTTATAACTAAACCAGACTCTCATGTGCACAGAATAACTATGTTGCTAGTAGGGGTCCACCGGTAAGACATTTTCCACCGGAAACCGAATCCGAGTATTTGGATGCATTTTTGCCGGATCCGGTAACGAACCGCAAACGAACCGGGTATCATTTGTTCCATATGCGAAGCTTCACATTTTCATGTAATAAGAAATTATCAACATAAATTTGTGTACTTGTAATAAGTGACTAATACAATTTGAATTGTAGTCATTTCTGTGCAGTTGTGAAGTTTTATGTGTAATTGTTTTAAGGTTCAACATTTATAATTTTATATACGAAAGTTTATTGAATAAGTTTTTAAAGAAAAAAATTTTTTTAAAGAAAATTTCTTTGCAACTAGGCTATTTGCGTTTACAATATTTGCCAAGGCGAATACTTCCGGAAACGGGATTTCCCGCGGAAGCGAATATCCGAGGCGGTTTCCGGTGGACCCCTAGTTGCTAGTACGGCAAATTTCCCCTCTTAGCCATGGGCCATGAAAGCAATCGTCCAAAAACTGTCCCTATATAGTTTAAACTTCACCTCAGCATACCAAATTGTCTAAGCTATAATGTTTCTGATGTTATTTAATGGACAGACGTGCCAGCATTCACCATCACATACAACCGGATCGGGAACTCATCTAATGCTATTATATTTTACGCTTAATACATTCAGATAGCACACACAAACAAACACACACACACTCACCCACACAGTGGCACACACACACCAGTTTGAAATGCATGTGCACAGCGTGGTGCATGTGTCGTACGCTTGGTTTTTAAAACACTGTGCATAAATAACTGATAATCATCTTCTCCTACCAACCTCCGTCAAGTTGGTTTGATATTCACATTCGGATATTGGATATTCGGTATGGAAAGCCGCAGGTCAAATACAAGTTTAAACATCTTCAAAAAATTCGCATTTCTACATAAAATGTTATATCAAACCCACCACCAATCAACAGTTATCCACTGTAGGCAATCAGAAATAATCGCAAACTGATTACTGCATGTGTGAAAGTGGGTCAAATTTAGGCCTAAACACGGGGAAAAGCCATTTTCACACATTTTCTCACTGTAAGTGTCTCATGACATGTGCTTCTATGACTTTCACTATTCCTATCATGAGTTATCCACCTAGGAAACCAGAAAATAATTTCAAACTGATTTTGCCATGTGCGTAAGTTAGGCCTAAAAACGGGGAAAAGCCATTTTCACACATTTTCTCACTATAAGTGTCTCATAGCATGTTCGACTTAGAACTTTTCTCTTCCTATCATGAGTTATCCACCTAGGGAACCAGAAAATAATTTCAAACTGATTTTACCATGTGGGTAAGTGGGTCAGATTTAGCCCTAAACACGGGTAAAACCATTTTCACACACTTTCTCACTATAATTGTCTCATAGCATGTTCGACTTAGAACTTTTCTCTTCCTATCATGAGTTATCCACCTAGGGAACCAGAAAATAATTTCAAACTGATTTTACCATGTGGGTAAGTGGGTCAGATTTAGCCCTAAACACAGGGAAAGCCATTTTCACACACTTTCTCGCTATAATTGTCTCATAGCATGTTCGACTTAGAACTTTTCTCTTCCTATCATGAGTTATCCACCTAGGGAACCAGAAAATAATTTCAAACTGATTTTACCATGTGGGTAAGTGGGTCAGATTTAGCCCTAAACACGGGGAAAGCCATTTTCACACACTTTCTCACTATAATTGTCTCATAGCATGTTCGACTTAGAACTTTTCTCTTCCTATCATGAGTTATCCACCTAGGAACCAGAAAATAATTTCAAACTGATTTTACCATGTGGGTAAGTTGGTCAGATTTAGCCCTAAACACGGGGAAAGCCATTTTCACACATTTTCTCACTATAAGTGTGGCATAGCATGTGCTTCTATGACTTTCACTATTCCTTTCATGAGTTATCCACCTAGGGAACCAGAAAATAATTTCAAACTGATTTTACCATGTGGGTAACTGGGTCAGATTTAGCCCTAAACACGGGGAAAGCCATTTCGACACATTTTCTCACTATAATTGTCTCATTGCATGTTCAACTTAAGAGTTTTTCTCTTCCTATCATGAGTTATCCACCTAGGGAACCAGAAAATAATTTCAAACTGATTTTACCATGTGGGTAAGTGGGTCAGATTTAGCCCTAAGCACGGGGAAAGCCATTTTCACACACTTTCTCGCTATAATTGTCTCATAGCATGTTCGACTTAGAACTTTTCTCTTCCTATCATGAGTTATCCACGTAGGGAACCAGAGAATAATTTCAAACTGATTTTACCATGTGGGTAAGTGGGTCAGATTTAGCCCTAAACACGGGGAAAGCCATTTTCACACACTTTCTTGCTATAATTGTCTCATAGCATGTTCGACTTAGAACTTTTCTCTTCCTATCATGAGTTATCCACGTAGGGAACCAGAAAATAATTTCAAACTGATTTTACCATGTGGGTAAGTGGGTCAGATTTAGGCCTAAACACGGGAAAAGCCATTTTCACACATTTTCTCACTGTAAGTGTCTCATGACATGTGCTTCTATGACTTTCACTATTCCTATCTTGAGTTATCCACCTAGGGAACCAGAAAGTAATCTCAAACTGATTTCATTATGTGGGTAAGTGGGTCAAATTTAGGCCTAAACATGGGGAAAAGCCATTTTCACACATTTTCTCACTATAAGTGTCTCATAGCATGTTTGACTTAGAACTTTTCTCTTCCTATCACGAGTTATCCACCTAGGGAACGAGAAAGTAATTTCAAACTGATTTTACCATGTGGGTAAGTGGGTCAGATTTAGCCCTAAACACGGGGAAAGCCATTTTCACACACTTTCTCGCTATAATTGTCTCATAGCATGTTCGACTTAGAACTTTTCTCTTCCTATCATGAGTTATCCACGTAGGGAACCAGAGAATAATTTCAAACTGATTTTACCATGTGGGTAAATGGGTCAGATTTAGCCCTAAACACGGGGAAAGCCATTTTCACACACTTTCTTGCTATAATTGTCTCATAGCATGTTCGACTTAGAACTTTTCTCTTCCTATCATGAGTTATCCACCTAGGGAACCAGAAAATAATTTCAAACTGATTTTACCATGTGGGTAAGTGGGTCAGATTTAGGCCTAAACACGGGGAAAAGCCATTTTCACACATTTTCTCACTGTAAGTGTCTCATGACATGTGCTTCTATGACTTTCACTATTCCTATCATGAGTTATCCACCTAGGAAACCAGAAAATAATTTCAAACTGATTTTGCCATGTGGGTAAGTGGGTCAGATTTAGGCCTAAACACGGGGAAAAGCCATTTTCACACATTTTCTCACTATAAGTGTCTCATAGCATGTTCGACTTACAACTTTTCTCTTCCTATCACGAGTTATCCACCTAGGGAACCAGAAAATAATTTCAAACTGATTTTACCATGTGGGTAAGTGGGTCAGATTTAGCCCTAAACACGGGGAAAGCCATTTTCACACACTTTCTCACTATAATTGTCTCATAGCATGTTCGACTTAGAACTTTTCTCTTCCTATCATGAGTTATCCACCTAGGGAACCAGAAAATAATTTCAAACTGATTTTACCAGGTGGGTAAGTGGGTCAGATTTAGCCCTAAACACAGGGAAAGCCATTTTCACACACTTTCTCGCTATAATTGTCTCATAGCATGTTCGACTTAGAACTTTTCTCTTCCTATCATGAGTTATCCACCTAGGGAACCAGAAAATAATTTCAAACTGATTTTACCATGTGGGTAAGTGGGTCAGATTTAGCCCTAAACACAGGGAAAGCCATTTTCACACACTTTCTCGCTATAATTGTCTCATAGCATGTTCGACTTAGAACTTTTCTCTTCCTATCATGAGTTATCCACCTAGGGAACCAGAAAATAATTTCAAACTGATTTTACCATGTGGGTAAGTGGGTCAGATTTAGCCCTAAACACGGGGAAAGCCATTTTCACACACTTTCTCACTATAATTGTCTCATAGCATGTTCGACTTAGAACTTTTCTCTTCCTATCATGAGTTATCCACCTAGGAACCAGAAAATAATTTCAAACTGATTTTACCATGTGGGTAAGTGGGTCAGATTTAGCCCTAAACACGGGGAAAAGTCATTTTCACATTTTCTCACTATAATTGTCTCATAGCATGTTCGACTTAGAACTTTTCTCTTCCTATCATGAGTTATCCACCTAGGGAACCAGAAAATAATTTCAAACTGATTTTACCATGTGGGTAAGTGGGTCAGATTTAGGCCTAAACACGGGGAAAAGCCATTTTCACACATTTTCTCACTGTAAGTGTCTCATGACATGTGCTTCTATGACTTTCACTATTCCTATCATGAGTTATCCACCTAGGAAACCAGAAAATAATTTCAAACTGATTTTGCCATGTGGGTAAGTGGGTCAGATTTAGGCCTAAACACGGGGAAAAGCCATTTTCACACATTTTCTCACTATAAGTGTCTCATAGCATGTTCGACTTACAACTTTTCTCTTCCTATCACGAGTTATCCACCTAGGGAACCAGAAAATAATTTCAAACTGATTTTACCGTGTGGGTAAGTGGGTCAGATTTAGCCCTAAACACTGGGAAAGCCATTTTCACACACTTTCTCACTATAATTGTCTCATAGCATGTTCGACTTAGAACTTTTCTCTTCCTATCATGAGTTATCCACCTAGGGAACCAGAAAATAATTTCAAACTGATTTTACCAGGTGGGTAAGTGGGTCAGATTTAGCCCTAAACACAGGGAAAGCCATTTTCACACACTTTCTCGCTATAATTGACTCATAGCATGTTCGACTTAGAACTTTTCTCTTCCTATCATGAGTTATCCACCTAGGGAACCAGAAAATAATTTCAAACTGATTTTACCATGTGGGTAAGTGGGTCAGATTTAGCCCTAAACACAGGGAAAGCCATTTTCACACACTTTCTCGCTATAATTGTCTCATAGCATGTTCGACTTAGAACTTTTCTCTTCCTATCATGAGTTATCCACCTAGGGAACCAGAAAATAATTTCAAACTGATTTTACCATGTGGGTAAGTGGGTCAGATTTAGCCCTAAACACGGGGAAAGCCATTTTCACACACTTTCTCACTATAATTGTCTCATAGCATGTTCGACTTAGAACTTTTCTCTTCCTATCATGAGTTATCCACCTAGGAACCAGAAAATAATTTCAAACTGATTTTACCATGTGGGTAAGTGGGTCAGATTTAGCCCTAAACACGGGGAAAAGTCATTTTCACAATTTCTCACTATAATTGTCTCATAGCATGTTCGACTTAGAACTTTTCTCTTCCTATCATGAGTTATCCACCTAGGGAACCAGAAAATAATTTCAAACTGATTTTACCATGTGGGTAAGTGGGTCAGATTTAGCCCTAAACACGGGGAAAGCCATTTTCACACACTTTCTCGCTATAATTGTCTCATAGCATGTTCGACTTAGAACTTTTCTCTTCCTATCATGAGTTATCCACCTAGGGAACCAGAAAATAATTTCAAACTGATTTTACCATGTGGGTAAGTGGGTCAGATTTAGCCCTAAACACGGGGAAAGCCATTTTCACACACTTTCTCACTATAATTGTCTCATAGCATGTTCGACTTAGAACTTTTCTCTTCCTATCATGAGTTATCCACCTAGGAACCAGAAAATAATTTCAAACTGATTTTACCATGTGGGTAAGTGGGTCGTATAAGGGCCCAAATATGAGGAATTTGTTTTTGCATCAGTGAAGCTATAAGTTACATTTTGAATATTTGCATTAATTTCCTTTGGGATTTATTTTATGGTTATATGCATTTAGAATCACTTTTGTCTATGCATTTCTGTTTTTGTATTTATGCATGTGTGAATGTATGAATTCATGGACGAATAGAGGGGTTCTCAACAATGGTAGCGATTTTCCTGATGGATATATGCATACATACTTACATATACGCACATAGATACAGACAGTCAAAGATCGCTGTGACAGAGGGACAGACAGAGTCTTTGCTTTATTTATATAGATAACTATGAAATCAGTAAAGTACAGTAGTTGTCATATAATTCATTAATATTTTATTTTGCTAGATTTTGAAGTCAGTTCAATGTGCATTTTGCAATATAACCATACTCAAAATCAATTCAATTTAGAAGTGTTTTTAAAATGTTATTGTTTATAGACCTAAGCATATCCTTCCCAAAGTATATTTTCACACGAGACTTTAAATTCTTTATAGTATACATGCATAGCATGCACAGTTAACCGCAAACATAGGCATTAAGTAATTAATTGTTTTCACTGTCCATCTTTGGTAATTGTTATGCATAACTGGGATATGTAATTGACCAATCTCAGTAGTCTCCATATTCTGGTTGAAAGTGATTTTCTCCAATGGCTTCATTGCAAGCAAGAGCCAAAGCATTTCTACATTACATTCAGCATGGTAATTTGCATCAGCAAATTCAATGCTTGGACTCTGGAGGTGGACCACGGGTAAGTGTAATTACATATCTGTATGTTAGTTGCATGGCTGAATATTCTCTGAGAAGACTAGCCTCTCCTAAACACAGCATCTGCATGCTAGTTTTCCAAATGTCCCTTCTCTGAAAATCCTGTTGGTCTAGTAACCTGTTGGTCTAGTCACTCTCCCTTCTTCTTGCCTCTCACTCTCCCTCTCCTGAATTTTAAAACCCACTGTTGCTCTCCATTAACTACATGTTATGAAAGCAATTGCTACAAATGTTAAAACAATACTGTGAAGACAAGACCCCAGCCAGATCATGTACATCTAGGTTGTGTTGTAAATTCACAGGTAAAATTTTTGCAGTAAAAGTCCAAATTTTTTACTGGTCGAATATGATACAAACAGTTCTAGGATTACAGAGCTTGGAGTTTGTGCACCTGAAGCTTTCATGCTACTCTTCAGGTGTCAAAAGGACAAACCTGAAGGGTCTAATGGTTGATTCAGGATTGTCCAATGTCCATTCCATTTCCTGTTGATTATGTTACAGGTGGCTTGCTTTCAAACTTTACAGCTTAAAGTTTGTTTGTTACTTAACTAAGCTGCAACACAAATGTAAATAAAATCATTGCACTCTATGATAAAAGTTACAACACAGTCTTTTCAATCAGTAGTTATACTAATTAAAGAACTAACCTTTACATTAAATCATAAATTGACTTACAGATGGTACATTCCTCAGAAAAGCTTCACAATAGTGCAAGCTGTGGCAGTTCAATAATTTTGCAAAGATCCTTTGTCAATTTCTTTTTATAATAACCAAATAATAACTAGGCCAATTTCATATTTGAGAACTTGTTAGACATTATGCCAAAAAGACTTATATGTAGTGATGTGAAGTGATTTTTCACCAGTAAAACCCTGAATCAAGCATTAGACCCTTCAGGTTTGTCCTTATCACAAGAGTAGCATGTAAGCTTCAGGGGTACAAATTCCAATCTCCGTAATCCTCTTTTTGGTGATTCAATAAACGAGTCAATCACTCATTTGCCAGATAGCATCAAAGTCGACCAAATAAATGTACAAAATATTTGACCATTTCCATCACTTAAATCATGCTTTACCATTTCTTTAATGGCTAAACACACCTTTCGAAACATAACCAAGACACTACACTGACAATTCATTTGTACCATTTTCCCCCCATATTTGACCTTTTAGACTGGTAAACAACCTGGAACTTGGCTAAACACACCTTTTGGCAACATGAGCAACCAAGATATTCCATGATTTAAATCACGTTTTACCACATGTGTTTTTACCATATTTTACCATTCCAACTGGTAAAAAATCCGGATTTTTACTGCAAAAACATTTTACCCATAAATTTACAACACTACTTAGATGTCCATGATCTGACTGGAGTCTTGTCTGGACAATATTGTGTTGACATTTGAAGCAATTGCTTTCACAACATGTAGCTAATGGAGAGCAACAGAGGGTTTTAAAATTCAGGAGAGGGAGAGTGAGAGGCAAGAGGAAGGGAGAGTGACTAGACCAACAGGTTACTAGACCAACAGGATTTTCAGAGAAGGGACATTTGGAAAACTAGCATGCAGATGCTGTGTTTAGGAGAGGTTAGTCTTAGATAAAATTCAGCCATGCAACTAACATACAGATATGTAATTACACTTACCCGTGGTCCACCTCCATAGTCTAAGCATTGAATTTGCTGCTGCACAATACCCTGCTGAATGTAATGTAGAAAAGCTGCTTTGGTTCTTGCGTGCAATGAAGCCATTGGAGAAAATCACTTTCAACAAGAATATGAAGACTAGCCAGATCGGTCAATTACATAATATATCCCAGTTATGCAAAACAAAATTACCAAAGATGCACAGTGAAAATAATTAATAATGCCTATGTTTGCAGTAAAATCATCATATTCGTTTTTATTATTGATCATAATTATACTGGTTGACACACCGCAACCGTGTACGATAGAAGAGGTTGAACACTAGCCTGGAGAAAAGAATAATAAAAATGTAAGAAAAAGCCTATAAAATGTGCATGCTATGCATACTGTAAAGAATTTAAATTCTCGTGTGAAAATATACTGTGGGAAGGATATGCTTAGGTCTATAAACTATACAACATTAAAAACACTTCTAAATTGAATCGATTTTGAGTGTGTTATGTTGCAAAAGGCACATTTAACTCACCTAAAAATCTAGCAAAATACAATATTAATAAAATATATGACAACTACTGTACCATACTGATTTTTTAGTTAATTTCTTTAATCTTGTGCAAAATTTGTAATGCATAAAATGAATAAAAGAAGTAAAGCTTACCAAATATGATAGCTTCACTGATGCAAAAAATTCCTCATATTTTGGCCCTTATATGACCCACTTACCCACATAATAAAATCAGCTAGAGATTTTTCTGTTTCCCTAAGCGGATGAATCACCATAGGAATAGTAAAACTCACAGAAACATATGTTATGAGACACTTATAGTGAGAAAATATGTGAAAATGGCTTTTCCCCGTGTTTATGGCTACCACATAATGAAATCAGTTTGAGATTATTTTCTGGTTCCCTAGGTGGATAACTCATGATAGGAAGAGAAAAGTTCTAAGTCGAACATGCTATGAGACAATTATAGCGAGAAAGTGTGTGAAAATGGCTTCCCCCTGTTTAGGGCTAAATCTGACCCACTTACCCACATGGTAAAATCAGTTTGAAATTATTTTCTGGTTCCCTAGGTGGATAACTCATGATAGGAAGAGAAAAGTTCTAAGTCGAACATGCTATGAGACAAATATAGTGAGAAAGTGTGTGAAAATGGCTTTCCCCGTGTTTAGGCCTAAATCTGACCCACTTACCCACATGGTAAAATCAGTTTGAGATTATTTTCTGGTTCCCTAGGTGGATAACTCATGATAGGAAGAGAAAAGTTCTACGTCGAACATGCTATGAGACAATTATAGCAAGAAAGTGTGTGAAAATGGCTTCCCCCGTGTTTAGGGCTAAATCTGACCCACTTACCCACATGGTAAAATCAGTTTGAAATTATTTTCTGGTTCCCTAGGTGGATAACTCATGATAGGAAGAGAAAAGTTCTAAGTCGAACATGCTATGAGACAAAGATAGTGAAGAAGTGTGTGAAAATGGCTTTCCCCGTGTTTAGGCCTAAATCTGACCCACTTACCCACATGGTAAAATCAGTTTGAAATTATTTTCTGGTTCCCTAGGTGGATAACTCATGATAGGAAGAGAAAAGTTCTAAGTCGAACATGCTATGAGACAAAGATAGTGAAGAAGTGTGTGAAAATGGCTTTCCCCGTGTTTAGGCCTAAATCTGACCCACTTACCCACATGGTAAAATCAGTTTGAAATTATTCTCTGGTTCCCTAGGTGGATAACTCATGATAGGAAGAGAAAAACTCTTAAGTTGAACATGCAATGAGACAATTATAGTGAGAAAATGTGTCGAAATGGCTTTCCCCGTGTTTAGGGCTAAATCTGACCCAGTTACCCACATGGTAAAATCAGTTTGAAATTATTTTCTGGTTCCCTATGTGGATAACTCATGAAAGGAATAGTGAAAGTCATAGAAGCACATGCTATGCCACACTTATAGTGAGAAAATGTGTGAAAATGGCTTTCCCCGTGTTTAGGCCTAAATCTGACCCACTTACCCACATGGTAAAATCAGTTTGAAATTATATTCTGGTTCCCTAGGTGGATAACTCATGATAGGAAGAGAAAAACTCTTAAGTTGAACATGCAATGAGACTATTATAGTGAGAAAATGTGTGAAAATTGCTTTTCCCCGTATTTAGGCCGAAATTTGACCCACTTACCCACATAATGAAATCAGTTTGAGATTGCTTTCTGGTTCCCTAGGTGGATAACTCATGATAGGAATAGTGAAAGTCATAGAAGCACATGTCATGAGACACTTACAGTGAGAAAATATGTGAAAATGGCTTTCCCCGTGTTTAGGCCTAAATCTGACCCACTTACCCACATGGTAAAATCAGTTTGAAATTATTTTCTGGTTTCCTATGTGGATAACTCATGATAGGAATAGTGAAAGTCATAGAAGCACATGTTGTGCCACACTTACAGTGAGAAAATGTGTGAAAATGGCTTTTCCCCGTGTTTAGGCCTAAATTTGACCCACTTACCCACATAATAAAATCAGTTTGAGATTACTTTCTGGTTCCCTAGGTGGATAACTCATGATAGGAATAGTGAAAGTCATAGAAGCACATGTCATGAGACACTTACAGTGAGAAAATGTGTGAAAATGGCTTTTCCCCGTGTTTAGGCCTAAATCTGACCCACTTACCCACATGGTAAAATCAGTTTGAAATTATTCTCTGGTTCCCTAGGTGGATAACTCATGATAGGAAGAGAAAAGTTCTAAGTCGAACATGCTATGAGACAATTATAGCAAGAAAGTGTGTGAAAATGGCTTTCCCCGTGTTTAGGGCTAAATCTGACCCACTTACCCACATGGTAAAATCAGTTTGAAATTATTCTCTGGTTCCCTAGGTGGATAACTCATGATAGGAAGAGAAAAACTCTTAAGTTGAACATGCAATGAGACAATTATAGTGAGAAAATGTGTCGAAATGGCTTTCCCCGTGTTTAGGGCTAAATCTGACCCACTTACCCACATGGTAAAATCAGTTTGAAATTATTTTCTGGTTCCCTAGGTGGATAACTCATGATAGGAATAGTGAAAGTCAAAGAAGCACATGTTATGAGACACTTATAGTGAGAAAATGTGTGAAAATGGCTTTTCCCCGTGTTTAGGCCTAAATCTGACCCACTTACCCACATGGTAAAATCAGTTTGAAATTATTCTCTGGTTCCCTAGGTGGATAACTCATGATAGGAAGAGAAAAGTTCTAAGTCGAACATGCTATGAGACAATTATAGCAAGAAAGTGTGTGAAAATGGCTTTCCCCGTGTTTAGGGCTAAATCTGACCCACTTACCCACATGGTAAAATCAGTTTGAAATTATTCTCTGGTTCCCTAGGTGGATAACTCATGATAGAAAGAGAAAAACTCTTAAGTTGAACATGCAATGAGACAATTATAGTGAGAAAATGTGTCGAAATGGCTTTCCCCGTGTTTAGGGCTAAATCTGACCCACTTACCCACATGGTAAAATCAGTTTGAAATTATTTTCTGGTTCCCTAGGTGGATAACTCATGATAGGAATAGTGAAAGTCAAAGAAGCACATGTTATGAGACACTTACAGTGAGAAAATATGTGAAAATGGCTTTCCCCGTGTTTAGGCCTAAATCTGACCCACTTACCCACATGGTAAAATCAGTTTGAAATTATTTTCTGGTTTCCTATGTGGATAACTCATGATAGGAATAGTGAAAGTCATAGAAGCACATGTTATGCCACACTTACAGTGAGAAAATGTGTGAAAATGGCTTTTCCCCGTGTTTAGGCCTAAATTTGACCCACTTACCCACATAATAAAATCAGTTTGAGATTACTTTCTGGTTCCCTAGGTGGATAACTCATGATAGGAATAGTGAAAGTCATAGAAGCACATGTCATGAGACACTTACAGTGAGAAAATGTGTGAAAATGGCTTTTCCCCGTGTTTAGGCCTAAATCTGACCCACTTACCCACATGGTAAAATCAGTTTGAAATTATTCTCTGGTTCCCTAGGTGGATAACTCATGATAGGAAGAGAAAAACTCTTAAGTTGAACATGCAATGAGACAATTATAGTGAGAAAATGTGTCGAAATGGCTTTCCCCGTGTTTAGGGCTAAATCTGACCCACTTACCCACATGGTAAAATCAGTTTGAAATTATTTTCTGGTTCCCTAGGTGGATAACTCATGATAGGAATAGTGAAAGTCAAAGAAGCACATGTTATGAGACACTTATAGTGAGAAAATGTGTGAAAATGGCTTTTCCCCGTGTTTAGGCCTAAATTTGACCCACTTACCCACATGGCAAAATCAGTTTGAAATTATTTTCTGGTTTCCTAGGTGGATAACTCATGATAGGAATAGTGAAAGTCATAGAAGCACATGTCATGAGACACTTACAGTGAGAAAATATGTGAAAATGGCTTTCCCCGTGTTTAGGCCTAAATCTGACCCACTTACCCACATGGTAAAATCAGTTTGAAATTATTTTCTGGTTTCCTATGTGGATAACTCATGATAGGAATAGTGAAAGTCATAGAAGCACATGTTATGCCACACTTACAGTGAGAAAATGTGTGAAAATGGCTTTTCCCCGTGTTTAGGCCTAAATTTGACCCACTTACCCACATAATAAAATCAGTTTGAGATTACTTTCTGGTTCCCTAGGTGGATAACTCATGATAGGAATAGTGAAAGTCATAGAAGCACATGTCATGAGACACTTACAGTGAGAAAATGTGTGAAAATGGCTTTTCCCCGTGTTTAGGCCTAAATCTGACCCACTTACCCACATGGTAAAATCAGTTTGAAATTATTCTCTGGTTCCCTAGGTGGATAACTCATGATAGGAAGAGAAAAACTCTTAAGTTGAACATGCAATGAGACAATTATAGTGAGAAAATGTGTCGAAATGGCTTTCCCCGTGTTTAGGGCTAAATCTGACCCACTTACCCACATGGTAAAATCAGTTTGAAATTATTTTCTGGTTCCCTAGGTGGATAACTCATGATAGGAATAGTGAAAGTCAAAGAAGCACATGTTATGAGACACTTATAGTGAGAAAATGTGTGAAAATGGCTTTTCCCCGTGTTTAGGCCTAAATTTGACCCACTTACCCACATGGCAAAATCAGTTTGAAATTATTTTCTGGTTTCCTAGGTGGATAACTCATGATAGGAATAGTGAAAGTCATAGAAGCACATGTCACGAGACA
Source organism: Allolobophora icterica (assembly GCA_963556255.1). Classification (NCBI taxonomy): domain Eukaryota; kingdom Metazoa; phylum Annelida; class Clitellata; order Crassiclitellata; family Lumbricidae; genus Allolobophora; species Allolobophora icterica. The sequence continues at coordinate 47,103,514 of OY744609.1, read as the reverse complement.
CTTACAGTGAGATAATGTATGAAAATGGCTTTTCCCCGTGTTTAGGCCTAAATTTGACCCACTTTCCCACATGCAGTAATCAGTTTGCGATTATTTCTGATTGCCTACAGTGGATAACTGTTGATTGGTGGTGGGTTTGATATAACATTTTATGTAGAAATGCGAATTTTTTGAAGATGTTTAAACTTGTATTTGACCTGCGGCTTTCCATACCGAATATCCAATATCCGAATGTGAATATCAAACCAACTTGACGGAGGTCTCCTACCATGGGCGGCGAAAGGGGGGTTGAGGGGGCAAGACCCCACCTTTAAGAGTGGGGGGATACACCATAGAGTTGTGTCCCCAAAATTTTGAAAAAAAAATTCAACAAATTTGTTTACCTCTGTTTTGACCGGATCAGGTCAAAAGTGTCCCGTGTCCCCCCACCTGTCAAACAAGATCGCCGCCAATGTCTCCTACATAGGATAAATAGGCTAGGGCATATATATGAGCTATATGAAAACTTTGATCTCTTACCTGCTGCGTCTAATCCCAGCATGACAATCCTCGACGGCTGGCCATTGGGACCAAATACCTCGTATAAGTTAAACAATCGCGTTAATAAAATCCCCATTATTTTCCAGTTTCAAATCCTGTATCTCAAGTTACAACTCTTCAAGCAGCGATAGGCTATACACACGAATTTTGTAAACTTCGCTTAATCGCTGTCCTGCGTAGTATACTGTACAATTTCAGCTCATCTGCAACTCTTGGCGGTTGTATTTTCAACTGGGTTATATAAACCCTCTGTCCTGGTAGCGTTACGCAATCCATCGTAAACACTGTCATGCTTTAAAGTTACACGTTGTCGTTAGCAGCGCTGCAGGTGACGAAATCCATGGCGCGTGGTCGCGGGCAGAGCCGTATATTACCAATATACGGCTCTGGTCGCGGGCATTTCCAGCGTGTTAAGCAAAGACGACGGATAGTGCTAGGAGTCTCCGAGCTGAACGCGCGTGTTAAAGTCTCGTTCACATCTCGCCAAGAAAGATGTAAGTCTAATAATAATAATCTTCGTTTACTATTTTTAAACTAACAATTACGCAGTATGATTACAAATCAGTATGAACGGATGATCACAAGTTATTACAGGAGTCGAATTTAACTGTATACGGCAACCACGCAAGGCGCCCATCACGTCTTACATCTCATTTTCACAAACGCGCCATCTCGCGATTATTGAGTGGACCTTAGGAGGGTTACGGGAGGCGATCCCGCTACCTACCACTACTGCACTTCACGCCAGTGATGGTATCGCTACTCTATGGACCCCTTAGGCCCAAATCGGGTAATCGTATCGAATAGCCCTAAGTTATTCTTTTGAGCGCAAGGCATGTCTTGTAGAGTATTTATTATGACAACTGCCCGTGCAGAAAAGAGTTGAAGTCTACCTTAAGTTATTTATGAAGTATACGTTTTAAATGGTATCGGTTTTGAAATGTTCTTTAAAAATGGATGAGTGTCAGTTCAGAATACTTGCGACATCAATTTCACGAATTCTGATTTGCATTTTAGATAAACGTTTCTACGCCTGAATTATTTACACTGAGAACGTAAGTCACATTGTCTAGACCAGGGGTTCTCAAACTTTATTTTTATTGTACCCCAAGTTAAAAAATCGAGTGTTGGCGTACCCCCAACAAAAAATTCTTCTTCGACGGCCTGTTCATGTTCATATCTAACATACACCATCAATTGAGCAAAGTTTGTAACATCTGTACTCTCATCTAACTGAATCGGAAAAAATTTGCTTTGCTAGATCCTATGAATGTGGATCTTCTTTACTTCAGAAGCTAAACTTGAATGCGTCGGAAACAGTGCTATTCGACAAAGGAACAATGTTAAGTTTTTTCGCTGCATTTTGTCCCAGCAGACAAGTCACAATATAATTGGCAGCAGGTAGCCTAATATTTGACTCTCCCCAATCGTGTGCGGTTCTCTGAGCTAGGCCTATTCGCAAGCTGACCAAATAGGATGCTTCTAATGATTGTGAGCTAGCTGCACTAAATGACATCAAAACTTTTCTTACTTTGTAGCATTTCCATTTTCTTCGTTTAAAAACTTCAAGTGGTTTACCTTGAAGAAGTGAATGTTTTGTATTGAAATGTCGCTGAAGTAGAGGTTTCATTGAATTATTTGACAGTTTTTCACTGCGGATGACACATTGAGGTTTCGGTTCATTTTTATCACCTTTCAACGTAAATCCAAAGGATAAATAGCTTTCGTCATAACGTCTAATCTTACGTTGCGTACCAGTGCCGTCGTCCTCGTTAGGTTCTACTCTGGCGTCTGGAGTGTCAGTCTCGGTAGATTCAGTGCTAACGGTTGCGTTGACAGGTTCTGGCTTTCTTTTATGCGGTTGTGTTTTCAACCATTTATCCATTGTTGGTTTTAAAATAATAATGCTGCTATGCAGTATTATAATTAGGCCCTACTTGTATAATAATTATTTGTTGTGAAAAAATAAATGATGCGGCTGTGACTTTTCAACAATAAAAATATATCATAGACGTCGAATAGCTAATCAAAGAAAGATGGGCATTAACTCATAGAAAATTTTAACTTTAAAGAAAAGGAAGCGCATGGTGGACGTAGAATAGCTCAATACTTAATCAAGGAAAGATGGGCATAAAGTCATAGAAAATTTAAAGAATAAGAAGCGTATAGTGGATGTAGAATAGTGACTTCAGTAGTCAATAGCTAACCAAACAAACATGGGAATAAACTTATAGAAAATTTCTTTTTTTTCAATTTTTTTCGCGTACCCCTTAGCGACACCTGGCGTACCCCTAGGGGTACGCGTACCACCGTTTGAGAACCTCTGGTCTAGACTATTCTAATGTATCGCGCTACTTGAACACTACATATACAATGCAAATTCTGCAATATATAAAGTACAGCGCTAAAGAAGCAAACAAGATCACGTGATCAGCTAGCCATATTGTTTTTATAATATATTGAGGACTACGCAGTGCTTGTTTCGAGACTGAAAACTCTGACCAAAATGTCCGAAACTTACGGTAGGATAGCTTCATAATACCCTATGGATTTAGAGGAGATTCATATAATCAGAATGCTTTCTTCTGTACAATTGTTTTGAAGTTCTTGACGAAAGTGTGGCACTCCAGACAAAACAAGCGCTATATAACCTTTGGCAAATGCAATTGAATTTCTAACGTTCAAGGAAAATTGCTATCCATCTTCCGGCATCAGACATTGAGAAGCCTTTATCGGAACTCTTCCAGCCCACTTCCAGATTCTGTTCCTTCTGCAATAGCTTGTGTTTTCAGATAAAATTACTATCCTCCGCCTTTCTCTTCAATCACTCGCCTTAACATAGGGTTACCAACTCTAGAGAACCCAGTTCCAAGAGAGATGTAAATTATCGTTATCCTAGACAGCAAGAGAGATTTAAGTTATTGCTACCCTAGTCAACCCATTGAAACTCTGGGTTGAACCGCAGTTTACGTTGCTAAATTAATCCCGCATGGATATCTGTAAATTCTGTTAGGTTAGGTCTATTGTCATCCTGATCACAATGCGTTTTGACTGGAATTGGTTAGATGGTACGTTAATTTTTTCGCCCTTTGAGCATGACTTGTGAACCGTCTGTACATATGTAGCTGACTTTTACTGAAGCCTTATCCATTTTCTTGAGCACCATATTTGTGAAATGCAAGGAGCAAATTATAACGCCACCTCGGAGATTAAGCACGACAGAGCTCTGTTGTTCGGCAGCGTAAACTACGGGATTGAAAACATGGCATTAATTTAGCAATGTAAACTACGGTTTATCCAAACTCTGCTTGGAGTCAGGAAGCACAGTGCTGCACAGACTTATATACTGTACGATTTCATCTATTTGTAGCCATGATTTCATTTTGACAGGTTATGAAATGGGCCAATATCCTGACACTTCATTACAACTTTAAGACGTTCCCTTTGTCAATCTTGTGAAGTTAAATACCAGTAGAATGTTAATTGCAAACACTGTTTCAATCTCGTCTGCTTTCTGTTTACTCTTCTCCACTTATTGTACATATTATGATGATGATGAGTTACCTGCCAAGAGGCAGGTCCATTGGCTTTATGCCACCCAGGGATGAGGTGGTTTCCCATTGCCTTCCTCACAGACAATTGTGGTGAGCAACTTGTTCAAGGTCGCTACACCGTGGCTTGAGGTAGATTTGAACCTGCGACACACCGATTACAAGGCACAGAACATACCGTTACATCACGGCATGTATGTAAACAAATTAAATGTAACCTAGTTGCATAAAACAATAAGCGCGATCATGGTTTTAAAATTTACAGTGTCTAATTGTCTATTAACTCAAAGGTATTCAATTACAGTCAGGGGCGTAACTTTAGTCTAAAAAGTGGGGGTACCAATACCTTGGTTTAAAAAGTGAGGGGTACCAATTTCTTCTCCACTTTGGTTTTTCGCATGATAACCAATTTGAACATATTCCCTACCAGTATTCTCATTAATTTTGGCTCTCGATTTACCTGCGTGTCTAAGTACTTCCGTACTTTTGGCGGAGACTGCGTTCTCTGGGAAGGCACAATAATAAAATATTGATTGGCATTGTTTAAAAAGTGGGGGGTTACAGTAACCCCCGGCCCAAAAAGTGGGGGGTACGAGTACCCCTCGTACCCCCACAAATTACGCCTATGATTACAGTACACTTTACTAAAATGTATACGTTTATACCAATTATACTTTTATAATTAATCTCTGACTTAGCTGGAATTAGATGGTACAATTATAATTTATGCTATGCTCTTTTATTTGCTGATTTGGAAAATATTTTATCAATGCTAAATTTTGTGTGTTTTTAAACGATATTTTTTTTGCTTTCGGGCCAACTCCAACGCTTTACAGAGTTTAGAAGATGTGCATGTAATATCTCATGGCATAACTAGAATTTATTGACATGCAGGTCAGCTACCACTTACTTGGTTCTCTAGGCATATCCTCTCTTTTGTCCACACCGGTGTGGTGTGGCCATGCTGCCAAATGTTCTCATTATCATTAGGGCATAACTGAAGTTGGTTTTTTGCCCATTCTAGATACTGGATAGTATAGGCCAGTATTTGCAGATTCCAATTAGTAATAAATCTATGCATTAAGGCCTAATTACAAGTTAGTCATCATTGGCTAATGGCCAGGCATCAGCTACAGGCAGTAGATTTAAGGGCCCAGGTCCATTGGCTTTATGCCACCCAGGGATGATTCTTGGAGAATGGGAGAGTTGGCAGGGGAGCCATTGTTGTGCACAACTTGACCTCTTTGGAATCTGACCAAGCACTGAATTTACCCTATATTTTGACTCGGATTTTATTTGAGTAAGTGTCACAGAATAAAGGAAGCACTCTTGCTTGAAGAACATAAGATCTTGAAAGATGCGGTTCGATACCCAACAGCTCCCTATAGGTCGACTCAGCCTTCCACTCCCCAGGGGCAGTTGTAAAACGAGCGGACGCTTAACAGGCTGCCAGGATACATGTGTGTTCTGTAAGATCTTGATAAATGTACTGTCCTATGTTTCAATGTTACTTACTGTAGTTTGTCAGTGAGCTTGTCATTTTTAAACGAATATTATTATTATTATTATTATTATTATTATTTTTTTTTTTTTTTGCCCCGAGGTAAACAGGATCCCTCAGGGACTTCAACATTATTTATGTTATTTATATTATTATTATTATTAAGCTGATCTGCGTGATGCAGCATTAGTTTGGTGCTGACAGAATTTGGAGACATTGTCATTCTTTCATTCATTTGAGGATTTGTATAGTGCCCCTTCATGGGAACTATTCAGAGGCGCTCCTGACACCAGCATGTTCAAATAGTACAGTTTTAAGTAGGGCTATACCGAACATTCGCTTCATATTCGCTTTGGGGCCGAATAGTGGGCCAAATAGTTATTCAGTATTTGGCCAAATAGTAGCGGTCATACCGAATACGAACAGTGACATCTGTTTCTGCATATGCGGCTGCTATATGCAGAGTGAACTGAAGTAACTCTCTCATTAACATAATATATGCTGTGGTTGCAGCCAGGCGTTGCCTACTGCCTGGACCGTGATATCGCAGTGTCAGTAGTCTCATTCTTTGTTTACAGTGAGTGAATATTAATGTATTTTTGAATGTTGTCGGTAGACCTATTTTGTACACTATTCGTATTCTTATTTGGCCGAATAGTTGGTCCAATTATTCGTATTCGGCCGAATAGTGATAATCACCTATTCGGTACAGCCCTAGTTTTAAGATTAGTAACGAAGAGGCCAGGGGAACCCAGGGCACAAGCAAGCGGAGCTTTAAAGGAAGTCTGTTCCAGACCACCGGGCCCACCACTGAAAAAGCTCGACTTTGCATAGTCCTGTTGTATGTTGCATCACACTTGTTTTTAATGAATGCTTGTTAGAACTGTTTTGGTAAAACTGGAGAAAGTTTTGAGACGTTGGATTACATTACATGAAGTAAGATTTCTGATAACAATTTACTGAGAAAGGATTGTAATTGTCTCTTTCAGATTTCCTCTTCAAATTCCTTGTGATTGGGAGTGCTGGGACGGGAAAGTCATGCATTCTTCATCAGTTCATTGAAAATAAATGTATGCACTTGTATTATTTGAAGATAAATGTATTCAGTAAACATTATTCAACATAACTGTGCTTTTCATTTTTTTTTTAATTATGTGCAATGCTACTGTTAGATTATATTCCTGTACTTGTTGATGCAGGTGTTTACAATTATAGGGCCAACACAGAACGCAAGTGTATAATTTTGAGAGTCATTGTGAAATGTGTCAAGGATGTGTTAATTTGGCTGACTAACTTGACTGCCTGCCTACTAGGGTTGTTCCCAAAAATGTTTTTTGAAATTGACTTTGCACAGGATTATAATATTGTTCCTTTTTTGGAAACGAGCCTTTCTGCAAAATTTCCCGTGGTTCTAGTAACATTGAGGGGTTGCTCAATCAACCTAAAAGTTAACAGCATTGAAAAACATTTTGCAGCTGCAGGTTTATTACTAAAATTCTGACAGCTTGTCGTCGAATGCTGCTTTCAGTTTCAGAGCGATGTTCTAAATGTTTGCAATGAACCAAAGAGCGAGACAAAGGGGCACTATCTGGATCTTGACCAGAAGCTTTTGCAATAGCAGCTGCCAATATTGTATTGAAATTTCAGACCTACAGAGTAGCACTGAATCAGAGTAATAAATTGTATAGCTTGACCAACAATCAGAAACATAGTTTAACACACTGAATTCGGATAACATGTTTTACATTTTGCCATCATTTGGAACTGTGTTGATGCCATTGGTCTATTGCAGACTCTTGCGACAAGCATACATTTCAGATATATAAAACTTTTTGGCTGTTGAGCAACCTTTAAAATTGTTAGTTGCTCATATTTTTTTAGAAATAGTATTTGTTTGAAAACGAACAAAATGATCCGAAATGCATTGAAATCTGAGAGAAAATTTTTTCACCATGCATTTCACCTGCCTGACTGATTGGAAGTGAAACGTTTCAATTCCATGTTTTGTACTTTAAGATCTGTTGCCAAAATTAGCACCTTTAGTTTAAGTTTTACATGTCACACCAAGATTGGTAGAGGTCAAAAGTCATAGAGTCTGCTTTGTCACAGGAATAGCCATGATAAAATTATGATTTCTCTGTGACAGCATTGGTAGGGAGATTTTGGGTCACGTTCTTTAACTGTAAAACTTTGTTTTCAGTTAAACAAGAATCGACACATACAATAGGTGTTGAGTTTGGTAGTAAAGTTGTCAGTGTTGGCGGGAAAACGGTCAAGCTCCAGATATGGGACACAGCTGGTCAAGAGCGATTCAGGTAGTGTGGTTTTACTGCAGAATTGATCAGTCATGTCAACATAGTGCAGTTTACTGTAAACCTTTTTGCTTATTACACAGTTTTTTGAAAATGCTATGTGGTTATAATAATGTCATGTGATGTGTAATGCTATGTGCTTGCACATATAAATGTGCAAAGTGTTGGACTTGTAAATGTGCGAGTATGTGTGTGTGATGTTTGTGGTCTATTTGATAGCATGCTTGTCCTGTAATCCAACAATTGGAGTTTCGAGCCTGCTGAGCAGACTTGTAAAGACCTTAAACATGTTATTTTTGCATCGGGAGATGTGAAGCCTTTGTCGCTAAGCAGTATGACTGCAGTTAGTATATAATCCATTTAGTTCGTACATTGATTTATCACCATTGAGGAAACTTTACCTAATGAAATAGAATAAGAAAACTCACTGATTTTAGTTTCTAAACTAGGTTGATTAGCTGCCCACTTGTAGTTATTCTTAGGGTCGTTACATGGTTTTACAAAATGTTTTAGATGGAGTTAAGTTCCAGTGGTTGTTGTTCCAATGGTTGTTAGATGGAGTTAAGTTCCAATGGTTGTTGTTAATTAGATCGGTCACAAGAAGTTACTATCGTGGAGCTGCAGGCGCCCTTCTTGTTTATGACATAGCCAGGTAATGTAGCAAGCAATTTTGGATTTCTTGAGTAAGTCACAGTGATTTTAGGAAGTGTTGTTGAAAAGTCGTATTTGTTGACCGCAGACTTTGGAACTGGCTTGTGTGAACTTTCTTCTTCGATGGTGTATGTGAAAGTCTATCTTTTCAAGATTACATTTCTCCAAGGAATGATTTATAGAAGTAATCTGGACTGATTTATTATGTGGCTAATACCTGTACATTCCGGTAGTCCTCAAATGCTTGGTCCTCGTGATGATTAGAACGAGGTGAAGACACTTGATCATTATGTGCTTATATGCTAGGGCTGAAAAAAATTAAGATCAACACTTTATACCCATTACCATCGTTTAGTTTGCTTATGAGACTGATGCCTTCTCATATCATATTAGCTTTACTACGTTTTAGTCATATGATGTGAATATTTGATAGTGAACTTATTTGTTTGACCAGCTGAGTGTTACTATGTTTTCATTGTGGTCAGCCGTGAGACTTATAACTCACTGACCAAATGGTTGACTGACGCACGGGCTCTGGCAAGTCCTAACATCGTTATCGTTCTCGTCGGTAACAAGAAAGATCTGGAAGCAGAACGTGAAGTTACATTCCTTGAAGCCAGTCGCTTTGCCCAGGAAAATGGTAACTACTGGTTTTTCTCTTGTTCTTTGTTTTCGTCTTGCTTTTGCTGTTTTCTTCGTAATATGTCTGTTTCAAAAGCACTGAATTTTGTGCAAAAACAATAGGGAGGTTCAAGCCCCAAATGCAGCATGCAGAGGTATTGTAGTATTATCACTTGGTTGCTGTGCCATCCAATGGTTAGTAAGCTAGACTGTCAACCTGGAGGTTGGGGGTTCAAATCACTGCCAAGGTTATTTCAAGATTTCTGATTTAGTAGAGCCCCACCTGAGAACCATGTAAAATCATTGAGTATTGTGACCGTACATGGTCACTGGGGAGGAGAGGATTGGTCAAATGCCCTCGTATACTGAAGCTTAGAAAACAAAGTCACTACCACTGCCACTCGGGGCTAGCTTATGGGACTGCTTCTTCTTTTTCTCTTCCACAATGCCAGCAACAAGTGAGAGTCGATTATCTTAAGATTTGGCACAAATTTTAAAGTTGTTCTGTTTTCTTTTAATATATTTGTACCTAGATATTTATATGATGTTTCTTAAGTACTTCTCAGTCATTCTGTGAAGTCATAATCCATAAAAGTTCTTTTCAAAAGAATAGATATTTCTTTCTTCATATTAGTAAGATAGCAAAGCTTAGAGATTAGTGTTTGTAATTTTTGCAGAGCTAATGTTTCTCGAGACGAGTGCTCTGACGGGTGAAAATGTTGAAGAGACATTCCTCAAATGTGCCAAATCAATTCTTTCAAAAATTGAATCTGGTAAGGCCTGAAGAATATGGAATCTTTCCTTTTGTTATATATGTTGTTTGATCAAAGTATTTTACATGAACAGTATTGGTAGCTCCCTTCCATCAGTTATAAGTGTTTGCGTGGGTGTGAAAGTCCAGTTAAGTGTTTATCTAGACTTTCATAGCTCCAACAAGAATCTTAGTGCAAGTAAGTGTTAGTAGGTTGTAAAAAACTGGTGTCTACTGGTAACTGCGGAAAGTTTGTCTGATCATTCAGATCCATTGGCAACTGACATGTTACTTCTGAGAATGGACATTTCACTCTGCCTGAAAGTGCCCAGGAAACACAAAAGGTCATTGGGGATAACAAATAGAGCTGTCAACGGGCCAAATACCCAGGCACCCGTTCGAAGGGTCGCACCCGGGCCCTAAAATCAATAATGGAAACCCGACCGAATGAACAGAGTGGATAATTTAAATGACAGCTGGGTTTAGGGATAGCTGTTAATTGCATGATTAGCATTGGAGGACTTTTATACTGTCCTTGTAACTGATGCCAAGCCAATGATGACTAACTTTGAATTAGGCCTTAGTGCATAGGTTTAATAACATATGGCCTTTTGGTCAAAATAAATTTCCGTTCTAAGATTGGTTACTTAGTGAAGATTGGTTACTTAGTGAGTTGGTCTTTTGAGCTTAAAACAAGATCTCGTTTGCCGCCATTGCTGTTGTTTCAGTTTCAATAAAAGTTTGAGAAGTTTATCAGAATCCATTCCATTGATTTGTGTATTTAACTGTCTAATTATAACAGCAACTGGAGAGCTATCAGCTGCCATTTTATATGCTGTATATAGTAACGCAACATTTTTTGCTTTTCTCAACGTATTTTTCCAATGACGGACTGGCTGGCCTTTGGGTACCTGCTGAAAATTAGCTCAGGCACCTGTGCCATGTTTTTCTAAAGTGGTCAACACTTTAGAAAAACATGGCCCTAGTAACAAATGCTGCTTAGTAAATTATTTAAGCAAATTGCATGTTCCAGTTCTAGGTGAATAATCATCATCACACAAATAGATTAGTATGAATATAAATACATCACATCGATGAATTAATACGCTGTAATATCGATACAATTCAGAGAGAGATTACATTAAGAATATGAAGTATCCAGTCTTTCTCCTGATTGTTTTTATCCGGCTTTCATGGATTGATTTTAGGTGAATTGGATCCAGAGAGATTGGGTTCCGGCATCCAGTACGGCGATGCTTCCCTAAGGCGACTGAGGCGTCAACCAACGCCCACCAACCGACCGAACTGCGGCTGCTAACGGATGAAAAACAGGTGGATTGCTTCTGAATTGACTAGCAGAACTGCATCTCAGAATGTCTAACCTCGCCAACAACTGATGGACTAACAACTAACAAATCTAACGTATAAAAATACATCGACTACTGCCGTTGTTGTGTAGAAAACATTTCTACAATGCTGATCTGTGGTTTACTGTACATTTCTTTGTGCTTCACTGATTCTGACCATCTGAAGGTAAATGAATCTATTGAGAGCCACTTCAGCAGTTCAAAGAATAGCCAAACCCAGAGTCTTTTATTTCATTAAATACAAAGCATGAAATTGTAATTTATTATGAGCTATGGCGTTCTGATTTCCTGTGCAATGAACCTTAGCCTATGATAAGCATTTATACCCTGATTCCGTAAACTAGATAATTAATTTTATTGTTAAAAGCATTGTTACCCAAGTTCACCCAAGAGTTTTTGACAGTCAGCTTCTGCAACTTCTGAAAAGCTGATGTTGCTTGCAACAGCTTGAAATTTTTTTCCAGTTGTATATTTCTTTGTACAGACTGTGCTTATTTTTGTTGTAGTCCTAACTGTCCAATTTATTTTTGGTATTATGGTGCCTAGTTGAGTACTTTCTGTTAGCAGGGTTACTATAAATGAGGTTGTGTGGGCCATTTTCTAAAACAGAAAATAGGTGGCCAGCAAGTGTGTTTATATGTCTTTCGAAATATAGTACTGGGTAAGTGTATTGGAATTATTCCATTCTTTGATGTTGGGAAACAGGCTTAATACATCTGTAAATCAAGAAGTATATCTTAGAATGGTTTATGACAGAACACAGCTAGGCATAAAATTTGTGAAACTAGTAGCACTATGCTGTGTATGGCCTGCCCTGTGTTTTCAATATTCCTTTGGACAGAATCGGAGAACAGGTGTCACCATTGCAGTCCAGTATCTTTTCACATGTGTTTGTTTTTCAAATCCCAGTCTGTCTAGCACAGCTGACATTTCACAGTGAGACAAGCAACACCACAAACAGGAAAAGTTGTCCCATCATTTTGTTCTCGAGTTTAACACTAATGATGAGCGTGCACTAAATGTATGGAAAACTAATCCTCTCATTGTTAAAGGGTTAAAAGAGGTCGAACACCTTTGCTTTTGCTTGGAAGTACAGTGTAACTGATAAAACCCTATAATAAATGGACATATCTCTTTGTTAAGCTGGTCTTTCTTTACAGTAATATTGACACTGAATTGTATGCCATCATGTAAATACCATCGTGCATTTCTTCAGCATATCCTCTTGGACTAATGTATTTGCTAGGGCTTTGAAGAACTTTATTTGCATATTGTTCAGAAAATTTGTGATTCTTTTGTGTTAGCCTAAATGTTAAGCCTCGTTACATATGTACATTTAACTGATTGGCAAGCGAATATACGTCTGGACTACACGGTTTGATGTCACATTGTTTCTTGACTTGTGTCAGTTGCGTGCTGGGCTTGAGTGAAGCAGTGTATACTAATGGTGAGTGTAGCGGTGCTGTAATGTATAATAGAGGCGACAGTGCATACAACAGACCTTTTCTTGAAGGTCTAATTGGTTAAGTAGTAAATATTTTGGTTAGCTTTTAGTCTGTGTCATAGTATTGTTTGAAAATTGTGATGGAGGCGACAGCAGGACAAGTGCTGTGTTCCATATTGATTCATCAATTCATTTTGACCTATGAACAAGAAAAGCGTGTGATCTTTTGCAGGTAGCCCAGTGTTGTAAAGATATAACAGTATTGCTGTAAATGTTCCAGATCTTCATACCTGCTGTGCGAATATGAATTCTGTTATTTTGGAAATGTGTTAATAGTTGTTCTGCAGATAAAAGGTAATGGAAAATGTTTGTCCAGCAGACTGTAAAGCAAAGATACATTTTGTATTTGTGATGTACATCTTGACCAAGTAAAAGACCAATTAAAATGTGAAACTGAATTTTCTTAGTAAAATTATGCACAAGCGTCATGTTCATAGCATTGCTTCAAACATCATAACGGTTACTGTAATCCTTTCTTCGTTTAGTTCACAAGCATCAAGAGCGAATCACTGTCCGTTCAGTTAAAGGAAGCCCAACTCAAAATTATTTTGAACAGAGCAAAAATGCACAAAGCACAAATTTACTTGGAGGTAAATAGCGACTACTGTGCCTTGCATACACTAAACAGTCTCAAACTAGCAGATATGCATATATATACACATATACAGTATACATATATGATATATATATGTAAGCTATGTCTATTTGAACAAAATTTGGTTAATAAACAGTCAACAGTTAAGGTTTAAGAGCATGCAAGAGCAGGGGCAAACAAGGGTTATGCTGCCACAGGAAAATTGACTTACAAGTTGGCAAATATCAACAAATCCAGAAAGTCTATACAGAAAAGGCCAGTAACCCATAAAGTGAATTTGAAATCATAAAATCAAAAACGTTTCAAATTGCAAAACATAGTCTTTATAGATATATATGTATCATGAAGGTCACAGCAAATGTCAACAAATCCAGAAGGTCTATACCGAAAAGGCCAGTAACCCATTAAGTGAATTTGAAATAATAAAATCAAAAACGTTTCAAACTGCAAAACATAAATAGTCTTTATAAATATACATGTATCATGAAGGTCATGGGCAAGCTCACAACCTGTCAAAGTAAGGAGGCTTAAATGTTAAAACAGCCAAGCCATGAAATTGTTCAAGACTACTAAACACAAATTAATAAATAAATTGAAATTTCGCGTAGGTTAGATAAAACTTTACAGTTTTATCCTTACTAAAAAGCATGCAAAGAAATTACACAGAAGTTCAACAAAGTGCACACAACCTGCAAATCAAACTCGCTCTGCTTCAACATAAATCATCTGACTGCTTCCTATGCAATCTAATCAGCTACCTCCACAGCATTTAGGAATTTTAAATAAATTGTATTTATAATAGAATTTGGGCTTCAGTTCTGAAAAGAAAGCTAAAGATCACAAGCCACTTCAAAAAGAACAAAAACATTTAGATTTAACAGTAAAATTACTAATGATAACTTTTTGCAGGTTTTCTAAAAACATGAAATTGAAATGTTTACCAAAATCCAGTAAACTGTGCAGGTTTTTGAATCAAATCATCAAATTTCTCAGAGTCCAGTTAACAAGTTTCACAACACAAATTACCATAACAAAATTTCAGCCAATCGTTGATTTCCAATCATTTACAAAATTAACTTCACGCACACTTAACAAAAACTGAGAAAAGCAAATTTAACTATTTACAGAACAAAGCACAATGTCTGCTGCAATCATCAATTGTTGTTCTCTGTTTCTTTCTCGACTTTGCTTTCAATCTCTGTGACGAGTGCACGTTCCAGGATTACCCGTCCTTCCTTGTAGCGCTGGGTCTCGTCCGTCGCAAATTCATATATCCAGCCAAGCTTTGCACCACAGTTTTTGCACGAAACATCACGGACCATATGTCGCCCGGTGAGCATGATGCGATCCTGCACCTCACTGAAGCACAGGTTGACAACGCGGTTGAACAGAAATGCACGGCCTGTTGCTCCGGTGAAGCGTGTTGAAATGAGCTCCGTGCGATTTGTAAGAGGTGTCTCACAGTTGGCGCAAACGAAAATCCGTGATCCACCAAGATGGCAGAGAAATACGCGACCCATGATCCTATTCAATGTGTTAAACATCAACACAGTTTAAAGCTAAAAACAATTGTTTTTAAGCAATAATTATAATGCAACATAGAAGAGCCAAACCTGTTATGCAGTTATAGACACTTGTATCAACAGTATGTCAGAGGTGTGTCAGTTTACATGAGAAAAACACTACTGACAAACTGGTAACATTACAGCAACAGCATCAGCATTATAAGCCTATACAGTGTTATGAGTTCCCTAAACAAATTTCGGCCGGATTCCGGAAATCAAAGTATTTCATGTATAAGAGTTCACACTTCAACAATTCATTTTTAAACAGGGTGTTATATTTAAAACATCACAATTTAATATTGGGAGTATATGAAGTTTTCGAAATTTCGACCACTTTCTATAAAGGTAAAGGTTTATGGTGGCACAGCGCAACTGTTCACAGGGTAAATGTTATGGCCACCCCAGAATTGGATAGAATAGAGTGCTACAGACTCTCAGCCTACTCCCGCTCAAGTAAGTAAGTAATGAGCTGAATTAATAGCGTCAAGAAAACACCATGTAGCGCTAAAACATTGGACAGAAATGCCAACTTACACTTCCTATAACTGAACCGAAACAGTTAACTTACGCTTCATCAGTCTTTTTCCAAGTAGTAGTGGTAGAGTATAAGCTTAATAACTTTTACCTGTTGTTTTTGAAGAAATAAATGTGTAATGGCATGCACAGTAATCGTAAGTGTTGGTGACATTTTGAATCCAGCATTTATATCTGACGTTTATATTGTGTTCATTGACAGTTAATTTTAACCTCTACAAATATTGTATCAACTTTTTCACATTAAATATTGTGTTTATGAACCCTTATTTACTTACTTGAGCGGAGGTAAGTGGAGAGTCCGTAGCACTCTATTCTATCAAATTATGGGGCGGCCATGATGTTTAGGGCCTACATTGGGCGAGATTGCGACCGCGAAACCGTTTCGGGGGACGACCCCTATCGATGTTGCCCCACGGAAACGCGTAACTAGCTGCAGTAGTAAATAAAGATTCCATAACAGACAAGCGACGAAAGCAAAAGAAGACGACAAATTCAACACAGAAGTTGATGGTTACAACGCACAGAATCAGAAAAAGGTACTGCGATAGACGGAACTATGTAAGTGGTACTATGTTTACTTATGTTTTGACCAGGCGCATTAAAACCGATCTCTTGTAAACAACCAGGATCCTAACGCGTATACTCGTTATTTCATACAAAGATAAAATCTTAAACATTTACCACGAATCAAGAAATTGTCGTGAATTCAGTCAAGTATGAATTCGTCAACAGCAAAATAGATAAATTTAATTAGAAAACCTGAGTTAAAGCGTCAAAATAACAACACCCAGGAGACAATGTTATTTTCCTTTGATAATGGGAATACATAGGTCACCATAGCGCATGCGCACTGATTAGATTTTCGATACTCGTAGATTAGAAACAGGAGGTACAGTTCTAACCAAAGATTTTAACAGGGAGGAAGATGGCGCACTTAAAGAAATTAGGCTTGCGCAGTGCGAATCAGGGCGCGCAAGTGCTTATGGTCTATTTATTATTATTATTATTAAAGTAGTTTTATATAGCGCCCCTTCAAGATTGCCTACTCAGGAGCACTCCCAGCCCAACCACGGTCAAATAACGCAGTTTTTTTTTTTAATTCTTTTTTACTTCCTTTGCTTAGCGTAACATTGTTCATTTTGGACCTACAAGCAAAAAATTTCATATTTGGAATCAGGAATTAATGTAGATTAACGCCTGATATAGCCACACTCTGAGAAATGGGAAAAAAATTTCAGAAAATTTAGCATGGGGGTCATTGCAGCTCAACACAACCAATTCTGAGGAAGGTTCCCACTCAACCATATCCAAATTGGCTGAAATTTTAACCACATCTTGCAGAATGTATTGGATGGATAAGCCCGAACTCTTTGTGTAATATTTGAATTACTTTCCAAGATATCGTGGATTTCGTGACCCCACCCCCCAAAGGCATTTCGCGAAACTTAGAGATCTCCACTTTTTGAGAATTGATATCTCCAGAACTGTTTGACCAAATTAGATGATTTTATTTTCACATATACAGTTTCTTGCATAGATTACAAAAATGTAATAATTATTATGGTGTGCCCTATTATTTCAGCTATATTAAATGTCAAAGGTGCCTTAATATTCATTTTATATTCAAATTCTGCAATATTCAGCCATCAATATCTCCATATGTACTAGGCAGAATGCATTCCATTTTTATATGTATACTGTCTATGTAGCTGGCAATTACTTGGCAAAGTTTGACTTGATTATTTATTCATATCTTCGGGATATAGCCTGTCAAAGTTGACCAAATCTGACAATGGGGGTCCTCAAGAAAAAATATTCATAAAAAGGGTAATAAAAATTTTAAAAAATTATTGCATTTTCTGATAGAGCATAGATCAATTGATAAGCGTTTCAAAAATCCCATTTTTTTTTGTTTTAAGGAGTCGTGTGTCAAAAATGGTCGTTTTTATGCACCACGAGTTGCAATCATGTGTAGTATTTGACAGACTCATTACCCAAATATATTAATAACAAAACTCTGAAACTAATGTGATCACTTTATTAATATATAAGAAACATGACTAAGTAATTCTGATTAAAGCTACAGTTAACATAAGCATTTCTTTATCATAATTAAAGTGAATTTATGAACAAAATTTAGTGTTCCTTGGTGATCTATAACCAGTGCTTTTTTTCAGCCGGAACGGCGTTCCGGCACCTTTTTTCAGGTACTAAAAAATAATGTATTTTAATAATAAAAAACAATAATTTAGCTATTTTAATTTAATTTCAGTATTTTGAACTGTTTTCAGTGTTTATAGAGATCTCTCCCAACCCCCATTCCAGTTTTTCTCGGGATTTTAGCCCACCCATAACACTTCCCTTCCGGAACCTATTGTTGCGTTCCGGAACCTTTTTTCCAGGAAAAAAGCACGGTCTATAACTGTACATAAATTTGATCATTCTGTGGAACTGGTAAACATTTAACAATATCAGATTAAATAATGTAATATATGCATACAGCTTTATACATTTTGTAGGTTTTCTGTAAATAAGATGAAAATTTTGTTGTTACAGTCTTTTATACTGTTTCATATATATTAATAGTGATTTTGGGCTTTTCCATCCAATACATCCTGCAACATGTGGTTAAAATTTCAGCCAAGTCTGAGATGGTCGAGTGGGAGGCATTGGTTGAGTTGAGCTGGAATGACCCATGGGATTATAGTCATTGCAACATCTTTATTTGCTGGCAGTTTATATTTAATTACAAATAATGGATATTCATACAATACAATAATATATCAATCTTTTATTTGCCAAAATATGGTAGCACAGAAACAAATGATACAGCATTCTCTGGACAGTAAACCTGCCAGTACAATACTAATTAAACATGTTACACAGAGTCCACATTTCTTTAATACAAATCATACTACGTGCTTAGGAGATCACACACAAAATTTACAACCGTGTTCCCATAATTATTCTCTTCGAAAGTCTTGTTTTTCTTAACATCCAGCAATCCTTAATTTTAGGTTCCTGGTAAAGTGCAGTATGTCCTCAACACTGCAGTGGCTGACCTTGAAGATCTTACAAATGCATTGCTGTAGGTTTAGTCTAGTAATCCTTAAAGCAAGAATGATTTGCAATAGGCACTAACAAGATGCAGTGAATTTGCAACATTTACTATACAAAGAGTTGAAAGATTGTACAACTTGACTCTCATTTCATGCACACTAACTTTATATGACTTGGAAGAAACAAGAGAACAATCAAAGTATTTGGACACTAGTTAGACTAATCATTGTACTTATGAAAAGAAGGGCTAATCCCTGAGAGGTCAGAGAGAGATGCCAACATTAGAACAAGGTTGTCAGCACATACATAATGCATCCCAAAAATAGCTCCCCAATCCGACATTGATGGTCCAAAATGAACAATGTTGGAACTACTCAATTTCACTATAATGTCATTCACATATACAGCAAAAGGTATTGGTGAGGACACCACCTTCCCAAATACAATAATATAATACAATAAATTCAATAACAAAATACAACTAAGATTTTTAGCGCGCTTTAACAAGACAAGTCTTGCACAAGAGTGCATTGCACCGCATTCCTAGTCATAGTGCAATGTGAATAGATGAGTTTATAATTTTGATTTAAATTGAGCAACAGATATGCAATGACGGACTGAAGTTTTAAAACTGTTCCATTCTACGGGTCCTGAGACCGAGAGGGCATGATTACCAAACTTCTGATTGGTGTGAAGTGTACGGTAAAATCCCCTTGCTTGGCCAATCGAACTAGGAAATTCAGTTTGTCAACAATTTAGTTCTGACCAACCCCAGTTCTCAAGAGTAATCCTCACTCTGAAACAGCCAAATCTTCTTTTCATGGAACTGCTATTTCTCTGATGCAGTTTCCAACTGCTGATGATTCCAAGGTTGATTGTGTATTCAGTCATCCATTTGAATCTGCTTCAATTTGTCATCTGACATTGTGTTCTGCCATGCAAAGTCAGATCCAATTATTCTGTTTGGCGAACACAATATGCCCATACAGTAATGGCTGCTGCTCTATATATATGCCAGAGGCACTGCTACTCACAATATTGCAGTGGAGTCATCTCATATTTGCCCTTCATCTCAAAACTTGTCGAACATGTCATTCACAAACAACTATCCGACTATGTTGAATCACGTCATCTGCGACCATCCACAAAATCTGGTTTTCGTCGCCATCACTCTACGGAAACCGCGGTCATTAAAGTCTACAACGACACTGTCCTGGCCCTTGATTTTGGTGTCATCGCAGCTCCACTACTGTTGGATTTTTTCGCTGCCTTTGAGCGGGTCATTCCATTCTTCTTAACATCCTTCAAGCATAATTCTAACAAGAAATCAACACTAACTTATATTACAAACAGAATTAAATGATTTCATTTAAAACAGTAGAAGAACAATCTTATATATTCCAAGAAATAACCATTTCTTAAGATGCTTGCATATATTATAATTTTAGAGGAAATTAAAGTACCTGTTACTTACTAATTTAGCGAATTGCAATATGAGATAAGGCCGGTAGCTAGCGGCGCTCTATTGCAGCGAAGTCAGTGGCGACCATATTGTTTAAATACACAGATACTCAGTTTCGCATTTACCGGGTGCTGTATACACGAGTCAGGTGCTGTACTTTTTCAGTTACTTTAGGATTCTAATGCGGTTTTCTCTATGTCGTATGCTGTTAATAGTCACACCCCGTGATTTTAATGTTAGCACATGGCTACCTTAGCAACCAATCCTTTCGTATATGGACCATGCTTGAAGTTAACAAACTATGAATAACGTCGTGACTATGCAAATTTCCCCGTACCCAAATTTCAAGTATAGTTACCTAATTAGAACCGATTCGCGTTAAGAACAACTGAAACGTTTCTTTAAAATAAAAAAATTACTTTCAAAACAAAATTGGCATCCGTGCAATAAATCAACACCGGCGGGTAACCACGCCGGAAGTTTATCAAAGGCGTACAAATATCGCCGGGAATTAGCCCAACTGTTCTACAGAAGTTCATACAAAAATGAATTAAAATAATTCTTTCTAGTAATATCTCACAGTGTGGCTATATCAGGTGTTTTAAAACATAAAATCGACTATCTATAGAAAATATTTCATGCTTGTAGGTGCTTTCTGAACGGTGCAGGCGATTATTAACGCGTAGCATTGGAAGAAGCCCAGCTGTTCTACAGAAGTTCATACAAAAATGAATTAAAATAATTCTTTATAATAATATCTCGCAGTGTGGCTATATCAGGTGTTTTAAAACATAAAATCGACTATCTATACAAAAAATTTCATGCTTGTAGGTGCTTTCCGAACAATGCAGACGATTATTAACGCTTAGCGGGGGAAGTAATTCACGGGACAAACAACGAGAACTTCCTATACCTGCCATGTTAAAACCCGTCAGTTAAGAGTCGTTTTATACGAAAAGTATCGTAATATCCAATTCATAAAAAATTTTTATTGGTAGTACTTTATTCCAACTTTAGATATTTTTGATGCTTGTCAAATCAATCGCGTGGAATCGTGGTTTTGGATCATTTTAATAACACCTACAAGCATCACCGCATGGCTGCCACCACGTGGTTGGTAACAACTAAAAACGCATATTCAGGAGTTTCCATGTGCTTCTCCTGTGAGCCTCCAGAACTGGACTATAAAGATTCCAGCAAAACCACATCTATTGCCAAGAATATCACGAATGCTGAAAAAATAGAAAGTTCGGTACCATGCCGCACTTTTGTGCAGCCTTTAATTGTGGCAATGCAAGCGGAAAATCTTGGAAATTCGTTTTTCTGCTTCCCAAAAGAAGCTGAACGGTAAGCGTACTGCATTATTAATACAGATTAATTCTTAACCAAAGTCTTAGCCACAATTTCAGTACACTACAATAAACTTGTTAATTAGATATAAAAAGCAAGGCCTTTGCTATTTAATATTATAATAATCCCCTAAACAACGCCTGAGAACTGGCCATAGAAGTAAATATTCATGGGTCGGTGGCATATAGGAGTTTCACCTCATAGAGAAAGGTTAGGTCAGCATCGGTTTCATGTCAAGATCTGAAGGTCAAGCAGGCAGTTACGGGGGTCGTGTATAGAGTTGGATCATCTAGAGAGTTAAGGGGAAGAGCAGAAGTCAAAATAGGATTTGAGGAAGAGGTTCTTTAAGTTTTGAGTTGAAGACATGCTTATAGAGGTTGCGAAAGGTGTAGTTTGGTGATTTCATAGGCTGTGCACCAGATAATTTTGTAATTCTGACGGGAGTTTATTATACATACCAGTAAGTATATGAACATTCATTCATAGGGCCATTTTTAATACAGATTCATGAACTGACATGACTTACAAGTATTACCCGGTATGTAACATAAAAATTTTGTGTTAGGTGCAAGAAGTGGGTTATCAACACCAGGCGTGGGGACCTTGATAAGAAAGATCCAGCAGAATTACACAAGAACCACGTTTTGTGTAGTGCGCACTTTGAAGACAACCAGTTCACAAATGTATTACACAACCGACTCAACTGGAATGCAATACCCACATTATTTGATGTGAGTCATTTTGTTTAAAGTTGTTAATATAACACATTTAAAGTTGTTATTCCAAGGCTGATGTTATTGTTGTTTTAGTGGTCATTGGTCTGATACTGTTGAAAGTGTGCTACATCAGTATTATCATCATTATCGTAGAATGTTTTATGTGCACTGTCTCAACACATTAATTGTGTAGCAGGAATATGTCATACCAGTGTCTACATGCAGGAAAACTTTGTTACATCGCAGTTCAAGGGGCCAAAAATCAAAATAAGCCATGAGATGTATATCAATCAATCAATTAAACTCAATTGACAGGTCACAGTATTGGTTGATTTTACAGTTACAAGGCATTCAATAAATATGCTTTTAATTTATTTTTAAATTGGTACAATGATAGAAGACTTGTTAATTTCAACGGTAAAGTGTTCCAAAATGACGGACCATAAGTTCTAATGCTAAATTGTCTGATCTTGGTGTGTACACTAGATAAATTATATTTATTAGAGGAACGTGTCTCATGGTCATGTATTTCAAGATTCTTCCTAAACCATTGATCAAAGCTTTTTGGTAGTAAATGTATGTGGAACTTTTAATATTAAATATTGTTAGTAGTTTGCAGGGTTATTTTCAGGACAAATGGAAAGAGATTATCTGGTCTGCCAACAGCATGACAATTAAAGATTTATTGTCAATATCAATGCACTGTGCATAAATTCTGCTTCCATCCTTAATGAACCTTGACATAGTTAACATCAAATCTAGTGTTTTAAGAGGTTTTGTGCTATTGCAGGTTCCAAATCCTCCAGCACAACTCAGAACATCCTGACACCGAGAACAAATTCCACATTTACGAGCAAGCCATCCAGACAAATAACTGACTAGTGATTCCTCCCCTTCTGTAAAAATTTCAACAATACTCTGGTCACAGCAAATGTCACTGTTTAGAATTTCATTTGACATTTCAGACCAAATTTCATCACCATAATAACATGTACAGCGTGTTCTATTGTGTCAACAGTGAAATTTGGTGATTTTAATGTACTGCCAAGATTTTTTACAGCTGCTAAATTGGTTGCACCTTGATCACACACAATGCATCGAACAAACAAGCCAATATCGTGAACTCTAGTAATGCATTCTTTTATTAGTTCTGACAGTTTTGAGCTTGCTATTGTGTGGTGTGTAAAGAAAAATGCAATGGCTTGCTTCCATTTACTGCGCAAACCCCTAATCATGAAGACTAATGCGTGTGTTGCTATCGTTCCATCATCCGTGTACCCTATGACTCTGTCTAAGTTCTTATCATATGTTAACTGTGATTTCAAAGAAATTTCATCAAATACTAGTGCACACTGACGTTCACATAATGGCAAACTCATAACATGTAATTTAAGGACCTCAAAAATCACAGGTGCAAACCCACATTCAATTCTGCCAATGGCTGCACCTACAAACCTGCGTAACATTGACAAAGATGGTAAAGCCAAGTGCTGTGATACAAATCGATATGCTGCAGCACTCTTAAAATGAAACTGTAAACCAAATAATTTTTCCTTCACTGACCACAAGTTGCAAAGGCGTTAAAAACTGTTTAGCAGCATTTACAATAACATCAACTGCACCAGACGGCATTGCAGGCTCTCGCTTTTTGGGGATTTTTCAGTCTTAAATTGTGCAACTTTTCTTTCCAATCTCCAGCGTCTAGACTGTAGCTGATGTATTTTCTGCCTGAGCCGTTTTCTTAATGGAGTATCTGGTGGTCTGCATTTATTACATTTTATTTGCTTATTTGTGTCTGTAGTTATTTGCTTAATTATGTCTATATTTATATCAGATGTAGAAACTTCTGATGAACCACAATCTCCTTCAGTAGCCAAAGTTGTTGCTGGAGTCATTTTGAACATCTTGGGCATTTCATTTGATGACAGATTTCTTTTGGCTTCGACACCAGCTTCCTTGTCTGTGCTCACAACACCTTCTTTTCTAACAGACAACTTGCGTTTGTATAATTTGCTTCATGTACAAGTGATATTTCATGATTCTTTACAAGTGTTTGTGAGCATAATACAAAAAAGACAAATTGAAAGAATCTTGCATATGTAATTATCTGTAAATATTTGTAAGTACATATACTGGTATTGTAAAATTAGAAACTTGCCAGTTTGGTTTGTTGTATAATTTGCTTCATGTACAGGTGATATTTCATGATTACTTAATTCTTTACAAGTGTTTTTGAGCGTAACACAAAAAGACAAATTAAAAATTCTTGCCAGTTTGGTTTGGTATATTATTTGCTTCATGTATGAGTCATATTTCATAATTGCTTACTGGTAATTCATTTCATACTGTGAACTGTTTATTAAACTGTCTGCTGGTTATAGATTATAACCTATATATTGATTCACTGTCAATAATCTCCAAAAATGCGTAACAGATTCAATAAAGAAATGGATTTATCCAGTGTTGTATGTCACTTTTTGATGTTTATAACAGTACTGTAAGCCAAAAACTTCAAAACACCACTCTTTTGATGTTTATAACTGTAAGCCAAAAACTTCAAAACACCACTCTTTTGATGTTTATAACTGTAAGCCAAAAACTTCAAAACACCACTCTTTTGATGTTTATAACTGTAAGCCAAAAACTTCAAACACCACTCTAATAAGTAATAATGGTCAAGGCATCAGTCAAGAACTTGGTGCTAAGTAGTCGGTGTGCACACGAAATTTCAAGGTTAAGTCCAGTCAAAACCTTAAAAGAGAAATACATGAAGGAACAGAAGCAGCTTATTGTATTGTATAGTATACCAATTCTTGTGAAGCGCCTCTACCCAGTGCTCACCAATCAGAGGTGCTCCCAATGCGAAAGTCCTTGAGAATAAAGGCAAGTTTTAAGACAACGAAAAGCTGTGGCAGGACCACCAGATAGTAGTGCAGCCTGGAGCGAAAGAGGCAGCTGGTTCCAAAATGAAGGTCCAATACTAACAAAGGAACAAGACTGGACCATGGCCGTTCTCACTTGGGGAACGAATAAGTTAAGTCGATCACAGGAACGAAGAGAGCCAACTGAGGCAGGAAGACATTGAGTCACAGAGGTATTTAGGAGCAAGTCTCAGGTGAGATCGGCAAATAAGGATTAGAGTACCTTTAATTGGATGCGAGCAGTAAGAGGAAGCCAGTGAATATGTTCAAACAAGTAGATGTTAACTAAGAGTTTGAGATCGGGAGCTACAAAAAGCTGCTTGATATAAAGACTGCCTCTACAGAAAAGGGTCCACAGAGGCCTACAGGATCCACTGACCCTTATCAACGATCGGTTTCCAAGCAGTGTCTGTGGATATCATGGCTTAGAAGTCTTTTGAATCATGGTGCTAAGTGGGCTTTGAAATCGGGCTGAACAGAAGTGATTTGATATAAAGGCCGTCTCTAAGCCAATTCGGCCAAAAGCCAAAAAATAAGGATCGTGGATTGCCTTAACACATCAAACCGCAAAAGTGTCGTTTGCTGCCGGCCGAGACCCTCCCACGAGGCCGGCCACACCCCTTGGAGTGTAATAGTAAAAATTATAGCCCACTAATCGTACGGTGGTGGTGCGCTAGGAATTACAGACTCACTACTCCAACCACCTACGATGAAAACTTTTATTTTGAGGTTCGTGGGCAAGACCCAGTGCTGGTTAGTTTCTTGATTAGTTCTGCCACCATCTGGTCTTTGCCTTGACTCGGCAACTCTTTTTGCGACCATTTTCACAGTGTGACGATATTATCAGTCACAAGTGTCACAGTGTCACACTAAGCTAGGAGCCTCTTCCTGCAGAAGCATCTTAAGTCGTTCAGAATTTTTTCAATTTAAATAAATGAATAGGTTGTGGTATACATAAAAACATAATGTTGGGGCAAAACTTTTGCAAATGGCTTATGATAGGCAAAACAACTCTCTGCTGTCACAGATGCATTGGGGAGTACTGTTTCAAGCATTTAGCACGACTGCGATGCGGTTGCGGGACAAAACCTTGCGCTAAATGTGGGAGGGGCATCAAAAACCACTTAGGTGAGTGTATGAAGTGTGGCTATTATGCTATACAATCAAGAATACGACGTGGTGGGTTAGTCCGTGAATTTAATAAAGAATGGAAGCGACTATCAAATATATCAGTAGAATAAAAATTATCATTTGAACAAACGACATAGTTATTGTATTGAGATAATACAGATGAGTAAGCGACAAACGAACATCAGTAAGCAAAAATTATCATTTGAACAAACGACATAATTATTATATTAAAGAAAAGTTTGCCATAGTAGTATAAAATAATTTATAACTATGGCATTGTCTACGAATGAAAAAATTGAACAATTGCTGAGTGAGTTTACCGGGCCACCAGCTCTTCGAGCTCTTCTACAAAATATCTTAGACGAACCTATCCCAGATGCAGTCAAAAGGCGCTTACTACAGCCACTGCTTCCAAGGCCAATTCCTCCAGTGCGCAAGCGCAGAGAGGCAAAACGCAAGGCCCTTCTGGCAGAATTTGACCCACTCCTAATTAAGAAGGATAGAGGTGGACCACCACCATTTCTAGTGCACAGAGAGCTCGCCAACCAGCATCTGAGAGACTTCCGGGCAGAAGTACCTCTCAACCACAGGCTGGAAGGAGATGCGTTGGCTTTCTTGAGTGCAATGGAGCACAACATTGAGGCACAGCTCAACGAAGAGCTGTTGAAACAGGACGGTTTGAAATACTCTCAAGTGCTAACGGTTGAGTTGGAAAAGTTTGCACCAACTGTTGATAATGTGTATGGTGGCAACGCGCCCCCCGGCATCATTACCAACACGGCCTACTTTCGAAGCAAAGCAGAACCAATTACCAATGCGGGTAAAATCAAAGGGGCTGTGAGGAAGGCCAAGGCCGAAGTACTACAACTCCTCGAGGAGTATACCAATGAGGGATCGGGGTGGAGAGTGAAGCGGGTCGTGTCGCTAGACCTCAGTTTTGCAAGATATAAGCCTTTCCGAGGTAAGAGCTACTTTCCCACACCGAAGTATGTGCCACCCCGCTCAGTTATTAACGTGCAAAACAACGATAATCGCTGCTTCGAGTGGGCCATACTAAGCGCAATGTACCCAGCAGATCAAAATCCGAATCGCCCCTATAAGTATCAGGCCCACCTGCAGGAGCTAAACTTTGACGGTATAGCATTCCCAGTGAAGGTCACAGATATCGGTAAGTTCGAACGTCAGAACCCAACTATAAGCGTCTCAGTCTTCGGGTGGGATAAAGCTTTGTATCCAATCTGCGTATCAAAGCAGACCAATAGAGACTATAATATCGATCTTCTACTGTTAGTCAGTGGCGAGAATCACCACTACGTCTGGATAAAAGACCTTGGCCGAATTCTTCATAAAAATAGCAAAGACAACAACAGGAAGCACCCATGCCGTCGCTGCCTTCACATATTCTGTAGACAAGACTTGCTGGATGCCCATATCAAAGATTGTCAGGGCATTAGTCAGAAGCCTCAGCGGATTGAGATGCCAAAAGAGGATGAAAATATCCTCAAATTCCAGAACCATCACAAACAGATGCGCACTCCGTATATCGTTTACGCAGACTTCGAGGCGTTGAACGTGCCAGTCATCAATGCGGCCATGAACCCTAACGAGAGCAATACAAGACAGATAGCTGAGCAGAAACCATGTAGTTTTTGTTATATAGTAGTTCGATGCGACGGTCGCACGAAGAAGCCGGTGCTATATCGTGGAGAGAACGCTGTGCAAGAGTTCCTACAACGAATACAAGGCGAGCTGGACTCTATCAAACAAAGGCTGGCCACCCCAGCTAAGATGGTTATGTCAGCAGTTGATCGCCAATCATTCCGCGAAGCCATCGAATGTCACATCTGCGGAAATGCTCTCGAAGCGGATAGAGTTCGGGACCACTGTCACATCACCGGTAAGTACCGAGGTGCCGCTCATAACGCCTGCAACCTCAAACTTCGAATATATCCAGATAAGTGTAAGGTACCGGTGGTCTTCCACAATCTGCAAGGTTACGACAGCCACCTCATAATGCAAGCGATAGGTAGCTGTGAGGCCGCACAGGATGAGGAAACTGAAATTAACTGTATTCCTAACAATATGGAGAAATACATGACATTTAACATTGGTCAACTACAGTTCATCGATAGTCTCCAGTTTCTAAACAGCTCGTTGGATAAATTATCAGGAAATCTGTCGTTAGAGGATCTTAAAGTCACAACGACATATATAAACGAAAACTTTCTTCACAATGAAAGGACAAAACTAGATCTGTTGAGACGAAAGGGCGTATATTGTTACGAATACATCCATGATTACCACCGCTTCGAAGAAGACCGACTTCCACCCAAGGAAGCGTTCTACAGCAAGCTCACACGAGAGAGCATCTCTGATGCGGATTATGAACACGCCCAACGAGTATGGAATGAATTCGATTGTAAAACTCTGGGTGACTATCACGACCTGTATCTCCGTACAGATGTACTCCTACTAGCCGATGTATTCGAGACCTTCAGATCCACATCGATGAAGCACTACAGTCTGGACCCGGCTAACTACTTCAGCCTACCAGGAATGGCCTGGGACGCTTTGTTGAAAAAGACGAAAATTGAGCTCGAACTTTTAACAGACATAGACATGCATTTGTTCGTAGAGAAAGGTCTCAGAGGCGGAATTTCGATGGTGTCCAAGAGATTCGCAAAAGCCAACAACCCACAATGCCCCGACTACGATACCACGAAGCCAGACAACTGGATCATGTATCTCGACGCGAATAATCTTTACGGCTGGGCGATGCAACAGCCACTGCCAGTTGGAGGATTTAGCTGGGAAAGTCCAACTCTCGACGAAGTGTTGGAAACTCCAGACGACGCGCCTGAAGGCTTCCTACTTGAAGTAGATCTCGGGTACCCGGAGCACCTTCACGATGCACATAGCGACTATCCCTTAGCACCAGAAACCGTGACAGTCCAAGAGGAGTGGTTGAGCGACTATCAGAATGTGCTCATGAACGAGTTGGGAGGCAAGTTCACAAAGCATGTGAAGTTAGTACCCAGCCTACGACCCAAGGAGCGTTATGTAGTTCATTATAGAAATCTCAAGCTCTACCACTCGTTGGGCCTAAGAGTTTCTAAAATTCATCGTGCCATTAAATTCAGACAGGAGGCATGGATGGCTCCATACATCGAGATGAATACGAAATTGAGGGCGAAGGCAACGTCAGAATTTGAAAAAGACTTCTTCAAACTGGCTAATAATGCAGTTTTCGGAAAAACCATGGAAAATCTTAGAAAAAGAATCAGGGTCAACCTGGTACCGACCTCAAAAGTTGACAAACTTCGAAAACTAATTGCCGACCCTGCTTACATATCCCACAAAATCTTCAACGACCAACTCGCCGCGATTCATATTTTGAAGAACAAGCTCAAGTTAAACAGACCTGTATATGTCGGCCAGGCTGTCCTCGACCTCAGCAAGCATCTGATGTACGACTTCTGGTACAACGATGTAAAAAACGAGTACGGCAACAATGCTCAACTCTTATACACAGACACTGACAGCCTGTTATTTCAGGTGGAAACTCCGAACGCCTATGCCGATATGTGGAATAAAAAACACCTATACGACCTCTCCGAGTTTCCTAGAGACAGCCCATACTACGACGTCGAGAACAAGAAAGTCGTGGGCAAGTTCAAGGATGAATGTAACGGAGTGGCCATCGCTGAATTCGTAGGACTGCGTCCGAAGATGTACTCGATCTTAAAATCGGGCGGTTCAGAAATCAGGAAAGCAAAAGGCGTTCAGAGAGCAGTTGTGAAGAAGGATCTGCACCACGAGCTATACAAGGAGTGCCTGTTCGAACGAGAAGAGATGCGGCACACACAAGTCGTGATTCGAAGCCACGACCACCAGATCGGAGTGTACGAGCAGAATAAGATCAGCCTCTCTCCATTAGACACAAAAAAGTGGATCGAGGCCGATGGGATAACAACGCTGGCATACGGGCACTACAAAATCAACGACGGTTGAGTATTCTATCGGGGGGTAACTCAGTGCCCATAGGCACCAGAAGCAGCTCCTCACGTACAAATCCGCGGGCAGGCCCATCAACTAGATGGTATAAAGCCGGTTGGTCAGCCTGTCGCACAGCATCCAAAATAGCGTGGATGGTGAGAGACCAGTTAGGGTCGGTGGCGCGTTTGCTTCCACCCTCGAGCTCGCCGGGAGCGTACAAATATCGAACGAGAACGTCGTGCCCGAGAACAGGCTCATCCAAGCCCCACAAACGAGTTTTCATTTGTGAATGAGAGGGCTTCTGTGTCACTTTAGCAGATTTCATCGCTTCAAACGGCTTCATGTCGAGCAAACGCGTCGGCTCATCGTTTAGTGCAGCTACAACTTCGGGCAATCGTCGAACCCATTCCACTGACCGTTCTGATGATCCCCTTGCAGCCAGAAGCAATTCCTGAGCGTACTGGGCACCGAAAAGTCGCTCGGCCAGTGTTCGGTTGAAACGTTCAACGATTCCCTGTTGACCATGGTTACCGGCCTGTCCGCGTCTTACAAGAACGTCGTGCTTCGTCAGCAACGGTGTAAAATCACCCATAAATTCGCGTCCAGGATCGACCTGAAGGAGTCGAGGCCAAGTTAATGGGCCCCTCTTATAGATCCGGCTTAAAGCGGCGGCGACTTCGGTCGCACTTTTGTTGATCAACGGTTCAGCTTCTTTGTATCGTGAAGCAACATCGACAACAGTGAGGGCGTATTTATAAGTCTTGCGGCCTACCTTATCGTGAGGTAAAAACAAGAGATCGGCTTGGTGTACGGCGTTTGGTCGAGTTTCCTCAAACTTTGGATGCGGTATGCGGCGTGGAACGGGTAGATAAATCTGCCACACGGCTTGTTTCTTCAGCCAATCGCGAGCCTCCGCCTCGGAAACTTTGGCGGCTGAGGCTAGTTTCTTCACCGCAGCGTTACCTCGCCAGTAACCTCTAGGGCTGTAATAGACGGCTGAAAGGTGCTTAGACATTTCAGTAAAACTATATATTACAAACAGGTAAACACATACACAAATGATTTTCATTTGCGTCGCCGTCCAACACCCATCCCCAGCCTCGACTTTGCTGACATAATGGCCGATACCAGCCGCGCATCCTTCTTCTCATAATCCGGAGTTTCATCGGTGAGTGCGATCTTCAACGCGGCTGCAGCAAGGATGTCATCTGCGTGGTTACGCCCTGGGGTATCTTTATGAACTGCATAAGCCACATCGTGGTGGAGGCACGCACCGTCGAGCTGATTAACACCGCGATAGCGCTGTGACAGCCGTTTGTCGAGTTTTGTGAATGGTCCACAATAAGAGTACTTTCCTGTATTCTGAAAAGAACCTCCCGGATTATCTTCCGAAGACATACCGGATGGAAGGCTCATATGCATTTCTGGTAGAGTTAGAGCGTTCAGGGCCCTATTCAGTAGAGAACCTCCAGTCTTTCGCGCTTTCGAAGGCAAAATCTGGCTCTTCTTTGCACCGCAGACGGCACAGGTTCCCTTCTTGGCTGACCGACCGTTTCGTAACTCGACGATTGTTTCATTTGAAGTCTCAGTATGTTTCTTACATCGTAGGCAATACATTGTTTTCGTTGAATACAATCATAACTCGTTGTCTCTATATGGAAATAACAAATTTTGACCTCGAAGCTGACGATGGGAAAAAGCACCACCATTGGTTGTTGCCATCCAGCATACGGTGTATCATCTGTGGGCCTAGCGGATGTGGGAAAACAAACCTACTGCTCAACCTCCTTCTGAAAAAGGGGTATCTACGTTTTGACCGGCTGTATCTATACTCGAAATCTCTGGGACAGGAAAAATATCAGTTTCTTCGGGACTGGATAACAGAAATCGAAAAAGTTGCCGGGAAGGAAGTGGCTTCCTTTCACTCTTGCTCAGATGAAATAGTTCCAGTTGAATCATTAAATAAGAATGCCAGAAGCCTTCTAGTTTTCGATGACGTCATGCTTGAAAAACAGTCGTCCATCGAAAGGTATTTCACTATGGGTCGACACGGTGGCGCGGACTGCTTCTACTTAACGCAGAACTATTTTAGAATTCCGAAGCAAGCGATCCGTGACAATGCTAATCTTATCGTCCTCTTCAACCAGGATAGCAAGAATTTACGAGCCATTCACGATACGTTCGTGGGCGGCGACATGTCTTTCGATGAGTTCCGTACGTTCTTCAGCGAGTGTGCTGCCCAGCCATATGGATTTGCAGTCATAGATTTAACGTCTAAAGTGTACGATGGAAAATATCGTTGCGGCTTCGATCGCTTCTATAAGCCCAAGGCAAGTATTTAAAGACACGATATAGGCAACATATAGTCGACATACAATCACGATGTGGACAAAAGTTTCGTCTAAACAGGAGCGAGACGCGTTGACTCAGGATTATTTAGCTCGGAGAAATCGATTGAGACAGCGTTTCGTAGATGAGAAGCTCGGTGAAGCCAACCTTCAGTACGATGCGGCAAA
Organism: Allolobophora icterica; assembly: GCA_963556255.1. Taxonomy (NCBI): domain Eukaryota; kingdom Metazoa; phylum Annelida; class Clitellata; order Crassiclitellata; family Lumbricidae; genus Allolobophora; species Allolobophora icterica. Next base: position 47,070,867 of record OY744609.1, on the reverse strand, counting down.
GCTTTTCAAACCAATCGCCACAGCCACGGCTGAATCCCAGGCGGCTACATCCAAGGAGCTGCAGAAAGTTACCAGCGCTTTACAGGATTTGCCGGCGCAGATTTCAGAGTCTGCTAATTATAACCCGATAGCAGCTTTATTCGGTGATTCCGTGGGAGCAGTTGCTCCAACGGCTGCTCCAGCCCTTCCAGCGCTTCCAACATCCCGAATCCCCCCCGCATTGTTAGTCGATCCAAACAAATATCTCAACGTCGCGGCAATCACACGGCATGGGTTTAAACCTCCGAGCGAGCTCGATTTAGCCGTCATTGCAGGTGCTGAAAAGATAATCGGTGAGGTAAATCACTATAATCGCCACACCCTGGGCAAAGAGAAAAGGAAAGCCAATAAGCAAGGAGACGAAGAAAAGGTAGATGCGGTGACTGCAGATATCGAAGCCCTAAGGGAATATAAAAAGCGAATCCATACACTGCTAGCGGGCCACAGCCTCATCAAAAAGGGAAAGGGTTTCAGTGTCCCAGCCGTTCCTCGTAAATTACAAGGTAGCGCCTTGGGTGAGCTCTCCGTCGACCCCGTCGCGCTGTCTGCTGGTAGACTAAGAGTGTTTAAAGGTGGGAACCTCATTCTCGAATCTCCGGCCGATGAGTCGTTGTTCAGCCTGTTAACGAAACGATTCGTTAAGACTAAGCAATACTCTCCTCAGGCAATCGAGACTTTTAAAAAGCTCGTACAGATGTCTGATCTGCCTATTCATGGCCGGAAAAGTAAAAAGTTCCAGCTAATTCGTGGCGGCGCGGTGCAATTTTATAATGACCCAAACGCCCTGGTAGAGAGGTTGCAGCTTTTGGTTGCCTCTAGGGCCGCGGGAAACACTGGTCTCGGCAACGAAATCTCCGCCATTCTTGACGAGTTACTGCGTTCCGGTGCGATCTCCAAAGAGCTGGCACTCGAATTGAATAGAAACATGCTCATAAAATAGAAATAGAAAACAAAATTCATGGCTCAGATGGAACGCTCGGAGAAACTGCTCGAAGAAATTCGAGACCTTTTGCAGCCTAAGGAAAGTTTTAGTATAGTTGTTTCCTCAGATACTACAGGGTGGACCACGGCTTTCTCACCACCGCTGTACCTGGATCCAAAAAGACGCTATGAGCTTGCTTTGGTCAATCTTGAAACTTATAATTCGATTCCCAACATCGATAGCACAAATAACAAGTTCGTCTACAGCACCGACAATGGTGTGACGTGGAAGACGATCATTTTGCCCGACGGAAGCTACGAGATCGCACAGATTAATGATGAAATCGGCAGGCAGTTAGAAAAGCAAAATTCTCCGACGGGTGTGACACCACTCGGCTTTAATTCTCCTATTACCATAGGAGCTAACGCATCTACCCTTCGCGCCTTCATAAAAATTACGAATGCTCTATATAAGGTAAATATGGCTCAATCTACCATCAGGCAAATGCTCGGTTTTAACCCTCAGAGGCTTGGTAGTGGTTATAAAGAGGGAGAAAATCCAGTCGATATTCTCCGCGTGGACACAATCCTGGTAAATTGTGACATTATCTCTGGATCGTATCGAAATGGTAGCCAGCTGCCAGTAACCTACAGTTTTTTCCCGGATGTGTCGCCCGGCTACAAGGTAATCGAGTCTCCGAAAAATCTGGTGTACCTACCAGTTGCACCGGCTGGCAACGTACAGGGCATTCGTGTGTGGCTGACCGACCAGAATGGTGAACAATTAAACCTCCGCGGTGAGACAGTAACTATAAGGTTTCACATCCGCAGTGCGTAGATTTTCACACTTAAATATTCTCATGTTTGTTCTTGGAATTAAAAAGCGGCGTCGTGTTGTGGGTGGTGGACTTTTCGACTGGATACCCAAAATCGCGGGCTTCCTTGGCCGTGCAGGCTCCTTCATCTCGGCTAATAAAGGTGTAATAACAAATGTTGCGGATGTAGTTGGTAATGTGGTGAAAGCTGGGGCCACAACAGCGTCTGCCGTCAGGCAGATCGTTGATGCCGTGAAAGCGAGACGCGCTGTTGCCGGCGCAAAAGCACCAATAGCGGTTCCCGCACCTTTGGAGAAGGCGCTCAGCGACAAGAGCATCGAGTACTTAAAACAACTGGCTGTAAGTCCGCCACCCGTTGTTCCGACAATGGCTGACATAAACAGCCGCATTGCTGGATCCGGTTTCAAGACTATAAAGCCGAGTCGTGGTGGTAGGGGTCTGTTTCTCGCAAAATAAAAACAATTTCTGACTAATTCACAAAACGCAATTTAAAAAATGTTTAACTCACCACATATGAAATTCATTTACAGCATGATTAATAATTGAAGCTTGAACTTTTTTACTTATAATAATGGCGGCATTTGACGTGCCGAGTGAAATGTTGGACATCGCTTCGGCGGTGCCCGATGACAATAGCATCGAATCGTTTGAATACCGCGAGTATGAGTCACAAAATCCCGCGGCTATCAACAATGGCCAGGCCATACAGATAGACATCCAGAACCAAGACATTTTCACGCAGCCTTCTAAAAGTTACCTTCTTGTGGAGGGCAGGCTTACATCAACAGGCGCGGCTTACATCGCAGACTCGTTGGTGTCATTCATCAACAACGCCATCCCGTACATGTTTTCTCAAATTCGATACCTGGCTAACAATACCGAGATAGAGAATGTCATGTCACCTGGGCAAGCCACGACGATGAAAGGCATGCTGGTATACGGCGATGATTTTTCCAAAGGCGAAGGTTTAAACATGTGTTGGCAGAAGGACACGAGTGCGGCGGCGGCGACCGCGAATATCGGCTTCGAGGCCCGTCGACTGATGATCATTGGAAAACCCGTCCCTATTGGAATGTTTTCATTCATCGTTCCCTTAAGACATCTATTCGGCTTTTGCGATGATTACCACAAAGTCGTATACGGGATTAAACACTCCTTACTGCTGAGCCGGCAGGGAGATGCAGACGCGATCTTCAAGGAAGCCGCAGCGACCAATGGCCAGATCGCGCTAACTAAACTCTCCTGGTTCATGCCGCATATAATACCCGCTCTGGAGTATAAAAGCATGCTTATGAAGCAGATTGAAGCCAAGGTTAAGGTACCTGTGGCATTCCGCGCCATGCAATGCGACAACATTGCGGTGCCACGAGCGACGACTTTTTCCTGGCGTTTGAGCGTTAAGTCGGGCACGGAAAAGCCACGCTGGATTCTTGTTGCTTTTCAGACTGGAAAGAATGCACATCAAGGCCAGAATCCGGCACTGTTTGACCATGCACAGGTTCGCAACATATTCGCTATGCTCAACACCGATCGCTACCCCGTGGTTGACATGAATCTCGACTTCACCAAGAGGACAACCTCTCGCGCTTACAAGGCCCTACGTGACTTCAAGGAAGAATATTGCGGCATAGACGCGCGTGAATCGTCATGCCAACTGACACCAATCGAATTTGTAGATTTGTTTCCGATCTTCGTTCTGGACGTGCGGAGGCAATCTGAACGACTTAAAACCTCTGTACAGGACATACAAATCAAGGTGGACTTTAACGAAGGGGTACCAAATAATACGACAGCATATGCCGTCCTGATCAGCGACCGACTCCTGAATTTTGAATCGGATGGCAGCAAATTCAACGTCGTCTACTAGAAATCGGTTTTTCACATTTAGATACAAGGCCCTCTTTTAGATATATTTTTTCCAAAAATGAAAACTGAATACGTTGCGTTCGGCCTTTCACTGACCGAAGGGCAAAAGCAAACATTGGCTAAAGCTGCGCGCGATGGCACTGGTGCCACGATTCGACTCACTCATGACCAGCTTCGTGGAGACGATAAGCTCGCGCTTACGAAGGTTCAAGCCGCACGAATCGCAAAGAAGATTACCTCAGGCGTTGGCATGGAGCTGAGATTCACCAAAACGCAATTGAAAAAGATGACAAAATCGGGCGGATTTCTTCCACTACTGGCTCTGCTCCCACTGCTTTTTGGTGGGTTATCCGCGGCGGGTGGCGTTGCTGGAGTAGTAAAGGCTGTGCAGAGCAAACAGGCCAACGACGCTGCACTGGCGGAGGCGGAGCGTCACAATCGCGAACTCGAAGCTCAGGTCCGTGGAACCGGTTTATATCTCGGGCGCCAGACATATGGTGGTTGCTGTTCAAAGTGCAAAGGATCCGGTCTCTACTACATCGGGCAAAAAAACTAAAACCGCTGAGCAACTTTGACATAGAGAAAGTCGCCCGAGGTCTGCCGCATTTCCGCGGTGTTTTCATGCGAGATGGTCTGCCAGCCGTGGCTCGTGAGAAGGAGTGTGGAGTTGTTAATTTAGATTCCGGTTCCGGCGATGGTACTCACTGGGTCGCCTATTGGATAGATGGACCTACAGCAGTCTATTTTGACAGTTATGGGCTGGATCCGCCTACCGAAATCTCTCGATATTTAAACCGTTCCATAAGAACACAGACGTTCCAGCTGCAGGGTCCCGATGATGTGGTATGTGGTCATCTCTGCCTGACCGTGCTAAGAGAGCTCGCTGCCGGAAAGAATTTTGAAGACATCGTGCTTGACCTATGTTAGACTTCCGTCACCCTTTTTTGTATAAAAAATGCCGGTTGATAAATTTGGAAGAGACGGTGGAGGTGGGTTGGGAGGGGGGCAGATAAGTGCCGCTGGGCTCGTCCACAAGGCGGGTGATACCATGTTGGGAATTCTATCGGCTGGAGGTTTTCGGCTGACAAATGTGGGAACGCCCACGATGGAAACGGACGCTGCAACAAAGGCTTATGCGGACATCGTAGATCAGGACAACTTACAAATCACCGGTGGAACGATGTCTGGCATTCTAAAAATGGGCGGTCATAAATTGACTGGTTTGCCCACGGACACTCCGGGTTCTGACAGTGAAGACGAGGGTTGGGACGAATTGGTGGGAGAGTCCGACGCTGCGAGTTGGAAACAAATAACAGAGTACGCGAAAGAGCGGGCGCAACAAGCTGAGTTGTATGCAGACGGCTTAAGCTCCGAGGTAACTGGTCTCGTTAAACGTTACGCAGAAGATAAGGACACTGTGCTGGACACTGCCGTCAGGCTGTACGCGGACCAGAAGGCGGCCGCGGCCGAGAGCCATGCAGACCAGAAGCTTGTCGATGCCAAACAGTACACGGACGAGAAGAATGCGGGGCTGAGAGATTCCGTTAGGCAGTATGCAGATGACAAGGACCTTATTGTTAAAAGTTATGTTAATGAACAAGATGTTATCGTCAGGAATGCGTGCGTGCTCAAATCCGGCGGCGTAATGACTGGAAGTTTAGTTATGGGTGGCCACAGAGTTACTGGGCTCCCAACAGAAATTTCAGGATCCGATAGCGACGCAGCGAGTTGGAAACAAGTGTCAACAGCGGTCGCAGGCGCTCTAGTAAAACTCGATAGAGTACCCACGGAATCGTTGCATGTGGTGAATAAGCGGTATGTAGATTCCCGCGACGGTTCTTACAGACAGTACGTGGATGAGAAGGTCACCACCGCTAGAAGATATGTGGACGAGAAGCATGCTATCGTAAGAGGCGGGCATGTGCTCAAAAGCGGCGATTCTATGACTGGTGATTTGACCATGGGTGGCAAAAGAGTGACTGGGCTGCCAACAGAAATTCCAGGATCCGATAGCGACGCCGCGAGTTTGAAACAAGTGACGCAGCTGATCAGCAACGCCACTAAGAATAATGATACGGCGCCGGCGGGACCAAAGTACTTGACTAACAAACGGTATGTGGACGCGAAAAACGTTGAGATTGGAGCTTCCGTTAGACTCTATGCGGACCAGAAAGCTGAAGCTGCTAAGAGGTACGCCAACGAGCAAGATGTTATCGTTAGGAGCGCATGCGTGCTTAAAGCTGGTGATGTAATGACTGGTGATTTAATCATGGGCGGTAAAAGAGTTACTGGGCTCCCTACGAGCGCAGCAACGTCCGAAAGCGACGCGGCGAGTATGGCACAAGTATCGAAGCTGATCGCCGACAACATGACAAAGAGTGATAGAGTACCAACAGAACCGTTGCATGTGACAAATAAACGATACGTTGACGTGAAAAACGCTGAGATTGGAGCTTCCGTTAGACTCTATGCGGACCAGAAAGTTGAAGCTGCTAAGAGGTACGCCAACGAGCAAGATGCTATCGTTATGAACGCCTGCGTGTTCAAATCCGGCAGTACCATGACCGGTGATCTGGCTATGGGTGGTAAAAGAGTGACTGGGCTCCCAACAGAAATTTCAGGATCCGATAGCGACGCTGTGAGTTTTAAACAAGTGACGCGGCTGATCACCATCGCCACTACGAATAATGAAACGCCGCCCTCGGGACCGTGGTACCTGACTAACAAGCGGTATGTAGACGGTGAGATAGCTAATGAAAGGCGATACGCGACGAACATCAAGATTCTCAACTACAGCGGCCATATTCCGCCCCTATCCAGAAACGTTTCCGAAACGGGTTTTATTGCCTCAGCCAACGAATCTTTACCCACTAACCCGCCTCATATGGCATTCAACTCGGGTGTGAGAGGTGAGTGGAAGACGGCGTCCACATCGAGAGGAGATAGTGGGGCTAGTGGGACTTGGTTACAGATTGAATGCCCGACGACTGTGCAAGCATGGAAGGTTAGTCTGGCTGGGGGATCTAGTCCTACTGCACCACGTATCACGTCCTGGACATTCCATGGGATTCACCCCACCGGTCCTGGAGTAGGAATGGCACTCAGTGGTCTCATTTCCTCCACTGTCACTTTGACTAATTCTGCACAAGAGTTCACCTTCACTAATGACGGAGTATACAAAGGATTCAGGTTGATGGTCTTGGCCACCAGCCCACCACGAGCTGCTTTTGGAATATCCCACTTCCAGATCTATACATATTTTAGACACGGGGGACAGTCAGTAGTATAGAAAAGTATGACTGACACGCACTACAAGATTCGGGGGTATCTCCGTCAACACGGAGAAATAGACATGTGCAAATACAGCATAGACAGTCTAGGTGGTGTAGGCCACTGGGGTTACGACATCCCGAAGCCCACCGCAGAGCTATTGACCGCGGTGCCTCAACAACACATCGACTTCGTGTCTGACGATTACCACAGCCGCGATATCTATACGGCGGCTGGAACGGTAACCGCCAGTGCGTGGCAAACTCTTCCATTGACCGCTGCGCGTTTTCCGTGTATAACTTTGCAAACTACCAACGAGGGTGTCTCGTTAGAGTGTGGGTTCTGGAAGCTTACAGTCTTTGGTGTTTGCGGTGGTGATGCAACAGTTCGCGTTATAGCACCGGCAGCTGCTGGTGGTAGCATCGATCGTACAGTCGATATTTCAAGTGGGCAATTTGATGCAGCTAGGGCAATATACATTCCAGGACAAACGAGTTTTAGAATTGAAGGCAAAAAGAGAGGCGTTGAAAGTACTTCATCTATCGAGTTAAACATAACGTTACTGATAGAGCAACTATAAAAACCATGTCTTTGTACCCAACGCTTACGGAGTCAACAATTTTGTCAGACACAACGTCCCAAACATTTCGTCTGCAGAAGATTGGCGATATAGAAGCCTTCCTGAGGTCTGAGGCGATAAGTCGGGGGCAACTGTGCAAAAAGTATAAGAGGGTTGTAGATGTGGCTAATGGGGCCTCGGCCGGCCTTGCTATGGTTAGTCTTGGAACTGGGGTGGGTGGGGCAGCTATGTTAGCCACTGGTATTGGTTTTATTCCTGGTATTGTTCTGGAGAGTTTGGCCATAGCGACGAGTTTTCTGGATATCATTGGAAATGTTGTCAGTAGAAGTTTTGTTGCTAAAGCTTCAAAACATGACGAAATTTGTATTTTGGCGGAAAGTAAGCTAAACACAGTTCATGACCACATTTCGAGGGCGCTAGAGGACACGGCTATTAGCGATGAAGAGTACAAGCTTATTCTGGGAGAGGAGGAGAAATATAGAACGATGAAACGCGATATACAAAGCAAGAATGAAAAAAAAAGAGTTGCCGAGTCAAAGCAAAGACCAGATGGTGGCGGAACTAATCAAGAAACTAACCAGCGCTGGGTCTTGCCCAAGAACCTCAAAATAAAAGTTTTCATCGTAGGTGGTTGGAGTAGTGAGTCTGTAATTCCTAGCGCACCACCGCCGTACGATTAGTGGGCTATAATTTTTACTGGCACACTCGCAAATGAGTTTCATTTGCGTTTGAGCCGGCCTCGTGGGAGGGTCTCGGCCGGCAGCAAACGACACTCTTGCGGTTTGATGTGTTAAGGCAATCCATGATCCTTATTTTTTGGCTTTTGGCCGAATTGGCTTAGAGACGGCCTTTATATCAAATCACTTCTGTTCAGCCCGATTTCAAAGCCCACTTAGCACCATGATTCAAAAGACTTCTAAGCCATGATATCCACAGACACTGCTTGGAAACCGATCGTTGATAAGGGTCAGTGGATCCTGTAGGCCTCTGTGGACCCTTTTCTGTAGAGGCAGTCTTTATATCAAGCAGCTTTTTGTAGCTCCCGATCTCAAACTCTTAGTTAACATCTACTAAACATGAATATGGAAATATAGAAGCGTGGGTGATTAGTCTTGCAGTTGTGTTAAGAACAGAATGTAGGGGGGAGAGACAGACTTTTTGGGAGGCCAAAAAATAGGGAGTGACCGTAATCTATGCCAGAGCAGATGAAGGCATGGACAATGGAGGTAAAGACTGGAGAGGAGAACACTGGTGCCAATCTTGTTGACAGGTGGGAAGCCAAAAATAGGGGAGGGGACTTTTGAACTGATCTGGTTTAAAAAAGATTTTTGAACTGATCTGCTCAAAAAAGAAGCCAAAACATTTTTACGCTCACGTGCGAAAAACTTTGACTTTTTGGCGTTTCTTCAAAATTTGAAGGAGGACAAATGTATGGTGTGCCCCCCACTGCTAATCGTTAGGGGCTTCGCGCTTTCGGCGCTCGCTGTCCGATCCATAACTTTATTTCATGAAATTCCCACACATCCACGTCTGTTCGGCCCACAGCGGGTCCATAATTATCACACCGCATGCCGTTCTGTACGCCCATGCCCAACGCACATGGCACTTATGGCAGTTATTGGACTGAAAACTGGTCTTTACAAAGTCGTGTACGTCGATGTATGTCATTAATAGTTTTGCGTGTGAGATGCATTTCATTCATCTTACCACAAATTGTGACATACAGCGGCGTAAAGCGACTGTAAATGCACTAGCATTCACGGTAAACAGATTTCTACAACCCATGCCATATGGCGTGCTGTAAGTTTTAGACTTATCTGATGTCAATTTCTGGCCAAATATCTAAAGTTGGAATAAAGTACTACCAATAAAAATTTTGTATGATTTTCATATTACGATACTTTTCGTATAAAACGACTCTAAACTGACGGGTTTTAACATGGCAGAGATAGGAACTTTTCATTGTTTGTCCCGTGGATAGACCATAAGCACTAGCGCGCCCTAGATTCGCACTTTCGTCGCCAGTAGGCCATCTTCCTCCCTAATAACATCTTTGGTTCTAACCGTGAAAGTAGTCGCACACGAGACAATTTCTCAAGCGCTACCCACGCTAAGCATAATTTATAGCACCACCTTATTCACGAGTGTTGCATCAAGTCAGAAATATTCGCCAGCAATACTATGTGAAGAACAAAATCCGGTTGCCAGTAGAACACAGAGAGGGATACTTACTTAGAGTAGTGGTAACATCAGTGGCGTGAAGAGCAAGAGGTAGCGGGATCGCTTAATCACGCGACCTCCCCAAATTTAGGTCCACTCAGCCTTTCATTCGCGAGATGGCGCGTTGTTAAAATGAGATGTAGGACGTGATGGGCGCCTTGCATGGCTGCCGTGTACAGTTAAATTCGACTCATGTAATAACTTGTGATCATCCGTTCATACTGATTTGTAATCATACTGCGTTATTGTCAGTTTGAAGATATTAAACGAAGATTACTAGTCCTTCCGGTGCAGGTCTGTATATCGGGCGACGCATCTCCTCCACTCTCCTCTGTCCACCGCTAGCCTCTCCGCCTCATCCCACGTCAGCTCCAGACATCGATCTTGGTACCTACTGCTCTCAAAGCCACTGTGTTATCCATTAGGCCTACTCTACGGCCCACCCCCAAGAAAAAGAGCTATTAACTTATTGTTGGTTGTGTTTGATAGAACAGGATCTCTCCGTCTCTATTTGTCTCTGTCGCTCTCTCTCTCTCTCTCTCTCTCTATATATATATATATATATATATATATATATATATATATATATATATATATATATATATATATATATATATATATATATATATATATATATATATATATATATATATATATATATATATATATATATATATATATATATATAAATATAATATATATATAATATATATATATATTATATATATATATACATATATGTTTTTAGGTCGATATCGGTTTCAGGTTTTCTTTTCTCGGTATCCTTTCAGAGTGGAGTCGGTTTGAGTATAATATTTCTAATGTCGTGATATCAGTATAGGAATATACATGCTTTTGATTCTTCGTGTTCCTAAATTACGCTTTAAATTTATAATCCGAAATTTTGCCTCCCTAATAACATCTTTGGTTTAAACTGTACAGTGAGTGTTCTGTAAATTTGCTAAATATTTGGATTTTTTTTACGTTTTCAGCAGCTGCATATTCGTTATAAGTTCGTATATAATTGCATGTGGTTCTATACACGACGTCTCATAAGAAATGCAGTTATTGTTGAATTACAATGCTCCCAATACTGCGTATAGTCCAATGCAGATGTCCATTGCTCGCGAGAAGTTCGTGGAAATCTGCTGTGCGCAAGATTCTGAGATTGTGAGGGGACAGAGGGTGAGGAGTCATATTAAGCCGGGGGGCCCGTAGACTAATGGATAAAAAAACTGGCTTTGAAAGCAGTAGGTACCAAGATCGAACCCCGTAGACCCCGTAAGGTTTATTCAGCCTTCCACACGCTAGGTGGCGGCGGCGGTTAAATGAATAGTAGGCTGTGATTGGCGCCCTGTGGCTGCCGTATAAAAACAGTTATATTCGACTCCTGTACAACTATTATCATGTGCTTCTACTGTATACATGTATGTAAGGCGCCCTGTGTGGCTGCCGTTTCTGCTATAAGTATGTTCACTGTACAGCGCAGTGCGGTTAGCAGGCGCTTAAATAAAGAAAAGATTATTATTATTATTATTATTATTATTATTATTATTATTATTATTATTATTAATAATAATAATAAAAATAATAATAATAATAATAATAATAATAATAATAATAATAATAATAATAATAATAATAATACGAGGACCGCTAACTCCTGAACATAACGCCTCTCTGAGGGCAGTTTCTAATAGCCCGAGGGATCATTTCTACCTCGGGCGATAAAAAAATAATAATAATAAGATTAATTTTCAAATATTTAGTATCTGACTCCTGATGGATTATATGTACCTCGGGGAAAAATAATAATAATATGATTGAGGGTCCATATACGGAATTGCAAATGATGAGGGATTATAGCGTTATGTCAGATCCTTCCAAAAAGTATAGCCGTGGCCCAGACTTGAGGCACCTGCGGGCCGGTCACGGTACCAGTCTGTCAGGTGACCTTTGTAGCTGAAAGTCTGCCTGTCTGACTCTCTGTGCCTTAGTTTGTCTGGCTTTTGGTTTACCAGTGTATCTGGGCCTAAGTACTTTTGTGTTACATACTCCTCACTCTGTCTACATACACGAAACAAGGTGGAGACTGCGATCTCTGGGAAGGCACAATTTAATAAAAATGTTATATTGATTGGCGTTGTTTAAAAGTCGAGGTACGATACCCCAGTCCAAAAAGTAGGTGGTACGGGTAACCCTCGTATCCCCTACAAATTACGCCTATGGTTTCTCGTGCGGCATATTAACAACTCTATATATTTTGACCTGCGTCCGTGTACAATTTTAGACTCGCAGTTTTTCTGACAACTAAAGCATTGAGTCTCTATAGTCGTCTCGACTACTACAACTCCACTGGCTCCTGCTTTCTGCCCGCATCCAATTCAAGGTCCTCATCCTTGTCTCTAAGGCTCAACTTGGTTTTGTTCCGAAATATTTATGTGACTTAGGCCTTATTCTTCGTCCTCGCTCTACTGCTTTTCTCCGTCTTCTTCTTTCCTCTGACCGTTTGGACCTCCTCGTTCCCCGTGTCAGGCAGTGATGATGGGCAATAGTTAACTAAAAAGTTGCTAACTATTAGTTTAACTAAAAAATTTTAGTTAAGGAAGAAGTTTAACTAAAAAAAATAGTTTAGTTAAAACCATAGTTTAACTAAAAAATTTTAGTTGCTAACTAAAAAGTTTAACTAAAAAAATCAGCAATATGCAACTATTTTTCCACAGTGAACATTGAACACTGTCAGCAAAAAAACATTTTGACACTGCATGGTTGTAGCATTTACAGCAGGGGTGGGCAACATACGGCCCGCGGGCCGGATCCGGCCCCCGTGGACTTTTCAACCGGCCCTTGGCATGTCTTTAACATTAGCACTGTGTCTGGCACTTGGGACTCCTTTATCCGACCCTACATGAATGTCTGGATCTCTGTACGTAGGCCTATATATAGGCCAACATTAAAATATCTGTTTCTTATTTATTAAGAATCCGGCCTCTAGTCTAGTCAACTAATTCACTACTCATTCATCAATGTAATCACTTTCTGCCTGAAACAATACCACAGAGTGGGTAGGTTCAAAACTTTGGAAGCTACCTTCACTTAGATTTCATGCCCTGAAAATGGTTGCACTGTTTCCAAGCACCTATATTTGTGAACAGTTCTTCTCAAAGATGAAACTAACAAAATGCAGAAGCAGATGCAGACTAACAAATGACAATTAATCTTTCCAATGAAATCTGAATTGCCACTTCGAACATTAAAGCAACCATACTGGATAAATTGTGTCGTGAGAAGTGTCAGATTTCACAAAAATCATTAAATAGGCCTATAGCACACCAAGCAAGTGGATACAGTGTACACTAACAGTTTTATGTATTTTTTAAACTGAAAATCTTATAGCATATTTAGTATTTGATTGTAGTGTAGGACTGCAGGTAATTAGGATAATTATGTTTTCATCATAAAAATTATCTTCATTTAGTTTAACATAAATTTAACCGTAGCGGTTATATCGCAATAGTTAGTTTGAATAAAATTAATATTGTCTTATTTTCTTGGGCAAATGAATCTGCAAAAATTAGCCCGCGATTGGCATGCGGCCCTTGAGCTGCCCTTAAAATCTTAGAGCGGCCCTCTGTTAAAAGAAGTTGCCCATGCCTGATTTACAGCCTGTGTTTTCAAATTCATACACTACTTACAGTGCACATGTAACTATAGCCAGAACAGTACACATTGCATAGTTTGAAGGTGAAATTGTCATTGACGCTTTGCATTATTACAGTTCACTTAACCTCTTTTATTGCAAAAATGTTTGTTGTAAATAGTTGGAAAATAGTTGGAAAAAGTTTAACTACTTTTTTTAGTTTAGTTAACTAATTTCCAAAATCAGTTGCCAACTTTAGTTTAACTACTTTTGTTTTAGTTGGAAAATAGTTTTAGTTTAACTAAAAAAAAATAGTTTAGTGCCCATCACTGGTGTCAGGACTTCACTGGCTCAACCTATAGGTCTTTTGCTTCCATTGGCCCAACCCTTTGGAATGATCTTTCTCCGTCCGTTCGTTCTTCTATTCTCTCGCCCAGTGTTATTTTCGTTCCTAAAATCATTTTAGTTTTAGTTTCTATTTCTGTCAGGTGTCAATCATTTCTATTTAGTTTCAGTTTTAGTTTTTCATTTTTCAATCATTTTCGTTTCTATTTCGTTTCTATTCCTGAAATCATTTTAGTTTTAGTTTAGTTTCAGTTTCTCAAAAACAAATCATTTTAGTTTTCGTTTTTCAAATCATTTTAGTTTTAGTTTTCGTTTTTCACATCATTTTACTTTGAATGTAAGTTCTGAAAAAGTAGGTTAGCATACCTTTAATGAAGAAGAAAGTACTCGAGACCCTTATTAGCGGGACTTGGTGGGTCCTTTCAGGTGCCTCAATTGTGCTCATCCGAGCATTCATAGTGCAAGACGATATAACTCGTACTGTAAACGTTTTGATGGACCAATAAACTGGTGGTTATGGTAACTTATGGTTATAAAAAAGTTGGTTATAGACTCTAGTCGCCTTATATATTCTGTAGAATCAGGTTCTTTCCTTGAAATGCAAGCATCCAGATTCTGTATTTACGGGCTTTCCCTATCCCCCACTTTACGCTTAGACTGTGTTTTCTTGTTTCTATCTTCCTTTGAAGTTAAGAGTGTGTGAACCTCGGCATGGTTATGACTTATGTGTGTTTTACGATTTGTTGGCTTTTACCTGTAATAAAAAATTACAAAACATGTTTCTTAGTGTGATTACTACTGTATATTTTCACATACTAAAGCAAGGGTGTGTAGCCAAAAGAAGAATACGGAAAAAGTAGCGAGTATGATGCGTAAATTGCGTAGTTACGTACCAGCTATGCGAACCCCACACGGCTCTCCTTTATCATTCAGAACTGTACATCGGCTTTTGTCGTTATCTTCTTCATATATAAAGTATTCCCATACAATACTTTCGCATCTCCTACCGGATAAAAGCTTTACTAGACTCATTATTAATAACAAATTTCTTAAACACGAACCCACCGTTTGAAATAAGTTGTAGACCGCAAACAGGAAGTTGTATCCTGACAATAGTTTTAGACATGTAGACATGCGCCGTTCAACAGTCGTGCCGATAATTTAATAATAGAGATCGTTTGAATTTTCAATTTCGAATCTCGTTTTTAATAAAATACATGGTTGGATTTTCAATACTTTTCGTTCCAAAAATCATTTTCGTTTTAGTTTTTATTAGTTTTACATCCATTCTTTTTCGTTTTTATTTAGTTTTCGTTTCTAAAATCTTTTTCGTTTTAGTTTTCGTTTTCGTTAACGATTGACTTTTCTTTTTCGTTTTTATTTCGTTTTCGTTAACGATAATATCACTGCTCTCGCCTTCTATCTGTACTGTATGTGACGTCTGAGTCTCTGCTCTATCTCTCTCAGTCGCACTCTATCTTTCTTGTTTGTTACGTCACTGCTGTATCTCTATTTCTGCCGCCCTCTATCTTTCCTGCATGTGACGTCACTGCTTTATCTCTCTGTCTGTCGCCCATTATCTTTCCTGTTTGTTACGTCAATGTTATATATCTCTGTTTCGCTCTGTATACTGTTCTTGTTTGTGATGTCATTGCTCTGTAATTCGGCGTGATCTTTTTTTAGCCCAGGGCTAAAACAGCCTTAGCCCAGCACCGGGCGTTTGCTGTAGTGCCGTAGTGGTGTTCCACGATCTGGAATGCCCCCCCCTCTGCTGAGGGCCAAACTAATGACTGGCTTTTCCTAATCGGTTTCGCGTTCCTTAAAGGCATTTCTGTTTCCCCGGGGTTTCTGTGCTCAGAGCGCCTCTGAATAGTTATTCTGCGAGAGGCGCTTTATAATAAATTTCTAGGTACAATATAAATTATACAATACAATACAATATTGTATATGTGTGTATGCATAATGAATGAATGCAGGCAAATATTTCTTTAAATAAGTTTTAAAGAATGCAACGCATAGAAACTATAAGACCTCAAAAAATTAATTGTTCACTCAAAAACATGGGACTCGAGTAGTAATTGCCTTTATAGGCTACACGAACTTATCCGCCTCAAACTCACAGAATGATTATTGTGAAACTATTAATCTGTGTAGGACTAGTCGTTTTGAATACTTATATCTTAATCTCCAAACTTCTAAAGCGCCACTCGAAGGCCAGACGCAGGGCACCAGCCTATTCACGAGCGCTGCGTCAAGGAGAGGGGTTTTCAAGAGAGTAGTCCAAAAGAGGTCCGAGTCTGGTTTCCAGAGGGCCAGATCAAGAGAGGAGGCAGAGGAGCTGTTAAGGAGGGCGTCGTTTAGTGCGAGAAGAATTGGAAGGCGGAGGATCAGATAAGTCAGGATAGGAGTAATTGAAAAGGTGAGATTTCAGTTTTGAGTGGAAAGCCCGAGGGGTTATAGAAATATAGATGGAGGAATACGAGGAGAAGGATGGATGACGGGTTGCAATGATGACGGAGGCACTGAGAAACTGCGGAATTCAGAGGGGAGATCATTCCAGAGGCGTGGTGCTGTGTTGGATGAGTGATTTCAGGTTCGCAGTCCTCAACTTAGTTTTCAGGAATTTAGTATAAAGCTTTGCCAATATTTCAAATTCTTTCTTGTTTAACGCTGACAATATGTTGGGTTTCGGATTGACAGAGAGCTTTTGTTGTCTGAAGACGGCCACTATTTTCGGAAAGCGTTTGAACAGTCGATGTAACGGCCATCCTACTCCCTCTGTAGTCCTCCGTTATAGTTGTTCCTGAATGGGAGTGGTTTGGTGACGATGCTCCGCCCTCGCAATAGAGGTATCCGCGAGGATCAGGCCGAGTGGGCGGAGACTTGCATAAGTAGGGCGACGCCTTTCCGCAGACCCTGTAGTGAATCTCCCAATGTCTATGTTGGCAGAAGATGCCACAGTATCGTGCTTGATTGCAGCCACTGCACGTTTCGCTTGCCACGCGCCCGCAGTTCCAGCAGCTCTGTTCATAAAAAAATATGCAGGTATTTACGATTACACATTCCTTCTATGTGACAATTAGACGTCAAACACCAATGAAATCAGAAGACATCGTTAAACACCTTCAGCACAACATATCAATGCGCACTTATCCATACGTAATCAGACGGTGGCGCTGCCTGGCGAATTAAGTTGAACCTTGTAATTAGATATCGATTAAATAGGGCCTACAATGGCCCTACATAGAGGAAAGGAAGGCATAGAAAGAGCGAGGGAGAGAGCGAGGGAGGAGGAAAGGAGACAGAAATGTGTATCGGAACAAAACTACAGTTTATTTCCTTGATGAAGATATCAGTTTCGTTTAACGACGCCTTCGTATCGAAGACGATCAGCGAGACATATTTTGACCTATTGCTTTAGTTTTTTATTTGCATTTTGCAGGATGTTTGAGACTTACTTCGTTGCAGTCGACCTGTCGATTGAGAAGCTCTGCCACTTCGGTCTTTGTCCTTTCCCGCACTTCATCGAGTGTCCTATCAATGTCCAGCCTGTCGGAGGACAAGGCCTCGCTCGCCTTGGCCTCAGCCGCAGCGACGGCCTTCTGCAGCTCGAGCATCGCCTGACGCTTGACGTCGTTTACTGCGCCCTCTGCAGTCCAAAAAATATATTCAGTCATTGGCAGGTTCTAGCTTCTACTCTTTCTACATGTTTTCCCTCCGAGCACTGTCTATCTTTCTGTCCCTTTGTGTGTGTTTATATGCATTTTGTATGTATCTATACATGCATTATGTATATATGTATGCCTGCTTTATGTATGCATGCATTATGTATGTATGTATGTATGCATAATTGCATATGTATGTATGTGGTCTGTCGTTTGTTTATTAGGGTTGATACAGGCATGGGCGGCGATCCCGGGCGGTCTATAGGGGGACAAGACCCCACCTTTAACAGTGGGGGACACACTATACGGTTGTCTCCCCCTCAAATTTTGAATAAACATCAAAAAGGTCGACATTTTTTCGCGCATGAGCGCGACAACATTTTCTCACCTCTTTCTTTAACCAGATCAGTTCAAAAGTGTCTCGTGTCCCCCCACCTGTCAAACAAGATCGCCGCCAGTGGATACAGGTCTTACCAACAGTCTATAGATGAGATCTATCATCTACAAGTGATCATGATTACAGAATTTAATTGAATGTGAAAGATTTTAGGAAATGAAAATGTGCAGGCAGTTGGAGAGGTATAGATGCATAAGTCTAAAGTGCCTGCTATAATTCAATGCAATACAGCTTGGAATAATTTTTATTTCAGGCACCATATCAATCAAAACCAAGCTTCACATAGTCCCACAATAAGCACTTGAGGCAAAATAAAGAAATCAATAGATTAGTAATAATAAAAACAAATAATAATAATAATTATTATTATTAGGGCCTATTATTGTTTTTTCCCCTCCAAATCCTGAGGGATCCTTGATACCTCAGTAAATATAATAATAATAATAATAATAATAATAATAATAATAATAATAATAATAATAATAATAATAATAATAATAATAATAATAATAATAATAATAATAATAATAATAATAATGATATGGTGCCTGAAATAAAAATAATAACGCATCTCAATTTGCACCCAGCGTTTTAACGCAGTTGCTTTTAGAGGCACATTCACTTTACACTCCGGGGATGAGGACCACGTACTCCAAGCTTAAAATTTCAATCACTGTTAATATCTTAGAGCCTGAGGGATCTTACTTACCTCGGGCGATAACAAAAATAATAATAATAAAGTGCCTGAGAGATATTGTGTACCTCAGGGCAAACAAATATAAATAATTAATAATAATGATAGGCAAAACAGAATGACCTTATATGTGACACAACAAGACATGTCATGAATATGGACGTTGACGAGTCCATGGTTACAAATTATAGCCATAATAATACCTCAATACCTGTACAGCGTATTAAATCCAATCGTTTGTCTTCCTTCTGCTGAATTTCTGCTTTCGATGACTCAACCGGAAGCTGTTCCTTGGTGACTGTTCCATTCGCCAGAGTCCTGTTGCAGAAGGAGGAAGAGGACGACGAAGAAGAGGAAGTGGACGAGGAGGTTAACGGAATGTTCCATATGTTCTTTGAAGCCAGACTGTTCTTACTTCTCTGCACGGCTCTCTCTTGCAGGACATGTAGCGCCCTCTGGCATCGCTCTGCCAGACCCACAATGCACTGCAGTATCTATTTATAGCCCAGCAAACATGATATATAGATATATTGATGGATAGGTATATGCTAGATAGGTAACAATATTAGATATATGCTTATAGATATACTGATTAAGCTGTGAAAACTACTAGCATAAGTATATGCTGTTTATTTACATGTGGTATGTGTAGTGTAACCGTGAACAGTCAGTTTTAAACTATGAATTCTTTATATCATTTGGTCAATGGTTTCACAGATCAACACATAATATACAATAACTTACATTTTGTCATACACAAGTCTTTAAGTAAATGTATGAGAAACAACGAAAGCTAAATACTTACTACTCCAATAGATAATCAACAGATCTAGTGATCCTTAATAATAGTTTCTCAGTTCTGTGTATACGTCTGTCTGTCGTAAGACAAGCGCTGTGACTCACGCTGCTTCAGAGGCCGTAGGACGACTCCAGTCGCACGATGCATCGACTGGAGTCGCATATGCTGCTTCAGTGACCGTAGGCCGACTGCAGTCGATTAGTGGCTGCAGTCGATGCATAGGGCAGCCGGCCTTAGGCGCCCGAAATTTACTGCCGCCCTACTTCTACCTCTCCCTCCATCTCACACCTTCTATATCCCTCAATATGGAAAACGATCTGTCGGCAGATTGAGGGGGGAAGCATCGATTGATCACGTCCAATACGCCATATCTCTCCCTCTCCCGTCATATATGACGGGCAATCATCTAGTATTATATTGCTTGACTGACTGATTAACTTACTGACTAACTAACTGACTGGCTCGTTCTCTCCATCGCTGCTTACTGACTCACTAATTGACTGTCTAACTCACTGACTTACTGACTGAATTATGGCCCACTGAGTTACTCACTGACTGGCTGACCTGACTGAATGAGCATAGATAAACTCACTGTTTCGACATAATTCCAATCGTCATCAAAGGGATCAACAGATCCGATACGAGAACAATCTAAAAGGCATTTGGATGGTATAAGATCAGTTAGAAGATATTAAATAATACTGAAATAGTTAGACAATCACTTTCCCATCTGGTGAATGTCCGTTCCAAGTGCTATAGATATACGAGGCGTAATCTTAACATATCTCGTGGTTATAGGCTACTCTTAAGCCTCATGCACAAAACTGGTGTATAATATTAGTAATGATGACCCTATTGGCTGGTTACGGTGATACTGTGACTATGATTGTGACGATGACTGTGACTAAGAGTCTATGACTGTGACTGTGAATGTGATGATGCCCAGATTCAGCCTATTCTCTCGTCTGCGAGGCATATAGTCAGTGTTTAGATGCATACCTGTACATACATACATATGCAAACATACATACATGCATACATACATACTTACCCACATATAGATATACACAATATACATGCATACATACACACATACATGCATACACACATGCATACACACACACATACATACATGCACACACATACATACATACATACATACACACACATACATATATGCGCATATATATACATAATATCTATACATACAGTTATAGTTATAAAACTTCATAGGTCTACATAACATATAAACATGCATGATTCTTTCTAAGAGGTAAACAATCTTTACCACTCTGCTCAAGACTGAAAATTTCTGTTGTTATCGGACTTAAAAGTGCGCAACTGAACTAATGTATAAGGACTTTAATCAGATTTCCATTTTACCGTATACATATATGTAGGCCTACATATTATGATGAAGCTGATTAAACGTGGATTTTACCAGAATAGAAACGATTCCTGGTCTTGTGTTCTTGGTCTCTATCCAGGCATTGCGTAATCAACCGAACAGTATTTGCGTCTCCCAGTGGAGGAGGAATACCGGTTAATCCATTCGATGCCTTGTAAGGTAATGAGTCGAACTGGCCGCCACTCGCGCCATCTGCCGAATGAGTGTTGCAGGCATCATCTAGCGAATGGACGTTGCTCTGATAGGTGGGACTACTGCACGTGCGTATACGCTTCGCTGTTGGACTGAAAGCTCCGTCGTTCGTCTGGTTACCGTTCTCAGACGATCTAAAATCAAAAAGTCGTTACCATCATCGTCGTCTGAAATCAAATGGCAGTCATTATTATCATACATCCAGGGTCGTAACTTTAGTCCAAAAAGTGGGGTACCAATTTCTTACATACACGAAGCAAGGCGGAGACTGCGATCTCTGGGAAGGGACAAATAATAAAATATTGATTGGCATCGTTCAAGAAGTGGGGGTACGGGACCCCTCAGTCCAAAAAGTGGGGGAGATTACAAATTACGCCTATGCATGCATCTTTAAAGGTTTTTGCATGAATTCTTTTTCATAGATGTAGGTAGGCCCTATCGAAAAGAAGCAAGACATTTTATGACATTAAACGCAGCATAGTCTACAACTGGCCTAACCTAAGGCTAAAGTTTGACGCACTATCATTAGTTGTTTTTGTTGCTGTTGCTGCTGTTCTTCTTCCCCTATATCCTTCTCCTCCTTCTTTTCCTCTTCCTTTTTGCTTCTGCTTCTGCTTCTGC
This sequence comes from Allolobophora icterica, assembly GCA_963556255.1. Classification (NCBI taxonomy): domain Eukaryota; kingdom Metazoa; phylum Annelida; class Clitellata; order Crassiclitellata; family Lumbricidae; genus Allolobophora; species Allolobophora icterica. The sequence goes on along the minus strand of OY744609.1, from coordinate 47,049,374 downwards.
GCCTGTGTTTTCGTCTGCATTCATAGGCGCCGACTTTTAGTAAAAGGTACTGGGCATGATACCGCAAGAATTTCATTCCCATGATCCCGTGATCGGATGATCCCATCGCATATCATGTCCTGCTTCCTCTTTGCTCAATCATAAAGACAAGCACACAGCAACCACGAGTAGGCCTATTACCAGGAAAAAACATTTTTGGTTTTCTGTAACTACTAACTAGTACTAACTAACTACTTCACTTTCACTAACAAATCATATATTATAAATTTATAACAGTTTCATACACACACACATAAGGTTTGCCTGTAAAACAGACTTTAGTTAGAGTCTTACTTCAACTTCATGGTAAATGTATTTTTTCGAACAGTGCATTTACTTATGAATTCGTCAAGAAATGTGTCTATGTCCACTGCTTAAAAGTACATAAGTAAGTTTTATTAAGCATTTTGAATTTTTTTTATTTTTAATGGGCAAAAAAGTACTGGGGCGAAAATACACTCTCGCCACAGAACCTTGGTGAGTACTGGGGCGAAAGTCCCTGTTGCCCCTGCAGTGGAGTCGGCGCCTATGTAGACTGCATTAGTAGATCTTCAGAGTTTGTCTCAGTAGTTTGTTGCTACCAGTTACGGACATGGCCAGGGTCATCTTCACTCACGAAGGCGCATGCCGATGAAACGGCGGACAACAATGGATGATCTCTAGGGCAATAATGTCAGATGTGAATCCCAGGTTACGAAATTACTCCTCTCTAACAATCGTAATCGACTTCATACGTCAATCTTGCTTAAATTATATGTATATTCATCAAGTGTTTCCTCCCTCTAATCGAATTTGTGAGCCAATCTTACTTAGATTATATCATCCCTTACTTACTTGTTATAACTGAAATCACGAACTGGTCTCTTGCGGTTCCTGTCTTTGTCGTTAGGTGGCGTCGATGACTTCGTCTGAGCAGCTCCGATCTGACAGTCGGTGCTGGGCAAGACGTTTGCGTCGTTGCTTGACACCTGTTGTTGTTGCTGCTGTTGTTGTTGTTGCTGCTGCTTCTGCTGCTGCTGCTGCTGCTGCTGCTGGTCACGGCTGGGACTTATTGGAGACAGTTGTGGTAATTCATTCAACCGGGACTGCACCTCCTCCTGAAGTATTGGCAGATTGGACTGTCAAGAAAAAGGCACAACATCAACATCGGTTTCGCCCATGAACGATTCGACGCAATGATGTTAATTGATGTAGGACAATATAAGGTCAACTAGGGCACAGTATGTTAAGATAAGATAGGAAAGGGCAACATGAAACGAGACAAGACAAGACAACTTAGGACAATAGAATAGGATAGGATGAGACGAGACAAGATTGGCTATAGGATAAGATAAAAGTAGGCTGCGATAAGTTAATCGTTTGTAATTAATTCGATAAAACGCCTCGATCAGGAACAGAATGGTAAACTTTGTTCCAAGAGGTTAACACGGAACAACGTTCGTCAACAAAACATAAACAGTTTTCTAACAACAGAGTACCAATCGCTACTGGTTGCACAAAACGATGACTATCGTATTCATGTGGGACACTTCAGGATTCGAACTCCATAGGCCTACCACACGGTGAAATTAAGGCCTAAACGACGCCAAAACATTAGACTAGTTCTCATTATCTTCAATAAATTGTATTGAAGATAATGAGAATAAATTCTAACAACCGAAGAAGACAGTCGACGCTGACTAGACTTGTTTGGAGCGCGCCCTTGTAGAGGCGCTATATGAATTGTTGATTACAATTACAATTACCTTGAGAAAGGGAATGACGAAAGGCCGCAGAGGAAAGTTAGTTGTTCTATGCAGTTGATCGTGGAAATCCTCGACAGTGATCGTGTTCTCCTACAACCACAACAGCCGACAATTGAAGAGAAGTGTGCCAAGAACTGTATTGTATTGTATTGTATTGTATTGTATTGCATTGTATTGTATTTATGCATTTATAAAGCGCCTCTTGCAGTACAACCTAATCAGAGGCGCTCCCAGTGCGAATAGCTCCGTGAGAAAAGAGAAGTCTTAAGACAGCGAGAAGTATAGCAGAAATGATAGCAGAACTGTCTTTTAAGAATGACCATCTCAGTGATTGACTGACTGATCTATTGACTGTCATAAATTATAGCCTACTCTGTCATATACCACGACGACGATGACCAACATCATCGCCACAACAACTCCTCTGTTGGTTTGGTTCTACGTGTATGAGAGAGCCTGCTAGTTACTGAACTGCCAAGCATCTTTCAGGGGATAGCAGACAGGTTCACAGAATCAGCAACACAAAGCTTAAGATAAACACTCGCCTACAACTATTACACAGCCACCTTAATGATTTCCATCCCCATCGTCATCACCACCACGTTTTCGTCGTCATCATCATCATAAGCAACAACGACAACAACAACATCATAGTGGTCATTTTGTCGTCATAGTCACGGTTGCCACCATCATCAACTTATTATCATGTCATGTTAATCAATTTCATGTCATTTATATCGCATCACATAACATCATGTGTCATATGTCACATCAGTGTTAATGTCACATCACATCTCATCCTGTTATATGTTAAATTAATATTATCACTGTGAGGATAATCGGTCCTTACGATGAGCGCGCGCACGAGGGAGTTGACCTCGTGACCTATGGCGGGTGAAATATCTGCGCCGAGTCTTTCAAGCGTCGCCAGGAATCGCTTCAGTTTGCCCAGCTGCTGCTGCTGCTGCTGCTGTTGGTGGTGATGGTGGGCAGGAGATGAATCTGATGGAGGAGGGCTGCAGCGGCGGCTGGTCATGTCTGGCGTTGTTTGTGATGGACTGCGACCGTTGAAGAAAAGATCGTTACAACCACCGACGGACCGACGGCGTCTGTAACCGTCCTCACCTAAAAGAATGTAACGACGCATTCATTATCATCATCATCACGATGACTTAGTCAACATGATGATCAAAATGATGATCAGGAGGATGAGGAGGAGGAGGAAGAAGAGAAGGTAGAGGAGGAGGAGGAGGAAGAGGAGGAGGAGGAGTGTACAGATTTCCATGGATGATTTTATTTAGCTTTAGTCTTAAAGTGTCAACAGCGCATTCAACTGCATGCAGTCAGACAAACACTATGTTCCTTTGCTTTACTTTACCATCGTGATCGTAATCGTCATCTCCAAACTTCTAAAGCGCCACTCGAAGGCCAAGAGCAGGCAGCAGCCTATTCACGAGCGCTACGTTAAATCAGATGGGTTTTCAGGAGAATAGTCCAAAAGAGGTCCGAGTCCGGTTTCCAGGGGGCCAGATCAAGCGAGAAGGCAGAGTAGCTGTTAACTTAAGGCGGGCGTCGTTTAAGGCGAGAATTGGAAGGCGGAGGATCAGATGAGTCAAGGTAGGAGTACTCGAAAAGATGAGACCTCAGTATTGAGTGGAAAGCCCCGGGGTGATTGATAGAGGGACATGAAAAGGAAGATAGAGGACGGGTTGCAAGGATGATGTCGGAAAGGAGACTCTGTGGAATTCAGAGGGATCGTTCCAGAGGCGTGGTGCTGGTTTGGATATGGCTCGGTTGGAGAACCTGAGGTCAGTAGTGACTCGGGGTCGAGAAAGACTGAGATAGGAATATGATCGGGTGGGGCGGGTTGCCTGGATGGCGAAGAGATCACGGAGGTACACGGGCTGGGAATATTGTAGGGAGTTGTAGATTAGTGATAGGACGTTGAAGTGGATTCGCTCTGGGACTTTTAGCCAGTTGAGTGATTTGAGGTTGGAGATGTGGTTAAAGAATTAAGGAGATATGTTATCAAAAGTAAAACCAATATTGCGCACGGGAGGGGGTCAGAGGTGACGGTAAGAGACAATGAGTTAGTCGATATGTGTATGGAAGGGTAAGGGATTTTCTTGATTTGATCCGGAAGGCCTATAGGTTGGTGAATTCTGTTTTGGAAGGGTTAAGGCAGCGGAGATTGGATGACATCCACTGTGAGATTAGGTTAACCACGTAGAGTAATTGTGTGATGGAGGTGAAAAAGAGCTTGGGGAAAAGGATACGTAGAGTTGGGTGTCGTCTGCGTAGAAATGGTGGTCAACAGAGAAGAATTTTATGAGATGGCTTAAAGGTGTGGTATGCAGGATGAAGCAGAGTAGCTGTTAAGGCGGGTGTGGACCAGGGCGGAGTTTTGAGGGACACCACAGAAGAGAGGGAGGGGTTATCAGCAGTGGCCGGAGGCTTTGGCAGAGAACTTGAGAGAAGGATCGGAAAGACAAGTAGGACTAGAACCAGAATAGAGCAGTGCCAGATGCACCAAACCAAGAAGGTAGTCGTTGAAGAAGGAGGTTGTGATCAATGGTGTCATATGCGGCGGGGATGTCGAGCAGACAGAGGCAGGAGACTTGTTGATGGCTGACGGCAGAGACCAGTTTATTGCATATATACAGAGACGCAAGTAAAGTTTCTGTGGAGTGGTGCTTAGTGAAGCCATATTGGTGTGGGCTAAGAAGTGAATTAGAAGAGAGGTAGTCGTTTAACAGAGCAAGGACAATTCGTTCAGTTAACTTAGAAAGAAAGGAAAGATTGGAGATGGGACGGTAGTTAGATATGTTTACCTAATCAAGGTTTTATTTAAAGAACGGGAGTGACTAGAGAGTGCTTAAAGGCCATTGGAAGTTGCCGGTAGAGAGTGAGAGACTGATAATTTTGGTTCGACGTTCGACTGAAAATGTATCGGAATTTGTGTACTTAGGCAGTCTGCTAACATAGAATAATGATTGCACAAGGGACACAAAAGCAAGAATATATCAAAGGCGAGAGGAGTTCTGGCAGGACTAAATATCATTTGGAAGACCAAACAAATCAGTTAAAAGACCAAATTAAAAATCTTAAAACATGTGTGTTTAGCACAGCTCTTTATGCCTGCGAATCATGGACAATTAAAAAGACGGACCAGGATAAAATATTGGCATTTGAAATGTATTGCTACAGGAGGGTAGGCCTACTACAGCTAGATTGGACAATGAAGGTGACAAATTTGGAGGTCCGAAGAAGACTGAATGTATAGCAAGGTCTAATGCAAACAGTAATGAGGAGAAAACTAAGTCTATTTGGGCATATATGTAGAATGGATGACAATGGAAAAATAAAAACTGTGACGATGGAAACTATGAATGGAAATGGGCGGAGGGGTAGACCTAACAGAGAGTGGACAGATGACATCAAAGATTGGTGCAAACAAGATCTGCACAGCTTAAGAATATTAGCACAAGACCGGGGACTTTGGAAGAAAGAGATGAATCATGCATTGGACACCTACAGGCCTTCGGCCCACGGATCCTGACGATGATGATGATGATGATAGCCGCAACAGGTGCGCTGGCAGGTGCCGACAACGACGCTGTATTGCATTGTTAATATACACGACTCCGTCAACATTAAACCATGCACATCGAGCGGTATTCAGAGGGAGGGCTTGCGCCAGATGGGTGAGTCTCCTGAAATTGGATCCAATTCGCACGAATCCTATGACTCATCACTTTAGAGAAAAGTCGGACATGGTTAAGACCCCAAACGATCCTCCTCCCCGTTCAGCGTCATCCGCAGCACAGCAAAGGCAAACGCACCCTCATTAGAAGGCCATAAAACGGCCTGTTTTATAAGTATCGGCCTATATGTCGTTGTTTATGTGATCCCTGCGACCTTTTGCGGCGACATCTGTTGGTGACGGTCGACGTATAGCCGCAACAGGTGCTCTGGCAGGTGTCGACGACGATGACGAAGACGCCGGTGGTTGATGAGGCTGCACAGCAGGATAGGCTGTCTTCATCGTGGCATCTTCTTCTCCATCAAGAGATGATAAGCTCGAATTCCTCCGGCCTATAGGCAGAAAATACAGGAAATCAGCCTATAAAAATGCGCGCGGTATTAACTGAAGAGCGCCGTCGTATAGAGTAGGCCCTATGTTTAGTATTTGTGAGGCATTTCGTTCGAATCTCACTCAGTGTTAAGCCCTGCAGCTGTCGATAAAGTGTCAGTGAATGATATGTAGAACAAGGCAAGCAGGAATAGAAAGAGTAAATAGTAAGTGGTAAGTATTGAGGGGAGAGAAGGTCAGAAGGAGGAAGGTTCGGGAGGAGGTAGGGGGAAAGTGAGTCAGGCAGCCGGATGAAGGCAGGCAAACAAACAAGCAGGCAGGCAGGCAGACAGGCAGAGAAATAGATGGGCATAGGTAAAGAAGGCAAACTGGGATGAAGGGAGTGTGAAAATTACAGCAAGCAATTGAACAACTAAGCATCGAAAAAGCAAAGAATTGGTCATGGAGTGAAATAAGTAACTATAAGAAAGTAAGGTTTAAAAGGAAGCAAACAAGGCTGAAAGAAACGAAGAAAAAACAAGAAAGGAAGATGTGCAGCAAGTTGCAATGGGAAGAAAGGGACACATATATTATATTATAACCGAACCGACGGAAGGAAAGGAATAAGAAAAGACAGAATGACAAGCAGGCTTCATTATTTCTTCGTTCGTTCCCTTCGTTTAGTACTTTAGTCCATAGGCGCATCTGTGCAACGAAGAAAGCATTCTGTCTCAAATTACCGATAAA
>OY744609.1:47032771-47037771 GCA_963556255.1 Allolobophora icterica | reverse complement strand
TTATTATTTAAATATATATTATTTTTCAATGTAACTTAGTGCTCATTTCTTACTGAACTCAAAACTGCGTTGTTAGATCGTGGTCGGGCTACGAGTGCTCCTGAGTAGGCATCTTGAAGGGGCGCTATGTAAACTGCTTTAATACTACTAATTATATATTTATAGCATGAATGGAGTTTTATGCATGAGATTGGTTAGTTATTTCGGCTTATGTTCTTCATTGCAGAATGGAAAGCCTGGTATGCTGTTAAAACACTGTGCCTGCTTCTGAGGCCGTCGACTAGAAAGAGAATTTCCGGAGCAGAGGCTCTGCCAAACCTGTGTAGAATTGTTCCTGTACGTAAAAGTTACTAATATCAACAAACTCTAAATGATGCAACCTTTAGAAAAGGTTTTTAATCTTAATGGTTGGCTAAAAATTTATAATTACTAATTATTGTATTGCTAACTGCTTTATTCATCTATTATTTATTTATGTATTTATTGCACAAAACATGATTTCAGGTGCAGTCATGTATTAACCAGTACTGTGCAACAGGAACCAAGAAAAGCTATTAGCTTATTAGCTTGGTCCATATTTCCTGATTATTACTCGATACATGTCTTCAGTACTTAATTAATAGTAATAATGGGGATCGTAACAACTGTGAAGTAATAATATGAACAACGTCACAAATGAAGAGGGTGAAGTAATGACAAGGATAATAGATTGAACAGTAGGACAGTGAGGCTATTGAATCGAAGAGCATAGGGAATGAAGTCAAGATAATTATATAAACTAGTTTATACTGATATAACATATAAGTACTAATTAATGTATTACAAACTGCTTTAGCTTATTCCCTCTTGTATATTTCGTATTGTATTTTGTTGTGTTTTATACTGGTCTGTCTAGCATTTGTACATTTTGCTTACTCGTGAGGATTGCTGCAAAATATTGTAATTGTAAAATAATATTATAAAGTGCCACTCTAGTAGGTCAGTGGCGCTCCCCACCCGAGTGGACAAGATTGCTGACAAACAACTCGGGCGCAAGTGGGACTGGGGGAGAGAGACTAAGGTGCTCCAGTCGTAGTTCATGAGGGAAACTGTTCAAGCTGGTTGGGTCAACATAAGCAAGACCGAAGGGAGCTCTGACTAGGCAGAGAGGATATGTCACTGTTAATCATGCAATCACGTTAAGCTTCTTATCAAATCATTCGAAACTGGAAGCCATCTTCAATTAGATTTCATGCCCTGAAAATGTTTTGCAATGTTTCCAAGCACCTATATTTGTGAACAGTTCTTCCCAAGATGGAACTAACAAAATGCAGAAGCAGATGCACACTAACAAATGACAATTAATCTTTCCAATGAAATTTGAATTGCCACTTCGAACATTAAAGCAACCATATTGGATAAATTGTGTCGTGAGAAGAAGTGTCAGATTTCACGTTAATCATTAAATATAGCACACCAAGCAAATGGATGCATTGTACACTAACAGTTTTATGTATTTTTGAACTGAAGAAACTTATAACATATATAGTATGTTATTGTCCTACATTAGGACGTAACATGAATTTAACCGTAACGGTTAGTTATAGTTGTAGGCTAGTTTGAATAAAATTAATATTGTCTTATTTTCTTGGGCAAATGAATCTGCAAAAATTAGCCCGCGATTGGCATGCGACCCCTGAGCTACCCTTTAAATCTTAGGGTGGCCCTCTGTTAAAAGAAGTTGCCCATGCCTGGCATAGATGAACATATTTGATAAAATTGTTCATTGTTTTTCTGCTTGACAGATCGGTTCGTCGCTTTCAACTGAAGCCCAGCAGCTGTCGTCGTATTCTCCTGTGTTGCTAATACAGGGGGAAATTGGCGGCACTGTTGCAAGTGTAAAGGTGGCAGCCGAGACGAAAATCATCGAGGCCGGATCGACAATCGTTGAGGGAATTGACCGGCTGTTTAAAATCTTCTGGATATTCAACATGGCATATCCGGACAGCTGTGGCAATGTGCTTAAATTTATGGAGTGCAAAGCTTATAACATCAGAGACAAAAAAAAATCCCTCCAACAGTCCGTGAACTCTGTAGCTACCTGAGCAAATATATGTAAACTGTCGTAGTGAAAATAAACTGAAGTCATTTAGTGTATTTTGGCATTTGTTTTATATGTGATGCTAGATGTTTGCCAGTCCTAAGACGGTTTAGAAAGAATTGGAAATGTATTTTCCAATGTGCGTAAAATTTATTATGATTTTTGTAGCTTGGAAATTTGTGAAAATTTACTTATGTGGTGAACAGGCTGAAACGAAAGAGCTTAACGGTTTAAACGGGCCAATTTACGTTTTAAAATTGTTTTTAAACAATTAGAGGATGGGCAAAGATCTTCCTGGCTTTTCACCAATGGGAACGATATTAGGGTTGCAGGACTATGCAATTAATAATTTAAGAAAACAGAAATTTCTTAAATTACGTTTTCTTTTAATGACTCCCATTGGAAAAAACATTTTCAATTTCTTTTTCAGCCGTCTTGGAAGGGACAATTGGCTAGTGCTTAAATAATGACTGTTGATGACCTAAGTTCTTTTTCAGTATATATATATACCAATTGTTATTTTTGTCTAAATAGTTCAATAATACATACACACATATATATGTAATAGTTTACATGTATATTTATAATTTTAGATTATGTTTAGAACTGTAAGCCTATAATAACTTGACTTTATTAAAAAATGGCAGTTTGTGTATATATATATTTATTTACATATATTAAATATAATCTATAATAAATGTTGTTTATATTATATCTCGTTAAGTTAAGCTACTACGTTAACGTAACGTACAGTTACTCAGTAGATGCGCAACGTAGTAATTGGTTGGTAATAGCACATCTCTACGTTAGATGGCGAACGTATTTCGCTACGTTACCAAGTAGATGCGCAACGTAGTAATTGGTTGGTAATAGCACATCTCTACGTTAGATGGCGAACGTATTTCGCTACGTTACACAGTAGATGCGCAACGTAGTAATTGGTTGGTAATAGCACATCTCTACGTTAGATGGCGAACGTATTTTGCTACGTTACAGAGTAGATGCGCAACGTAGTAATTGGTTGGTAATAGCACATCTCTACGTTAGATGGCGAACGTATTTCGCTACGTTACCGAGTAGATGCGCAACGTAGTAATTGGTTGGTAATAGCACATCTCTACGTTAGATGGCGAACGTATTTCGCTACGTTACCGAGTAGATGCGCAACGTAGTAATTGGTTGGTAATAGCACATCTCTACGTTAGATGGCGAACGTATTTCGCTACGTTACCGAGTAGATGCGCAACGTAGTAATTGGTTGGTAATAGCACATCTCTACGTTAGATGGCGAACGTATTTCGCTACGTTACCGAATCTGCTACGTTAACCTAACGTAGAACCTCTCATTGCATATACGACGTAGTTCCACGTTCATATCTACGTCATTCCTGACGTAGTAATTTTTGGAGTGTACAAGCCAGGGTAAATACTACCACCATCAACACCACCGCCGACATGTTAGCACAAGCTGCACAATCAACAGCACCAACACCAACACCACCGCCACCAGTAGCACCTCCACCGCCGCCGCCGCCACCACCACCATCAACGCCACCACTACTACCACAACCACTAGCATCACCACCACTAAAACCACAGCAACAGCACCACCACCACCAACGCCACCACTACCACCACAACCACTAGCATCACCACTACTAAAACCACAGCACCAGCAAGAGCACCACCACAACCACCAGCATCACCACCACCACCACCACCACCACCGTCAACATCATCACCACCACCACCGCCGTCGCCACCACCACCATTGTTGCTGGTTTAAAATAGAATGGATCCTCGGCTGACCTTATTTGACGAACCCAGGTGGTGCATATATATCAAAACAGTTGTAAAAATGCACATAAGGATCGTTAAAACTGCATAAATATGATTTACATCTTAAAGGCGTCTTTTCAACGGCTGCGGTCTCCTGTCGTTAGATGGAGACAGATATATACTGTATATACGCACGTGCAATGTCTGTTTTCAAGTCCGTCCGTCCGTCCGTCCATCCTTTCATCCATCAATCAATCAATCGTTTCAGCGCCAGTTCTCCCTCCGCCCACACACATCAACCTTCCTAGCCTCTGCAGCCAGCTGGTCGTTCGCATCCGTAGATAGAAGTTTGTCTCTAGGAATGATATTCATCGGATATCCTACTTTCGTCCTTCATTCCGTCCTCACGTTCGTTTGTCCTTCTGAATGTTGTTTTGTCCTTTAGAAGTGCTTTCGTCAGTCTATCTGTCCTCTTAGTTTCCATCTGTTGTACCGCCAGATGGCAGTGGGTCGTCAAATGGACGGACGGACAGAGGCGGACGAAGGACGGACGAAGTGCGTGTATATGTTTGTATATGTTACATGTATGTATGCACGTACGTAGGCCATATATATCTAAGTACGTACGTACGTATGTATGTACTTACTTATTTATGTATTCACGTATCTATGTACGTACCGGTATATATGTATGTATCTAAGTATGTAAATACGTATGTATGTACGTACTTATGTGTGTATGCATGTGTTTATGTAAGTATGTATATATGCATGCATGTATGTACGTATGTACGTACGTACGTACGTATGTATGCATGTATCTATGTACGTATGTATGTATGTACATACTTATGTATGTATACATGTATGCATGTATTTATGTATGTATGTAATTCAGTGGAACTCTTGAGTATTACAGAAAAAGAAATCTTGGATGTGGCTGACCAATTAAGAGTTTCGACTAGCTGTGGGGTTAATGAAGTCGATCCCTCAGTGGCAAAGGCTACTATCCAATTTATTGTAGATGCATAGGTTATATAATATTATCAACTTCTCATTTGAAACGGGGAAGTTCCGGTGGATATTAAGATTGCCAAAATGATCCTACTATATAAACCTGGAGAAGATAATAAGTTTAATA
>OY744609.1:46924818-47027571 GCA_963556255.1 Allolobophora icterica | reverse complement strand
GCTACCAACAGATTTAAAATCAGTTCATCCCTCCAATTCAACAAGGTCATCTTATTTGCTTTCTCTTGTCATGCACAAAACTAGAACGTTTATCTTAACTCGCATTGGGACTGGCACTAGCAGAAAACTGCAACGGCAGAACTGAGCTGTTTTTGACGGTTGAACTTCAATCTAAAGCACAGGCGATCTATTTATGTGTGCCTGAAAGTGTTGTTTTAATAGATCAAGCATTATCCTTCTGCAACAAGCGGTTGGCGCCATCTAGGGAACTGAAGAGCTAAAGAGTAAAAGACTTAAACGAAACCAATGTGATGTATTGTAGTGCAATGTAATTTTATTGTAGTGTAATGTAATCTAATCGTCTGTGGATTGTCGTTTTCAAAAATCTAAAAAAAAAACATTTACCACGGTTCAATTTGTCGTGTGACACATAAGCTCTCGTTATTAACCTTAAGGCTGACAGGAAGTGCCTACGAGAGGGAAACAGTTACAGGCATATCTAGTTAAATTACAGTATACATGCAGATATAGGCCTATTGTCATAGGCGTAGACTCTGGGGGGGGGCCCAGCCGGGGCACGTACCCCCAATAATTGAGATGGACTGTACACCCAATGCAACAAATGTAGACTGAATAACTAAATGCCCCCCAATTTTTAGACAAGTTTACCGTACTGTTTACGCCAGTGCCTATTGTATGTTAACCTAAACTGGTGAACTTTGCTTCTGAAATGGAATCAATAGATTCATCAGCTCAGATTTTTTTCCTGGAAATCACTTTCGCTATGATACACAGATTTGTTTCTTTCCATTCTTTCCTTTGCTGTCCTTCCATCTTTAAAGTCTGCGAAGAACGATTATCCACGACACTATCAACATTTTCCGCTTTATCACTTCGCACTTAGCATGAACTCTACGAATCTATATTTGGCCCTGAAACTTACCCAATAACCTGGCTACATACTTGGCCCTTAAAGTGACCTGGTGATCTGTTTCTGCACTTGGCCCTGAAACTGGCCCGATAACCCGGTTCTATACTTGGCCCTGAAACTGGAAACTGACCCACTACAGTCCTGCTCTCTTTGGCCATCGATCGGCGCTGTGTAATGAAGCAGAGAGATCTACAGATATAAGATCCTAATCAGAAGCTATATATTATCATCATAGACCATTATAGATTACATTTTCCATTGTGACAACCATAGTGCGACCGTACGTTACCTCCCGGAATAACGTACGCGTACTGTACGTATACGTTATCGAAAGAAATAACGTACGCGTACGGTAAAAATGCCACAAATTTATCTGGTCATTCACAAAGAACCTCAATATAACTATGGTCTTATACGTTACGCGTACCGTACGCGTACGTCAAAATGATCAGTTTAACTCTACAGTAGGCCTATTAGGCCTATAGTCTCTCCGTGCGCAGGCATATTTATTTACGAACGGTACGGAAATTTAGTATTACCAATAAAATGACCATCCTATAAAGTGTGCCGTAAAATCTTAATATTCTTCACATTAGACAGAATATTACCAATTTGGATTTTAAAAGTTTGAAAGTGGAGATCATTGAACAGCCACAGATGACTGATGTAATGGTTAAAATTGGTTACGACCGTCAATCACCAACTATTATTGACTTTTGTTGGGCATAATGTTATGTATTTATTTTCGTCATGAATTGATGTGAACGTACGGTAACGTACGGCATAATAACGTACGCGTACTGTACGTACGTTATGGAAAAAATAACGTACGTACAGTACGTACGGTCGCACCTTGGTGACAACGATTGGCTTTATTGTTGTCTGAAGACCTTGCTTACGACCTATGATCGCCGTTCGTCTCGACCGCTCTTCAAAAATAATAGTGTAGCCAAAAACATAAGTCGTCTAATAAATGAACTCTGATCCAGACACTTTGATTTGATTACCGGTTAAGGCGATACCAGACATAATCAGCTGTCAGTGGCTGCCCGTTTTGTTGCTGACAAGTTGGCCCACGTGTGCATTTAGTGGGGCCTAAAATAGTTCCTTAAGTTAATTCACCACAATTGTAGAAATATAGTGACTTAGATTTAAGTACAAACAGTAACAAATCGGAAAAACATGGCACTATGTTGCAACAGAGACATTTCGATAGCCGACCATTTTCACGGGTATAAAAGTCTTAAAATTAATTTCAGCATGGTATTATATTTTAGGCTACAACGGTCATTAAGAGCACTATTTTAAATGCTTCCCTACGGTGATCGACATCGAGCGTTTAATATACGCAAATGAATTATCCTTAATGTCTGTTGTTGGCAGACGTTACTTTGAACAGAGTCTCTGCCTGCAGACGACCTATCTCCTTGTGAGATCATTCTTCTGCACAATTAGACCTCATGATAACTTAGTCCTACACTCGAAAAGTCGGTTGAACTGAAAACAAGTGAACCTTTACACAATTTAACCTTTGCACCCCGTGACATCAGAGTATTCACAAAGTGGCAGCGATACACGATATGCTGCTATGGCTCCACCCACGTGAACGACTGATAGCGTTTTTATATACAGACGAGGTTTGTTTCAGACGCGTTAGACAGTTTATTTCATTCAGCACCAAATAGTTTGATAATTTTTAACTGAGACGAAAATTCAGGTTAAACCTTCAGTGTTATATATTCACTTAACTTAGCTTATATTATTATTAGTTAAGTCGATAGGTCTCTGTGTGTCGTCATATTATGAGGCATGCGTCGTGCAATAGGGCCTACAAATAGCCAATCAATTTACTCGGTGTTAATTATTAGTTGTTATGAGAGATAGGTCTGTTGTCTCTCGTGTTAAATTGTTATTTAATTTCTAACTGTAGTAAAAATACCTGCGAATATAATCGAACGCAATTTTATGGATGATACTGTATGTAGCCTATAAGAAAACTTAATGTAGCATATGCTATCGCTACACCGGGAGAGAATCAGAGCGGTTCTTTCTCAGGGCGAGAAATGCGGGCCATCTGGCGGCTGATTCGAGGACTGTGGCTCAAATGGCAGATGCAGCAGACGATCGGCTCTTCGAGTCGGTGAGATGGAAACGGGATCCCGTTCTCAGTAGGCTTTTCCTCCAAAGTTCGAGAGAACTTATCGTCTTAGACCAAGGCCTCACGACTATGGGTGCTAGGGCAATTCGTCGCCGGACAATTCGTCGCCGGACAATTCGGCGCGGGCAATTCGGCGCCGGACAATTCGGCGCGGCAAGTAAAGGGTCGCAAGTAAAGGGTCGCAAGTAAAGGGTCGCTGATATCTGAGAGAAATAACTGCAATAAACGAACGTCTATTAAGTTAAATTTAGCACAATTTGATGTATTTGAGTTGTTTCCTTACAGCTTAATAAACCTAATTTGACTGCTTAATTGACTGACTGATCTTCTATGATCTTCACAAACCCGTTGCCTTCACAGTTTTAAATAAGCTTAGAATACAAGTCGCACCAAACAATCGATCTATGATCTTCAGAATCATGTGAACTTAAAAACTAGAATTGGTTGCTTGGTCACTTCAAAGCCCTCAGGCGCTCCAAAGCCGAGTCTCTTTAGGCTCCAAAAGGAACAGAGTTTGCACAGAATGAGCGTCGAACGTCTGCTTGCAGGCGAAGATCCTCCTTTGAAGAAGAAGAAGATAGAGCAGGATCGTCGGTTGCGCAGTGTGGTTCTAGATTACGGAAACCGCGCGTGCATTGATTATTACTTCATTCATTCATTCATTCATTCTAAGGACTTGATATAGCGCCTCTTCAAGATACCTGATACCTCCTCAGAGGCGCTCCCAGCTCAGCCACAGCTAAAGAAATGAGACTTGAGGGACTTACAAAAAGCAGGCGAGTTTAACAGTGGTAGCAAGCGCAGGTTTAAAGGTAGGCCATTCCAGATGGAGGGCCCTACAACCGAAAAGGCCCGACACTGTCTAATAGCAGTGCGAGCACGGGGGACTAAAAGCTCCCCCCTTGCCGAAGAGCGGAGAGATCGACGAGCTGAAATATCAGAGACAGGCCGACAAAGATCAGATAGGTAGGAGGGAGCACAGCCTAGAAGGCACCGCCAGACAAGTGCAGCAACCCCTGAGAAACAGGGAGCCAGTGAAGGACATCACGCATAAAGGCAGGGACAGAAGCATGCTTAGGAAGGTGACCAATGAGGCGAGCAGCTGAGCGGAGAACCCTATCAAGGCGCCCAATTAGCTTAAGAGGCAGGCCTACAAGTACCGCACTGCAGTGATCAAGTCTACTGGTGACAAAGGCATGCAAAAGAGCCACAGTAGCATTGTGAGAGAGAGAACGTGAGACAACTCGGAGTTGGCGTAACTGGTAGTAACAACTACGTACGGGTGACCAAATTAATATGCTGTGAGAAATTCAGCTCTTGATCCAAAGTTACTCCAAGGTCTCGAACTGTGAGAGAGAAAGAGATATGAGGACAAGTCACCGCTAATAGACGCAGGTCAATGGACGCCAATTGCCTGCAGGTACCGATCCCGATAAACTGGGTCTTAGATGGATTCAAAAGCAAGCGATTACTTGCGCGGATGCAGCCACAACATTAACTTATTAGATTAAATTAGATTGAGTGTTAGATGAACGACAGAAAACACTTATACAACTTTTTATGATTACATATAGTGATTAAATATCGTTGATAGCGTGATACATATAGTGTCGTCTTAAATTACCTATTAAGTGATCTACTTATGCCTCACTAGTGGGGTCCTATGGGGCTCGCACACGTATCGTATCGTATCGAAGTGTCCGCGACGAATTATCCGGCGCCGAATTGTCCGGCGCCGAATTGTCCGACGACGAATTGTCCGGCGACGAATTGCCCGATCAACCGACTATGAGTTGCCTAATAAGGACTAAGAACTTCATTCCTAGGGTACAATTCAGGCGCATACCCCGAAAGCAAGGACAGTCTCGGCATTAAGTCTGTCCGCCACGTCCACGTGTGCGACTGGCTTTAGCGGTCCATGGCAGTCTCTATTCCCATAGATTTAGTTTTTTTCTTACTATTTGTTCTTGTCAGTCTTGTTGTCAAGACCTCAAACCTCAAGACCAAGACCAAGACTTTGAACCTCAAGACCAAGACCAAGACCAAGACTTTGAACCTCGAGACCAAGACCAAGACCAAGACTTTGAACCTCGAGACCAAGACCAAGACTTTGAACCTCAAGACCAAGACAGTGACCAAGACCGAAAAAATTGCAATCAGGTCAAGATCGTAAGTCTTATTGAAATACTCCCATGGTTTATCATACCGTCTGATACAGCATAACTGTCAATTGCTGCTGCCGATGGGTTTTCCTGACCAACATTTAAGACTTGCATCCGTCCATAGATATTGGTCTATGACGCAAGCAAGCTTGACAGTTTTTTAATTCTTGAGTTTTGTTAAATGACTGTTCATATTGATAGCCAAGTGTTGGTCTTGGTCTTGCGAGACCACGACCAAAACTTTGAACCTCAAGACCAAGACCAAGACCAATACTTTGAACCTGAAGACCAAGACCAAGACTTTTGGTGTCGAGACCAAGACCAAGACCAAGACATTTTAAAACGAACTCGAGTGGACTCGAAACATAGACCTTGGTCTCGAGGACAACAAAACTGGTTCTTGTACACAAATGCAGCGTGCCATTCTTATATAATAAACGAATATGTACTACTACATCCACTGTCCAAGTGCCCATGTTAAACTAGACAATTTTGTTATTTTCGTTATAGTTATGGTTAATTACATTTTTTAACTACAGTAATAGTTATCGTTAACAAAATAATTTGTTAACGAAATAATTTTAATTTCGTCAGCGAACATTTTCGCATCGCTGTCGTTGACGAGAATCACACTAGTGTCTGCCTGTCTGACTTTCTGAATCTAGACTTTGTTCCGATTTGGATCGTAACTGCCAGTAGATTTTATTTGAACAAAGAGCCTGTGATTAAGCTGTATTTTCAGTTTTTGGGCGATGCAGAAATCTCGATAATTAGTATTAATTACGATTACGATTGCAGTGCCACTAAGAGGCTCCTCGCAACGATGCGTGCATTTTAAACAATTTTTCTTTAGGGCCTATATGTACAGTAACAGTTTCAATTGCTTCTGCCTGGGGCTGGCCTTAGCCTAATTAGCGCTCCAGGCAAAATATAACCCTACAGTTATATGTAGCGCACCGACCCCACCTAATTGAAATCAACTTTTTAGTTTCAAATCAAACCACGCCAAACCCTATAAATCTGAAGGCCAATACCTGCATGCCCTATGATATCGAATTCAAAGGAAAAGTAATCATCGAAAATACAATTAAAAAGATGAAAACATAAAACACAATATTTTAATGGCGCTCGAGGTGGGGAACGGACATTATCCCCCGGACATTATCACCTCGGACATTATCCCCCCGGACAGAATCCCCCCGATTTTAGCTAGGACATTATCCCCCCGGACAAAATCCCCCCTCTGTGTAATAAGCCCATTTCCACATTTCATTGATAAATTGATAAACTTTAATTGCCCTGTTGCCCTAGTGTCAGCTTGTTAATGTTGTAAAGGTATAGACTAAAGACTTGTTAGTGTCAATCAGGTGTAAAAACAGTAAAACTAAGACATGTTAGTCGCCTAGTTCTTAACTTAAGGCTTGTTAATGTCAGGATTCGCGAGGTCAGTTGCCCAAAAAGCGGGTCAGGCACATCGCCTATAGCAGCTACCAGCCGTCTCCTGCACCCTTGTTAGCGTCACTTAGGTATAAAGTATAGACTTGTTAACGAATGAATGGAACTTAACTGAACGAATGGAAGTTTGTAATGTGTAATGTAATTGATAAAACCACTCTAGTCTCATAAACTTTTCCGTTGGTCTGTACAGTAATCATTCTTAGAATTAAACAAACTGTAAATATATTCTTCTTATTAAACAAATTGAAATATATTCCGACTGATGGTTTGTCCAATGGCTTAGTCCTTATTGCCGTCATCACGCGTCATCACGCGTCATGATATAATTTTATATGTGTGAAATATAGGTTATTATTTCTTAGTCTGGGGGGATAATGTCCTACCCGGGGGGGGGATTCTGTCCGGGGGATAATGTCCGGGGGGGATAATGTCCGGGGGGATAATGTCCAGGGGAATAATGTCCTACACTCGTTTGAAGTATACCTAAGGCCAGCCCTGCTTCACCTAAACACACTCTTTGAAAATGTCGGACTTGTTTAGGTCAGTTAGATATCCATGGAAACGACGCTTTTGGGAGGTGAACTAGAAGCGCTATATAAATGGTTTATATACATTACATTACTGTATTCATCTATACAGTTTGATTTAATATGCTAGCTGCTGTTGTACTTTACTGCCTCAGCAGATATCAATTACAGTAATAGACAAATGTGCATTTCCAGATATATCGTGGTTTTTTGTCGATCGAAATCTGAACATGGACAAACCAACTTCTGTCTCAAACGGCTGCTCTGAAACTTCGTAAGACCATTAAGATCACTAATTGTCTACTCTAATCCTTCATCTGAGCTACCTGAATTGAAATTCATTTTTTTAATCTATACCATAGTTCACAGAGCATTGCATTCAAATCAGTTGACCAATCTCCGCTCCTAGATAGATAGATAGATAGATAGATAGATAGATAGATAGATAGATAGATAGATAGATAGATAGATAGATAGATAGATAGATAGATAGATAGATAGATAGATAGATAGATAGATAGATAGATAGATAGATAGATAGATAGATAGATAGATAGATAGATAGATAGATAGATAGATAGATAGATAGATAGATAGATAGATAGATAGATAGATAGATAGATAGATAGATAGATAGATAGATAGATAGATAGATAGATAGACAGAGCGAGAGTGAGAGAGAGAGAGAGAGAGAGAGAGAGAGAGAGAGAGAGAGAGAGAGAGAGAGAGAGAGAAGAGAGAGAGAGAGAGAGACCGAATAGTACAGTACGACTGGAATCAAGACCGCAGCCGGTGATGATAACCAGATATTCTGAGTCACACGAGACGTATCGTACATGAAAACGAAAAGATTTCTAAACGGTATAACTATGCTTTCTTTTGTATATTGTGACTATAAACCTGACTGTATCGTGACTGGTGGTAGATATGACCGACACGCTTACAACTAAGATTAGGCCTAGCTGTAAACAATAATAAACTGAGTGGTAGGTTATAGACCTTCGTCTTTTCTACTATGCATTGACCTTGTATTCAAAGTCGGTGAAGAAATGGGACAATAAGTCGGCCAAGACAACCGCGATAAGTTTAATGATAACAAATGTGACGAAAATTTTGAGATAATTTTGATAGCCAGGCCAATTGATTCACTTTCCGTTGCAAATCTGTCTACAGCGCTTCATTTACAACATTTAATCTTAAATATAAACAAGACAGGCCTTTGAATCGTCAGCGAAGAAGATGGGACAATAACTGACAAAATAATGTCAAATGATTCTTGTTGATTTAGGCAACCGCGATAAGTTAAAATATGACAAACGACTCGACGGAATTCTTAAGATAATTAATTTGGACAGCAAGGTCACTCACGTTTCTGTGGTAAACCATGCGTCGCTTCAATCTTTGAAATTTAATTAAGATACATATTAAATGTTGAATTTACTTTATCTTAAAATCCGTGTCTTTCCTTTCCCATAGACATTCGGCCATATTCCCATATGGGTTATTTTGTATTATACAGTCTTGTTGTCAAGACCTTAAACCTCAAGACCAAGACCAAGACCAAGACCTTGAACCTCAAGACCAAGACCAAGACCAAGACCTTGAACCTCAAGACCAAGACCAAGACCAAGACCTTGAACCTCGAGACCAAGACCAAGACCAAGACTTTGAACCTCGAGACCAAGACCAAGACCAAGACCTTAAAATTTGAAATCAGGTCAAGACTTCTAAAAATTGTCAAGTCGCTATTTTAATGAAAACATGAGTCTTTTATTTTATTCAAGCAAATTAACTTTAAATGCAAACTGCAGAGAAATCCGAATTTGTATTCAAAAGTCCTTCATGCAAACTCTTATACCAAATGCCTTTTGTAGGCCTATTTTATAAACACCAATTCGCTCAGAATTTTCTGACCAAGACGTGCCTGGTGGGCCTCATAAAAATTCCGCCATGTGAAAAAATGCGTTCTACAGGTGCTGAAGTCGCTGACACACACAGAGTAGCTTTTCAAGCACTGGATGTAAATGTACAGATAGTGAGTCCTTTTGAAATCTTCCCATGGTTTATCATACCGTCTGATACAGAATAACTGTTGCTACTGCCAATGGGTTTTCCTGACCAACATGGCTTGTATCCATCCATAGATATTGGTCGTATGATGCAAGCAGGCTTGATACAGAATTCTTGAGTTCTGTTAAATGACTATTCATATTGACAGCCGGTCTTGGTCTTGGTCTCGCAAGACCAAGACCAAGACCTTGAACCTCAAGACCAAGACCAAGACCAAGACCTTGAACCTCAAGACCAAGACCAAGACCAAGACCTTGAACCTCAAGACCAAGACCAAGACTTTTAAAAACGAACTCGAGTGCACTCGAGACCAAGACCTTGGTCTCGAGGACAACAAGACTGGTATTATATGGGTTTGCCCCTTGAAAAAATTTCTCCTCGTTCTTATGCGCGGAAGTGGGTCTAAGCAACTAATCTGTTTCCGTGGTAAAAACTGTTTGAAGATCGCTGCTGGAGGAAGTGAGAGAGGCTGCCCAGTTCATTGCGTCTAAGGTGAGACATCGGCCACAGATTGCGGTTATCTGTGGCTCCGGAATCAGCCACCTAGCTCAAGCACTGACTGACACAGATCACGTAGACTACAAAGACATACCGCACTTTGCCTGCCCTACAGGTAATCGTCCACTCAATGCATCAATTGCGGCGGATTCAGATGTATAAAAAAGATAATAGGCCTAACCAAGATCATACAAGTTTAAGATATTGTTGAGTTTACCAATCTGGCGATTATGTATACGGGATGTAGGCCTAATTTTCGTCTTTTGAACGACTTTTGTTTCCCAGATAATTTTTTACCTTTCCGGAGTTGCATGAACTCTGTAGTGCCCCACGTTTTGGTTGGCCTTCTTATCACATTTTTACTTTTTCAAATTTGTCATGATTTTTTATTTAATTTCCCGTAATAATAATTATTTCGTTTTAGAACTTCACCGGGAAACTCTCATCCTAACCAAGTTTTCATAGTGTTGAGCAGCAGTTATAGGCCTACCGCCTGCCGTTAATAAATAGTTACATTTTCTGATACTGTTTGTATTTCCGGTTATAGAACCGACTCCGACCACGAATTAGGCCTAACGAAGTGACAATGTAGGCCCCTTTGGCTAAAAAATAATCAGTGCTGTAAAGATGCACTTAAGGAGTGAAAATGCAACTAGAAAAAAATCATCCAGGTAAATATATCCAGTAACTCAGATTCCATCTTTCGGCATGGGCAAAAATAGGCCTACTACTGTTATCATGCATAATAATTAGCACCACTATCTAATGACCATGCACCAATCAATGGTGCTGAGCAGTTGTGAGCGAGACACTTGCTCAAGGTCCCTACACAGGAATCGTCTCTGGGAAACCTCGAACCCGTACTCTGCACGTTAGAACAACTTACAAGCAAACGCTCTATAGCCAACTTGCTATCGTGTCCAACGAGTTTAAAATATAGTTAGTTCCCATCATTGGATCCTCCAAAAATCAAATGAGGACATAGCGGGATTGCCTATTTCTGATTCCATTCTTTTAATTGTCTATCACTTTAATACCAAAAACATTTTTTTTATTCCAAGCAACCAATCTAATTCAAGCGTATAATAGCTGTTAATTAATTATATTGCTATACAGAATAGCATAGGCATTGAGAATACAAATGATAGTCTAGTAGTCTAATGATTACCATCATAAATGCATTAGTGAGCTTTATTATTCATTGGTCTAGTGACTCTAGTCGTATCTTATCTTTTTACCCTAATATTGTTGAGACAGTTGAACTATGTAGTCCAGGTTGTAACGCTGAACTGTTTTCGCCATGAATGCGTATTTTTGGAACAAACTATAACCCGAAAAACATTGAACTCAACCTTTGTTGTTAACTTTTTATCTCTCTTCCTTCTCCTCCTCTTTGTCTCTGTCTCTTTCTCTGTCTCTGTCTCTCTGTTTCTGTCTCTGTCTGCCTGTCTCTCTCTCTCTCTAATATATACATATAAATATATATCAGTGAGATTTATTATTCTCTGGTTTTTGTTATATATTATGTCAAATTTTCTAGTTTATTTCTTTACCTTTGTAGCCCTAATATTGTTGAGACAGTTGAACTATATAGTCCAGGTTGTAACGCTGAACTGTTTTCGTCGTGAATGCGTACTTTGGAACAAACTATAACCCGAAAAACACTGAACCCCCAGGACGGGGTCTGTCTGTCTGTCTGTCTCTCGCTTCAAATGGGTCAATGCAAGGCCATCGTGGGAGGGACAATATACGCAGGGCCGCATTAAGGCTAGTGGGGGCCCGGGTGCTGTGACTTTGAGGAGCCTACGAGCGTCCGAAGGATGGTCGCCGAAAAATCTTTTAATTTCGACATGGTGATTTCATCCATCTTTTTGGAATTTCATCTTTAAAAAAAGTTGCAGACCTTTTTTTTTTAGTAATTCTTCTCTTTTTTATGACTTCTCAGAACAATGTGATGACCTTTAGCACCCCCCTTAATGCGGGCCTGAATATATGTCTGTAGAAAGTCGCATGCCTGTCACTTAAGATCGTGGGCTGCTCTTTGTAGTGCAAGGTCATTCTGGTCGCGCGGTTGTCGGTCTTTTGAAAGGGGTGCCTGTGCTGCTGATGCTTGGAAGAGTCCATGTCTACGAAGGATGCTCAATGTGGAAGGTAGGACTTCATTAGAACCAATCAGTGAATCAATCAATCAACCAATCCATCAGTCAATCATTCGATGAATCAATCAATAAACTCTTCGCCAAACACACGCGTGTTGCGCACCAGAAGTGTGGCAACATGACGTAACACAACATCTGGGAATATTGTCTGTGACGAGTCTGTCATTTTGTTAATTGATTAATAATAAGTTAATTAATATATATATATAATTATGTTTATTCATATATCCATCCATCCATCCATCCATCCATCCATCCATCCATCCATCCATCCATCCATCCATCCATCCATCCATCCATCCATCCATCCATCCATCCTTCCATCCATCCATCCATCCATCCATCCATCCATCCATCCATCCATCCATCCATCCATCCATCCATCCATCCATCCATCCATCCATCCATCCATCCATCCATCAATCCATCCATCTATCCATCCATCCATCCAGTCATCCATCCATCCATCCATCCATCCATCCATCCATCCATCCATCCATCCATCCATCCATCCATCCATCCATCCATCCATCCATCCATCCATCCATCCATCCATCCATCCATCCATCCATCCATCCATCCATCCATCCATCCATCCATCCATCCATCCATCCATCCATCCATCCATCCATCCATCCATCCATCCATCCATCCATCCATCCATCCATCCATCCATCCATCCATCCATCCATCCATCCATCCATCCATCCATCCATCCATCCATCCATCCATCCATCCATCCATCCATCCATCCATCCATCCATCCATCCATCCATCCATCCATCCATCCATCCATCCATCCATCCATCCATCCATCCATCCATCCATCCATCCATCCATCCATCCATCCATCCATCCATCCATCCATCCATCCATCCACCCATCTGTAAGTCGTTGAGTCAGTCAGGTAGGTAGAAACGCAGTAAATCAATTGTAGGCCTACACCTGAAGTTTATGAGATAAAGAATGCACAAAAGAATTAACGAACTAAAGTTAGACTTCTTCAAACTGCTTCTGCTTAAAAGCATTCGGCAGATGGCGACATAGTTCTCAGTTGACGACGCTGTGTTCGCTAGGTGACGTTCGGTGTTCGAGTTCTGGGTGAGATGGGAATCAAGGCTCTGCTGATAACGAATGCCGCCGGAGGAATCAACCAAAAGTTTCGTGTTGGAGATCTAATGATTATCAAAGACCACGTCAACCTGGCCGGATTAACGGGGTTAAACCCTTTGCTTGGACTGAACGACGCCAGGTAGGCCCTTATGGTTATGTCTCAATTAACCTAGAAAGAAAACAACATGGGTTTCTTTTCCAAATTCTCTCATTAAGCATTTTATAGTGGATTATCCGATTGAATAATATGTTAATTCATCCATCCACCCGCCCAGTTATTCATCCGTCCATTATCCAACTCTCCGTCCGTCATGAATCTATTCATCCATCTATCTACCCGCCCACCCACAGGCGTAATTTGTGGGGGAGGTACGAGGGGTACCCGTAACCCCACTTTTTGAACTGAGGTACCGTACCTTCCACTTTTTGAACAATGCCAATCAATATTTTATTATTGTGCCTTCCCAGAGGTCGCGGTCTCCGCCTTGCTTCGTTTATGTAAGAAATCTGTGCCCCCACTTTATAGACCAAAGTTACGCCCCTGCACCCACCCACCCGGCCATAAGCACCCATTCAACCCATCCACCCATCGTTCGTTCGTTCGTTCGTTCACTGATTGGTTATGGTTTATATGATAGATTCGGGCCTCGATTCATCAACATATCCGCTCCGTATGACCGTGAGTTTCGATCGATTGCCCGTCGTACAGCCGCTGAACTTGGCCTTGACTTCGTTCGAGAAGGCGTCCACTTCGTCCAGGTTGGACCTAGCTACGAAACGACGGCCGAGTGCAGGATGCTGGAGCGTCTCGGCGCAGACACGATCGGTATGGGTCATTCGTGTGGACTGCTTGATATGATTCACTGTACGTGAAATGTATATGTGGATGGCTTTGTAAAAGCAAACGAAGTAGAAAGATAGACGACCAAGAGATTGTGAATGAAAGATAAACATATAATTATGTAGACTACATCATTTTCATAAAAGCTCAATATATCTGGTTTCAGTGTAAGCAGTAGCGATGCTACATGCTGGTTCATCGCCCCGGAGTTAAAGTTTGAAAATTAAGCGCATTTAATTTGTTTTTTTACCTAGGTCAGTGCTTAAAGTGTTAAAAAAGAAGTGCCTGGACGCCCCTTATCTTTCCCTCCCTCCTCCCACCGATTCCCTCTCCAACCCCATTCTTCCAACCTCCGCTTCCCTCCTCCCATCCATCCGCTTTCCCCAACCTCTCTCCCCAACCTCCATTTTTTGGGTAAACTTATTCTTCTTAATGACATTATTTTATCATCATTTAGACTAGCGTAGAGAGCGTCTATGGTTAGCTGTTCCTGGAGTGGCACTATAAAATGTGTAATTATAAAAACAGAACAAAAATCATATCTGCTGCGCCGTCAGCATATTCTAGCTGGCTGCAGCCCCATACAGCCTGTCATGGTCGTTGCATGATTTAAAGTTGACATTTTGCTCTCAAATTAATTAATTTCTATCTTATTGTTTTACCGTTCTGAGATTAAATTCAAACCTTAATCGTCTGAAGCATTTAATGGCATTTCAGGGATGAGCACAGCACCGGAGGTGATAGTTGCTAGGCAACTGGGAATTCGTTGTTTCGGTCTAACAATGGTCACAAACATCTGCAACCTGGATTTCGACGTCGAGTGCGAGGTCAACCACGAGGACGTCCTGCAGGCCGGAAACAATCGGGCCAAGGGGCTCCAAGATTTCTGTTCAGCACTCATCTCTGAATTCTCCAAAGTCCTTACGAATGAACCGTAGATGAAATTCGTTGGCTTGTATAAATAGGGAGCGTTACATTTGTTATGCTTAGGCTACACTTAATAAACATGATCTTCTACACTTTATAAATATTGATCTTCCTAGGGTCCTCTCCAGTCAGTTCTAATTGCTGCCGCCAGACTGATTGCTCGTCTTCCTAAATTTTCCCACATCTCTTGGTATATGGTCAATAAACTTCACTGGCTCCCTCTCCTAGCCCGCATTCAATTTAAAGTTCTTGTTCTTGCCCTTAAGTCTAGACAGGGTACTACTTCCAAATATCTCAGGGACCTCATCTGCCTCCCTCTTTCTGCAGCTTCTCGCCGACCTCTCCGCTCTCGTGACGGGCATGTCCTCTTTGTTCCGCGTGCCAGGACCACTCTAGCTCAAACTAGATCTCTTCCCAACATAGGGCCCTCCCTGTGGAATACCCTTCCTTCCTCTCTACGGGTAACCTTACTTTCTGGATCTTTTCCTACATCCATTTCCATGCTTAAAACCTTTTTCTTCTCTCTGAGCCTTCGCACTGGGAGCGCTGCTGAGTGGCCTCAGCTGTGAGCGGCGCTATACAAATCTTCAAATACGATACGACATAAATATTGATCAGTTGCTATGAATATTTGACTAAGCGAACCCGTTGTAAGCGAATAACGTGTTTAATAATATTGACGCTCAGTTTTTGCATATTAGATTTGATTGTGCACAAAACGTAAACAATAAAATCATGACATCACATTCATGCAGCGCTGACAACAACTGACAATCACCCAAGCTATGTTGTAGAAAAAACATTCTTCAAATATATATGCCAGATTTGCATTTCTGTGTGACTTTGTGCGCGTTAAAAATGTTCGTAATAAATAACAAATAATATGTTCTTAACTGAAAGATTCGTACTATAATTTTCTTATGATCAGCTTAAACATACCCCGCCTGTGTAATGTGGATGTAGTTTCGCCGAAATCAGACGAAAAACTGGAAACAACACAAACCACCACCAAATCTTGTGATAACAGTACATAAATAGACACATAGAATAGGAATTTAGTTCAGGGGCGTAACTTGGGTCTAAAAAGTAGGGTACCAATTTCATCTACACTTTCGCTTTTCGCATGGAGAGCATTTTAGACATATTACCCGCCAGTAACTGTTTATGAAACGCTGATGAGCTTACCTCCATAAAGGCAATTTTATCGCCTGTAATGTCACCTACTCGTTTTGTTTTAAGAACACATTTGCCCATTTTCCCTATCAGGAAAATTGGAACACGACGTGTATAGGTAGAAATCAACGACGTCTTGAATGATTATATTATGTAACGGAGGGAGCTTTCTTTGCCGGCTTGTTTGTGTTTAACCAAGGACAGTTATCGAGTCTGAGATTGTGAGGGAACTGAAGAGTGAGGAGTCATATCAAGGCAGACAATAATTATGAGTGTGGGTCCACATACGGATTTGCAACTAATTAAGGATATAGAAGTTTGCGCTTGGACCTACGTCTCCACATCCCGATATGACTAAGATGAAAACCCTAAGGTGGAGAGTTAGGGCGATGTCGGATCTTTCCAGGAAGACTGTAGCCGTGCCTCTGATCTGTGGCGCCGGCAGCCTGCGGGCCGATCACGGCGGTCAGTTTGTCGCAAGACCTGTGTGGCTGAAAGTTTGTTTGTCTGATTGCATGTGGTTCAGTTCGTATGGCTCTCGGTTTATCTGTGAACCCCTAAGTACATTCGTACTTTTGTGGTACATACTCCTCACTCTCGCTACATATACGAAGCAAGGCGGAGATTGCGATATCTGGGAAGGCAAAATAATAAAATATTGATTGGCATTGTTAAAAAGTGGGGCGCGGTACCCCAGTCCAAAACGTGAGGGACCGGCAAACCCCTTGTACCTCCCACAAATTACGCCTATGCATAACACTTCGCTTGCTTTTATCGAATGTGAAACTGCATAAACTAAGCGGAACTCAGGTTACAAACTTTCGAGAGAAACGAGCAGCGGGTGCAGCAAGTGCCATGTAGTTTATGGCAACTACTTTGAGAGACACTTATTCCTTGCGGATGAACAAAACATTGAATCCAGCATGAAGCCAGAATGAAGCAGCCGCTTCTAATAATTTTGCTGACGTTCTCAAAGACTTTGCAGCTTTCAAGGCTATAGGCTAAACATTTCGTTTGAGTCTGACAAGAGCCACCTATTCATGCAATCGATTAACGTTCAACACATAACGTTTTATTAACTGCGTTTCGTTAAAATTCAAAATTTCTACTGGGGCCTCTTTAATTGCCACGGGAGCCAAAATACCTAGCTACGCCACTGCCGACGACAGCACAATGAAGAAGATGATGATGATGAGTTCTCTGCCCGAAGGCAGGTCCATTGGCTTAATGCCACTCGGGGATGAGATGAGCGAGATGGTTTCCCGTTGCCTTCCTCACAGACAATAATATTGTGAGTGAGCAATTTGTCCAAGGTAGCTACTCAGGTGCTTGAGGTAGATTCGAACCTGCGACCCTCCGGTTACAAGGCTCAGAACATACCACTACACCACCGCGTCCCACCGGTAGCACAATAATATCAGTAATCCTGAAAACCAAAGGTAGTTAAATGAAACGGCTTTAGTAAACCACACAGTGGGGTGCGGGCCGCACCGGGTGACACCCTCAGAGGGGGTGACATCAAAATGACAAAATGACTGTCTAGAAAATTTTTGGGCAGAGTTTCAGCAGAAATTTATAATTTGTAAATTAACATTAACAGATAACAACAACTAATATTTCGTCAGCCCAGCTTACATGTACTGTATCAGCATCAATTTACCTACAGCTGAAACTCTATGCTAATTTACTTTTTTAAACCTTCTAATGCGCTGCGGTCAGTGTCATCATCATTACCCAATTACAATAACGCTTCGAATCATGTGGTTTCGTAACGTTGGTCTGCACGTGCTACAAGCATGCGCTTTTATAATTGTTTTCGTTTTTTTTTATATAATTGGACGAGATATAAGCCATTAGCAATTAAGTAAGTGTTCGGTTGCAATTAGGCTTACAATTACAATTTTATAATGAGGTCTGTATAATAGGCCTTTTTTATAGGTCTGTATAATAGGCCTTTTTATAGGCCTAATGGCTTATATCTCGTCCAATTTTCTGGTATTTTAGCAATGGCGGCGCTACACCAGGGCGCACCAGGGCAAATGCCCTGGTAAAAAAGACTTTGCCCTGGTCGATGCCCTGCCAGAATTTTTGCCCTGTCCAAAATTTGTTCGGGCATATTATTTTGTTATATCCTGAGATATAAATTCACTTAATTCACTTAAATGTTAATATTTTCTTTACAAATGTCAAAAAGCGACCAGCTTCTGGGGGTTTCGCACATCTGACCTCGTGACTATAGACAAATAGGGCCTATAATAGTGCTATGGCGATTTATGGCAAGCGCTGTAGCGCGATCATATAGGCCTATGGTCACAATTTAAGCTCGCGCTACCGCGCTCTCCATTAATCGCCCTCTGCACTGGTTACTTGTATGACTGCCCTGGCTATGCCCTGGTTACAAAAAATGTCTGGCGCCGCCATTGTATTTTAGCTGCAATGTTATGGTAATTAAGCTTAGTATTTTAAAATCCAGTAACGTTTTTGATAATGAAGTATACAATTCATTAAAAGGATAAAAATGAAAAAGTTATCAATTGAAATGAGTTGGCGAAAGGCATTGATTTCGATGAAGTGACTGACAAGTTCGCAGGTTTGAAAGCCAAGAAAGGAAAATTCTGATCTATGCGAGATGTTCACTAAGTACTGATCATGCTTGCGTATTTGTTCATGTTTTTTTGGTATCATTTCATCTATGAAAATATTTCCATACATTTATATTATTAATTGCTAACCTGACTTTAACTGATGTTATTAGGCTACTCTGCTCCGTCTTAGCTCATGAATTTCTGCACCCTGGTTTCTTCCTTGCCTGAGAGGGCCTCCTTGAGATCCTCAGCCCGTGGCCTTATGGAAGTTTCACATGTGCACTCTTCCACGGCCCATTCCAGGAGCTTTGCCTATGTGGGTCCTTCAGCCTAGAACAGTCTTCCCCAGTCCCTCCCGCCAAGAGCTTCTTGCCCTCTCTCCTGTCCAGTTCCATAGACGCTAGAACACCTTTCTTTTTGCCGGTGTCCCGAGATATTCTATCCCCCCTAAAGCGTATCCCCCCGGATGGAATAAACCGGTTTAGAGTATCCGGTGGGATGAACCATTCTATCCCCCCTCGTCATACGCATCACGATAGCCTCGACGAAATTCCAGTCAAAATCACCAAAAACAAAGTAAATTGATTTCAGGTCGACGTACAAACTAAAGATACGCAATTCAAAAATTTTATGTGTGCAATAAATCCAAACAGTACGACTGAATACACTTAGAAACCGCCAAAAATGCAAACTAAATCGAATACTCCATTTCGCTAAGGGGGATACGCATGTATGGGGGATAGGGCCTAATCTATTTCGTGACACCGGTGCTGGCACTGATGCGGGTCGAGAGCAGTGGCGCTATGTAAGTGTTCGGTTGCAATTACAATTACAATTACAATTACTATAATACAATGTTTTAAGAAATAATCAGCCAAATTTCCAATTATTTTTCCTCATTATATCAAATTTGTATTCTTGGAACATAATTTTATAATGAGGTCTGTATAGGCTGCAGGCACCTTCATTACGCTCCATAGTTCAAACATTACATTAATATTATTTTGCTAATTTGATTTTTAGCGATGTAAAGTCTGCTGATCTGAAGATAAAATTGATTAAAATAAAAAAATAAATAAGAAATATGCATTTGTAATTTTAATTCTGCTTGTTTTTTTGTCAGTAATATTACCAATACATTCTGTGATATACAGGAATTACGATTTACGAGTAACATTAGAACAAAAAACATAAAATTACTAAGGGTGCTGTATGGTCTGGTAAAGGACTAATGGAGGAGGTGCATAGGGTGACACCATGACTGACCGCACCGGGTGACACCAACCCCAGTGACACCACTGAAACCACATACTTCCGAAACATCTAATTTCTGCATGATGACACCATTATTATTTATTGCTACTAAATTTTTCGAATATCGTCGAATGCTTGTTTCTTGTATTCCGAGCGTCTATTTTCAAGTAAGATGTACACAAACCCATGGACAGTACCATAGAATGTCAAGAGTCTTGGAATGTCTTTTAGCAAGTAGCAAATCAAACAGATAACCTTGGCTATAAATTGGTCTAAATATCTTCCAAACGATTACTCTGAAACGCAGATTTCAATGAATGCACTAGACGTATTCTGGCATGCAGCGCAAGGTAATATGATATTGTTGGCCAAATTAAGCTTAAACCAGTGCTTTTCTCAGCCGGAACACGCCGGAACGGCGTTCCGGCACCTTTTTTCAGTTACTAAAAATAATTTATTTATTTTAATAATAAAAACAATAATTTAGTTATTTTAATTTAATTTCAGTGTTTTGAACTGTTTTCAGTGTTTATTGTGACCCCTCCCAAGCCCAATCCCGTTTTTCTCGGGATTTTAATTATTCCGTTCCGGAACCTTTTTTCCAGAAAAAAGCACTGGCTTAAACTAACTGGCAACGGCAACGTTGGACAAAAACTTAGCCATCTTATCGTACTGATTTATATAGCGCGGTCATACTTTGCATTCATGAAGATGAGAGAACAGCATTCCTGTTTCAAAAATTGTGTGTTGTTAAAACTTAGCAATAATCCATTAGCATTGAATAGAGCAGACTTTGAAGAGATTGAATCTTGTACCCAAAAGCCCTGAGGCGGCTACATGTTGCGTTGTTCAGGACAACTGCACTGGAACCAATCTAATAAGCTTAGATTAATTGCTTTGTCATGCAACCGCGACCGGGACATGTCTGGCCGTCTATGGCAACAGAACATCAGTTGCTCCATAGATAATTTTATGTAAACTGATCGACGAAGGAGTTGTAGACGCATCTTAGATATTATCTATACTGCGCATTGAGTCAAGCCAGCAGAATTAGCATGAAGGTGATGTTGATCATGATCTTACGGCTTCTGTGCGATCCATATCCTACACTGAATCTCGTCTCTGAAACGATCTCCTAACTGACCTTCGCATATGCTCCGTTCTGTCGTTAACCTAACAGCATTACATATAGATCGCAGGCCTTTCTATCTGACAACTCAGATTTTCTATTCAAACCCAAAGTCCAAACTGTTCAAGATCCAGTAGGCCCTACTACTCCGATCTCGTATTTCTCTCAACATAATCACAAACAACTGTGCCAGCTCCTCTGTGGTTTCGTTGCAAGAGGGTTTTGCTTTCGCATAGCAGGCCCTATCTATGGAAACATATCTGAATTGATGCTGGTTTGGTTCCCTGTTTTCCAGTCTTGTTGTCCTCGAGACCAAGGTCTTGGTCTCGAGTGCACTCGAGTTCGTTTTTAAAAGTCTTGGTCTTGGTCTTGGTCTTGAGGTTCAAGGTCTTGGTCTTGGTCTTGGTCTTGAGGTTGAAGGTCTTGGCCTTGGTCTTGGTCTTGAGGTTCAAAGTCTTGGTCTTGGTCTCGCAAGACCAAGACCAAGACCGGCTGTCAATATGAACAGTCATATAACAGAACTCAAGAATTCTGTATCAAGCCTGCTTGCATCATACGACCAATATCTATGGATGGATACAAGTCATGTTGGTCAGGAAAACCCATTGGCAGCAGCAACAGTTATTCTGTATCAGACGGTATGATAAACCATGGGAAGATTTCAAAAGGACTCACTATCTGTACATTTACATCCAGTGCTTGAAAAGCTTCTTTGTGTGTGTCAGCGACTTCAGCACCTGTAGAACGTATTTGTTCACATGGCGGAATTTTGATGAGGCCCACCAGGCACGTCTTGGTCAGAAAATTCTGAGCGAATTGGTTTTTATAAAATACAAAAGGCATTTGGAATAATAGTTTGCATGAAGGAGTCAGAAGGACTTTTGAATAAAAATTCGGATTTCTCTGCAGTTTGCATTTAAAGTTAATTTGCTTGAATAAAATAAAAGACTAATATTTTCATTAAAATAGCGAATATTCCGACTTGACAATTTTAGAAGTCTTGATCTGATTGCGATTTTTTTGGGTCTTGGTCTTGGTCTTGGTCTTGGTCTTGAGGTTCAAGGTCTTGGTCTTGGTCTTGGTCTCGAGGTTCAAAGTCTTGGTCTTGGTCTTGGTCTTGAGGTTCAAGGTCTTGGTCTTGGTCTTGGTCTTGAGGTTCAAGATCTTGGTCTTGGTCTTGGTCTTGAGGTTTAAGGTCTTGACAACAAGACTGCTGTTTTCGGCATTTTTAAAGTAAAACTTGGGTATTTTGAAACATTTGAAACTGAACCACTAATGTGTATACGTGTCAGTAGAAAATATAGACAAAAGGCACTGCGCACAGCAAAGTCTATGCATTCATTGACACATGAGAAATGCCATATTGATGTTTCGCAATAGACAACAGGATAAGAATAATTATATATTATACACAGTTGTCGCTCAACCAACAAAATCAACAAATGCAATGAAGTCAAGATTATTCGAATACTGAGTAATGCGCTCCTTGTATCCATAAATGAGTGCTAAATAATTTTTTTCAAAGATTATAGACCTTATAGCTGCGTTCCTTTCAACCAGTGATTAAAGCTGTTGAGTGTCTCAGACAAAGCTCGGACCAACGAAGGAGGTAATGGTGTATTTTGAGGGAAGACACCAGAGGAAACACGACTTTAACCTGCCAAAAAAAGACGACCGAAATTTAATTTCTCGTGTTCTCTTCAAGAACATATATTAATGAAAATGTAAACAAGTTGCGTCTGTGACAGCCTGTATTTATCAAATAAACGAATATTGAATTGAATTGAAAGGAACGGAGAGAGGTCAGTGGTGTGCTAGAAGTCTTACTTGTGCAGTTACTCACTAAGTCTAATTGCACTGAACGAATTCTACTGAGTAATGAACGATCATGACTCTCGTAATGTTCCTGTCACATGACGGTGT
The DNA here is from genome assembly GCA_963556255.1 of Allolobophora icterica. Classification (NCBI taxonomy): domain Eukaryota; kingdom Metazoa; phylum Annelida; class Clitellata; order Crassiclitellata; family Lumbricidae; genus Allolobophora; species Allolobophora icterica. The sequence goes on along the minus strand of OY744609.1, from coordinate 47,004,663 downwards.
CCTCTGTTGTTGTTGGCGTTGCCTCTGCTGTTGTTGCTGCTGCTGCTGCTGCTGCTGTTGGCATCTGGACGACGATGGGTCGGTTGCTGGCATTAGCTTTGTCTTTTCGGTCGGAGATTGTCTGTCTTTCTCTCAGATCTGGACCTGCGCTTAAACAACGTTGTGCTGCTACTGCCTTGACTTCTGCTTTGCCAATGGTTGACTGGTGGCCGCCTGGGCTGAGATTCGGCTGACATCCTCCGAGAACGGCCAGTTTCAGGCCGACCTCGAACAGATCATCTGGGACGGATCTTGACAACGTGCTTCTGAACTTATGCGACGCCTTGGAGCGCGTCCGGCGAACGCTCTCTCGCCATGAGTATCCAGGCTGAGTTGTCGAGAGCCTCTTCAACCCTTTGTCACCCGCATCTAGTCTGCATATCTAAACAGCATACAAACTTGTCCTGAACCATCATTCCCAGTGCTGCTCCAATTCTCACACTAGTTTCATCACAATTGTTTTTCTGGTACAAACATTTAAAACCCGGTCTCGCTGACCAAACAGTGAACATCTCTCTACAATCAGATTCTTTTTATTATTAAATCTCCATCTGTCTGCATCAACTCAAACCAGCTCTTCACCGAAAGCATTAATTCCTATTGCAAATAATGAAAGCGTATCTTTAACGTTAAACACAATAACCTACAATCAGATGCTTTGTCTAAGCCTTAGTCTTTGTCGGTCGTATTACTTTGACTGGCTTCCTAAGACTTTCCAAATCGCTCTAAATCTTAGTAAAAAACTTGTCTACCCTGCTCGGTTTCTGAATGTCATCCGCCAACTGACGGCGGCTTTTCTTTCGTCTGCGGTAATACCTGCAGTTGAACAATAAATATGTCTCATTACAAGGTTACCTCACATTATTTTATAGAGCGCCTCTACGTTGCCTATGAAAAGTAATTTATGCCACTGTCCCATCAGTTCATTTACGTAGTGATCTGACTGTGATCATGAAACATATTTCAAGAATAATAATGATTTGCGACCAATGTGATCTGATACCAAATGTCTCAGAGTTGCACAAAGGATGCGTTCTGAAGATCTGCATTTTCACCGAGAATTGTTCGAGACAAATCTGCAATAGGCGATTGTTTGGAGCAGTTTCCTCGCCAATGCAGAATCCAGATAGGTCAAGCAAAGGCAGTGATGTGCTAAGACGGGAAATGTTTATATGTTTATAATGTATTGCCATGGAGATGATTGGACGTTTAAAGAATTGAATCGATATTAAAAGACAGATTAGAGAGACAGACAGACAGAGTCTACAAATTATCCTGTTGGAGATCTTTTGCGATTTCTTCCACAGAGTTGGTTGATAAAGAACTTTTATAGAATTTGAAAGTGAGTCCAGGACGAGAAAGAGTTTGGTATGAGAACGAACCATAGAAGACCTGGGTTGGTGAACAATGAGTAGCTGACAAACGTCGGAAGTCTGAAGATTATTCTGACAGATGATATTAGAGCAGAGGCAGTTACATTAGTCGAGAATTGTATGAGCATTTGCGTGCGAATGAATACTGGATTATCTTCTCTGTGTGAAGGACAATAAGGACACAACATGACTTGCTTGTTGTAAAAGACGACGGTGGGAAACGCGTTTAATTGAAAGACAATAAGAAATAGGCCTAACTTACTTAATCTGAAGAAGAATCAGTGCAACGAAGACTGTGATAACAATGCCTCCAAGAATTGCGCTAAAGGCGGTGATTCCTTCTGCTCGCTGAAAATCTACAGCCGAAAATAATCATTTAGTAATTACTTTCATTAACTGTGAAAATGATAGGCCAGTTTTTCACCTCTTATTTATTTATTTATTTATTTATTTATTCCGGATATTTCTATAGCGCCTCTCGAAGTCAACAACTTCTCAGAGGCGCTCCCGACTACAGCATTTGATACTGTGCCTGAATTTTCACGCCGAAGCGCCACGAGCACTTGCGAGTGAAGGACTTGCCCAAGGTCCGTACGCAGCGGCTAGAGTGGGATTCGAACCTGCAACCCTCCGGTCACAAGGCGCCGAACTTACCACTGAGCCACCACGCCCCATGCACCCATCCTAACACTCGCAACAAATTAACCTCAATAAGACTCAACATCATCGTCACCACACCCAGCGTTACGACCGCCTCAGCGATCATCATCATCATCATCATCATCATCATCATCATCATCATCATCATCATCATCATCATCATCATCATCATCATCATCATCATCATCATCATCATCATCATCATCATCATCATCATCATCATCATCATCATCATCATCATCATCGTCGTCGTCGTCGTCATCATCATCATCATCATCATCATCATCTTCATTTCTATCATTAACATCAACATAAGGTTCGTCACAATACTATCCTATCATAATAACAATCATCCAACTTTATCATTATTGTCATCATCACATCCTCGTCATTGTTTGTTAATCTCGATCATTAAGTTGATCATCATTTTACGTTTATCGATGGTCGCATCGATGGTCATCATTGCACTGACTATCAGCGTCGCCTTCACATTTGATTTTTGTTGCCATAGTGACGCATTTAATACAATCAACTTACATAATAACCGTTGTACGTCTGTCTGTCTGTCCCGTAAACAAACACTATTGTGACGTCACTATACTGCCGCCTTGGTGACGGTTGTCTTGACGACGGCTATAGGCCTATAATATGACGTTATTAATAATTGTTTTTTTATATACCGTGATTTTTCACGGGTTTACAGCTAGTTAAAGTTATGGGCCTAAAGCAGAAGAACGTAAACTTACCATGGTCGACTGTGCGAGTTTCGCAATATGGACCCTCCCTATGTCGAAAACATCTTAAATAAATAAACAAAAATCATAATGTAAAATCACTAAAGTCCGGCAATCGCCATTAAAAATAATATATGTTTGCGTGTTGTTTACGGTATCAGAGATGATAACAGAGATGAGTGGATATAATTAACCTTGATAGGCTTATACATTCTTGTATGAGATATCGTAAGATGCGCGTGTAATATATATTTTGTGATGCAAAAAGTCGAAGCTTAAGACATTTTTGAGTAGGTGATACGCGGTATCGTTTGAAAGTATTAGTATTTACCTTTGCTGTTTGGTACGCTTAATTGCGCTTCATTCAGATAGGTATATCCGTTAGCATTCATTCTTTAACATGAAATGCAGTCTATAGCTTTTATTTTACACACAAACTTTAATATCATTTGATCTTAATGATATTTTCCTTCTTGTTTAAGAAGAAAAGTAAGTTAGAAAGTTGAAAGGTCGCAAAGTTTAAACCTATCTGTTTGTTGATACTCAGTTACCCGATGTCTCCAGCTAATTAAATTCGGTAAAGACGTTAACAACAATCTTGTCAGTTGGTTTCTTCAAAGATAATTACTTATGAACATGATCAAAAACTAAACAGTCTTCTGATCTCTTGCATTTGCGCTGCGATGCGTGACAATTTATTGGCATTATTGTAAGTTTAAATTAAAAGCAATTTAGGATTTGTTTTTAGCCACTTGTGCGTTTCACATGTTTTCGATGTTTAGTCCAGTTTCAAAAGCTTCAGATGTTGTTTTCAAATTTGGTTGTTTTAAGATAAATAAAGCTTGGAACCGTCATGCACAAGATTTAGGTCAAATTTGTAAACTATATATATATATATATATATATATATATATATATATATATATATATATATATATAGTGTTGAAATTGTTTGGATCTTCGAGAATTACAATGTATGACATTGTTTTCTAAGTGGTTATTTTTCCCAGGCTTTGCGCCAGTTCTAAATCTGTTTTGATTTTCATCTAATTTGGCAAATGTTAATGTTTCTCAAGGTGGAACACAAAAACAACCTGGCCGATATTAATTTTGAAACTTCAAATTATAGACACACCCTAATATATATATATATATATATATATATATATATATATATATATATATATATATATATATATATATATATATATATATATATATATATATATATATTTACACATTTACTGTACCATTAGATTCTGTAGTTCACTAGTGTTTTCGCATCGCACATTGACAAATTCAATCACTGTCACTGTCAGTGGGTGACATTGTGGGCTATGCCATAATATTTTATTCTGCCATGTCAATGTCACCTGCTCCAAAATCGTCATCACTTGAGTCTGAATGATCTGTTTCATGATCAGAACTGCCATTGGCATCTTCATCAGACTGAAGTGGCTCATCATCACCAGAGTCGGTTGCAAATCATCAGGCTTGATATATATATATATATATATATATATATATATATATATATATATATATATATATATATATATATATATATATATATATATATATATATATATATATATATATATATATATTAGGGTGTGTCTATAATTTGAAGTTTCAAAATTAATATCGGCCAGGTTGTTTTTGTGTTCCACCTTGAGAAACATTAACATTTGCCAAATTAGATGAAAATCAAAACAGATTTAGAACTGGCGCAAAGCCTGGGAAAAATTACCACTTAGAAAACAATGTCATACATTGTAATTCTCGAAGATCCAAACAATTTCAACACTTAAACATAAAAAATAAGGCAAAAGCAAACCAAGAACCTTCAGTTATTTGTCATTACTTAGTCCCTTTAGTGCTTTTGGGAATCTATTTCGATGGCATTCAACCATTTGATGAACAAATTGTTTCTCTTCCTCATTTCGAACCAGGGCTTCATTGAAGGACTGCATTAGAGCCACTCCTTTCTCCGCTAAATCGTTCGTCACTCTTAGGGCGGATATGATGTCTTTCGCCTCATTGAACGAATGCTCTGACTCCCATTGTTGTGGATCTCGATCAAGAAAAGCGTAATCGAATTTGAGGGGCTGGAAAAGTTTGATGGTAGAAGTGGTAAAAAATTCGGATAGCGCTTTTGTAGATGGATCATGTATGGGAGGAAGCCTCTTTGGAGGTTCGTCGGATCCCTGATTGTTGCGCAATGCGCATGTCATAGACCATGCGCTGTTTTTCGTCGAAGGTGACTGCATCGTCAAAAAGGCTGAGGCCAACCAGAGTCTCCGACAAATACCAAAGGTGTCGGGAAAATGCTGGTAGGGCGACCTGTGAGACATCCTTGTCTGGGTAAGTATGGATTGCCTTCAATAATTGAAGATCGTTCATTGGGGCTTCATTGGGTGATGTACAGGTGAACCAGTACTCCACGTAGGTTGTGGTCACAAAAAGTGAAACTCGAAGTAGATGATTCCACATCTTTTGAGAGTAAGATTGTCGAGATGCCCTCTGGTGTTGTTGAATGGGAAATTGCTCTTTGAAAAGCCACATCTTGATTGCATAAACCGCACGTGCCATCCAACGCGCGCGGTTAAATGCCCCTGGGTACCTGAACTTTATTCCTTTTGGTGGAATTCCTCCTAGGAAAATGACTGTTAGTTCTAGTAGCTCTTCGTAGTCATCTCCGTGGTATTCAGCATTCAGTTGCTGCAGTGCGAAGGTGATTACATTCTCTCGAATTTCTTTGACTCTTTATGCTGCGTCTTTATCCTCCATTGGCCAGAAGTCACGGAAATGACTGAAGAGTTCAAATTTTGGAGACCTTACAGAATCATGCAGTGAAAATACCTTTTCCAGAACAATTTCAGAAACATGATGTCGACAGGCAAGGTTCAAGAGGTCTTTTCCTAATTCCGTTTCCAGCTTGATGCATACGCCGCCCTTGCAACCCGTGTTACTCGCCGTTGTGTCGAAACACATGGCCACGATTCTGTCTTCCAATCCCCAACTTCTAATCTCGGCCAAACACGCATCTGCCATGAAGGCAGCAGTCCCGGATTGGAGTTTGGGGATGGCCAATAGTTTGGTCACATCCTTACCAGATACCGTTATTGGAAGACGATCAACGCACACTCGTCCAGTTTCTGTAAAATCTGGCATGATCTTGCCGTCCCAGTGGATAGTAAGGGGAACCTTCGGATCGAAAGATTCACGAATCTCAGCTGCTAGGGCTGCACGGTTATTCTTCCTTGCTCGATGGATAGCAGAAGGACTGATGATCAGCTCACCAGCTGCTGCATATAGATTGGATGCAGCATATAGATTGGATGCAGCGAGAGCAGAGAAAATGTGAGAGGCATTCCTGCTGCTGGTTTTGGTACGATCTAGAGCTGCTGCAACATCACGGGTGACTACAGAGATTGTTCCCTTTCGCCGCTTTGGTGGTCCAGCTGACGTTGAAGGTTCTGGTTTTCTTTCTGAGCTATTTGATGACGCCTCTTCCTCAGATGATGTTGCCAACAGAGAAACCTCCGTCGTTACCGCCATGCTTGAACGATATCGTCATGGGCGATGGAATTATAGTTGTAGACAGATTGCTCCGATCGGAAACCACGACATTATCTGATTGGCACAAACTCATTCGGGGATCAAACACATACTCTTACCAAGGGAGACAGCCACTCGCGTTAAATACCATGCTATTGATGTAGCACCAGGTGTCTCCTCTAGAAAACCACAATAGCTTAATTAATTACTATAATTATGTTGAAGATCGAAAACACGAAGAACAGACATCGTAACATCTAAAATTTTGGCCAAACCGAGACAGGTCACCGGGTTCATAAATTCGGTCGCCTTGCGCCAGTCCTAAATGTTCAGCTATCGCGATATAATTTCGGATATGGCTTTTATACGCTAATTGACATGATAATTCGACCTGGCCGTTAAAAGATCTTTGAGTTAAAAAATCATGTGCACCATAAAAACACCAATATATATATATATATATATATATATATATATAATTATTTATACATAGTCTATTTTACTGAAATTGGTCATGTAGTTTCATCCTAAGACGAGGGTTTGAAAACCAGTCAAAAACTGCAAATACTTGCAGTTCTTAAGTAGGCCTTCTCTGACCTAACAAATTTTTATTACTATATTATTGCAATAGTGGTTATAGTGCTGCATTAGCTAGTGAACAATGGACAATAGTAAGTTGTGCTAAGAAAAGTCAATGCGTCAAACGTGACTTTACATCTTACACGCAGTGCTTCGTGGAATTGTCCTGATGAAGGCAACACAGACCATGTCCAGAGCAATGATCTTTATACTGCGCTTTATCGCACTCCTTGTAGCCATCCCAGCACTCTGATCACAAAGAAAAAACAGCAGTCGTTGTTAGAAAAATAATTTCAAACCCTACATTTCCTATTTTCCTAAACTTTTCAACAAGAAACGAAATACGTTTTCTCCACTTCGGTAACCCCTTCAAGATGATTCTAAGTACATTCTCTCTAAACCATTAATCATTTCAGCAAGAACTTAAGTAGGCCTACATTAAATCTTCAACCAACATAGAATGGTGGCCATTCAAAGTTGTCAAGTCAAAGCCATCCATTTTCTCTGGAAGGATAGTTTACATGTTGATTTTTTTAGTAGAGTATGCTTTACAATGGTGCAGAAATATACAGATAGAGGAAGATGGGAATCATTGGAGACAGAGGGAGGGACATTGACAGGAGCAGATGGAAAGGAAAAGGAAAAGTATAGACAGATGGAGTACGCCGAGATATACAAACAAAACTATCATCCTGATGCAACACAAAAATTTTAGAACTTTAGAGCGCAATGACAGCCCTACACTGAAGCATTAGTCCCTGTGATTAAAGAACTAGACGGAAAAATCATAGGAATCTGCGAGGCAAGAACTGAGAACGAAGTGAATTATTGTACTTTCAATAGTACAATGTGTTAAAGTCCGTAAGGTAAGAAAAGCAACTGCAAGAAGTGTTTCGATGATTCTTAAGAAGCAATTGAGTGATACAGGCAATGATCTTAAAGTAGGTTAACAATGTCAAATTTTGCGCAAAGTTCACATAAATGACAGACATAATTATATTAATGACTCGACGACAGCAGCCATGCAAGAAAACTTTCACGAATAGCTTCAACAAATGATTGACAGAAATCAGCCTCAGTGTTACACGAGAGTTACTCAGCTAGCTACGTAACCATGAAATTAGTGAGATATCTGCGTATATTACGATTGTTCTATTTCACTGCTCAATGTGGTAATCTTGTTGTTGTATACGGAAGTGTGCTGCCTTCATTCAGAAGGCAAGTCACTAAAGGAAAACTTTCCAATATCAGCAATTCCATTTTATTAGGTTTTCGGACGATTGAACTCGTATGCTAAGACAGTTGCAATAAATTTTCCGGGACGTGTCTCTTTATAACAAAAGAACCGAGCATGTCAACAACAACTTCTGCTAGCCATTGTCAACAAAGGCCAGTCTCTTTGTTGATATTGTCATAACACGGTCAGTCTATATATTGGTTAACAGCTAGTGTCACAAGGTCAGTTTATTGGTAGACATTATAAACTAAGGCCAGTCTATTGGTTGGCATTGTCACAACAGGGTCAGTTTATTGGTTGACATTAGCAACTAAGGTCAGTATATTGGTTGGCATTGTCATACCAAGGCATTGTCTTTGATTGCTGCTTCAAAGTCAAGTAAACTGGACCCACTGCCACTTAGTTAAGGAATTTGTGGATGATTTGTTGGCATTTCTTGTATTTTTGTTCAACGCCACTTTATTAAGGGGTTTCAATCAAGCCTCCCAGAGACAAGGCGATTGTTTTGTAGACTGAAGCTCAAAGGTTTAGATGCTGATGACATGGCCAATTATGATCGTCTTTTCTTTATCGAAGATGGTTGAGAAGATTGTGTCGATACAGATGGCATGTTGAATGATTATCCAAACATCAATCTGGTTTTAGAAAAGGTATCATTCCACCAACTAGTATCATCTTTTTGATTTCTTTGGCGTCATTGCTCGGGCTCTCTTTGATGTGAGTGCGGCCCTTGATACTATCGACCACGGCATTCTTTTAGAGCGCCTTTTAAATTCATTGGGTATTGCAGATTGTCTTTGCAGTGGTTGTACTCTTTCTCTATGACCGCACCCAGTCAGTGGTGTTTGGTTCTACCCGATCAACCTGGTCACCGGTCTCATTTGGGCTGCGACTGGTTCCATCCCAGGTCCTCCGCTTTATATCCTTTAAACTGCAGACCTATAGGGCCTATGTCATAGAGTCTATGACATAGACTTTGCTCCCTGGTGTTACTGCTTAACAGTATGGTGACGATAGTCAGGGATATATTCATAGCACAGCTTCAGAGGCAGTATCCTTAGCTGGGATATTGGTTGTGACAACCGAAGCGCTTTGTGCATGGATGTCATCCGACCACCTCTGAATTAAAAACTCTAGTAATCAGGTTTGGTAACCGTCCGCATGTTTCAAAAGATATTCTTCCATAACGTTCGTCTTCGCTTTATAAATGCCTCCTTCTCTACTTCGGTAGAGAAGGAGGCATTTATGACCTGATTATAACAATAAATCAGGAATTGGCCTTCTCTGATCATGTAAAGACAGTATATAGAACATTCTTCTACCGTCTGCGCCAGATCCGCACTATAATGCGCCACTCGCAGTGACTCGCTGTCTGTCAAAGCTGCCTCCATCCTCATCCATACATTCATATTCATTAGCATGGATTATGGTAATACCATTTAATATTATTATCTCTCTCGGATTAATTAACTTCAATCGTTTAAACGAAATACATCTAAGGGGCCATCCATATATTACGTACGAATGGATGGGTGGGGGTAACCGAAATGCATGCTTGTTTGCTTACGCTTGCGAACGGGGGGGGGGGTCTACTGATAATGTACGTACGCAAATTGATTTGGCCTTCAAGTGAGCTAGAGTTCAGTCTTTCCAGCTATCTGGTACTACCAGAGGAAGTAGGACTGTGGGAGAGGTGTCACTTGTATGCCACCTTACCTCTGAACGCTATAGTTATCATTAAACTATCACACAACTCAACAGTGAGTCCATGGATTACTCATCCTTCAATCTGGCCTAAAGTGCAGACAGTCGTTGACTGGACCTGTGTAACTGACACATTCTGCAGCTGGTCTTAGGCGGGGATTGGGTGCGTCAACTGTACGTACGCAGGTGGGGGGGGGGTGGAAAAAAGCACGCGTGCGAACAGGGAGGGGTTCAATTTTCCAGGATTTTTGCGTACGTAATATATGGATGGCCCCTAACTACATGCGGGATGAGCTGCGTTGGTGTTCCGCGCGAAGACGCAATATGTGTAAATTCCGTATACTCATGCGTAAAGTGTCTTGGTGGTTGTGTTACTTCCTGCCTATAAAAGCTATGTGTTTCAATGTCATCTGTTTGGCACTCGCTTCATCTGTTACTTCTGTAGATTCATGCTTCTTCAGATCTTGTTGCCATTTTCTCAAAATGTAACTTCCCATTTAAACAGCCACTAAATTATAAAATTGTTAAACGCCTCTGGCATAAAATGATTAAAACAAATTACAGAGTGATATCTTAGCATCTCGATTATGACTTTCTCCTGAAAAAACAGCTAATGAGATGGCTCTGCAGTTCTAATCTACCGGTACCTTAAATAAGCTTCTTGAAAAGAAGTCCGTGTAACGATTTAAGCGTCATATTTTGTCGTATTAGTTATAGCCCTAATCAAAGAGGTTTGTCTTGGGTATTTGCAACCAACGTTTTTGCCAGAGATATCTTTAAAAAGGTGGGGACAAAACGCCTATGTCACTAATGTACATATATGACAACCGTCCTCTCTGCATAATCGTTTAGAGACACGGTAGAACAGAAGGCGACGCCACGAGCAGGCGTCTGCCACGTCAACATTTATCCAGTTTCAAAGATGTAAGCCATTCAACTTTCTTAAGTTACTTTGGAGTTCCCAGTGATAGAAAATCGATGTTTGGTGGATAAGAGTTTATTGGCCACCATCCAAGTTTGAGCCTCCTCAAACTCAGTGGGCGTCAGTTGCACAGACAAGTCACGTGAAATACTGTAAAATAAACTGTAGATTTGAGTATCATCCGCATACAATATTAATGATAAAAATGATGACGCAGTTAACGACTATCGACCAGTGTTTCCAGTGGGGTTGTGTACAATGTGAACAAGTGAGGACCAATCACGGGAGACAAAGAGACAGAATAATATTGCACATGACGAGGAAGTATAGTAATTGTTTAAAGAACATTTTTTATCAGTTGCACCCAAAATTTCAATGGTAATGCATTATGTGCGCATCTGGATACTTGCAAAGCGCCTCATATAAAGAGCACAAAGCCTACGGTACCACAGATCGAAAAATTTTGCCGACGATAAACTTCTGTCTTAGAAAGGTCTATAGAGTTTCAACTCTAAGCTGAAGTGACTCAGTCTGTTTGTCTGTGTGTTTGTTTGTGTGTCTTTCGATACTGTCTGTCTGTCTGTCTCAAGAGGCCCACGCACTCAGTATTACTCATTTAAGCTATATGTCTGACACAGCGCAGTTATAGTATGCGTGTTAAAATGGCACTGAATTCTTGAATCAAGGCAAATCCCCCCTAGAATCTAGATCATTCACAACCTTCACAGAGGTGGCAACCGTCTGGTCCCTTAAAAATTATTCTTGGAGCAGCCATTCGTTGGGGTCAATCTGCAAGAATTCTTCAGATGGGCAGAGGATCTTCAAAAGGTGCCGTTTAGATGTCATGATGAAGTTGTGTAGTCCCTTTGTTTTTTGATTGACGAATAGCTGATTCCATTTGGGGGTTCATCAGATCCATCAGTATCTTAGAAAGCTATGACGATTAATCTAATCTCTTCCACTGAGACATTATCGTTGAAGAATTCAAATCCAACCAGCATCTCAGACAGGTACTATATAATTGGCCACCAAATGCTGTGGTGGCAGCTTCTGCGACCTCCCTGCTAAGGTCTGCTGACAGAGCACATGGCAAGGGGGACAGATAATTTCTTGGAGCAGCTGCAAATGATGGGCTGTGGGAGTAGTATTTGACATACACAACAGTCAATAAAAGACAGGCCTAACTGAGATGCCTCCTTATTTGTTAGCGATATGAGATGCCTCCTAATTTGTTCGCGATATGAGGGACCACGCGCCTTTGTAACCGAGAGGACCTCTGCTGCAATGCTTCATACTGTTTTCGGAATAGCCATCTTCATGTAGTAAATGGTTCTGGCACGGATAATTGCTCCTGGATATTGGAAATAGATTCCATCGGGAAACGTTCCACCAAAGAAAACAACCGACAGCTCCACGTAGCAAGTCACGTAGTCATCTGGCGCTTGCAATGTTTCCAACTGAGCTGCTGCAAACTCTATGACGCTGTCCATGGAGCGACAACGGATGCCATATTCTCGTCCTCAAGGGCTGTGGACAAAGAAGATTGATCTACTCGATGCTAGAAATAGGCCGGCACTGCAGATTATAATTAGTCGCATGTTCAGGTGTAAGGAGGCTCACATGCGAAAGCGCGCGAAAGATTTCCTGAGAGTTTGTTTTAAGTTTCTGTAGAGTGCTGACTGTACAATATGAGAGAAACTGGTTTTAAAAATCTTGTGTGAATTGTTAAGAAAATATTGTGAAAAACTATTCGGACTGTGTTTTCATGAAGTACGTTTAATTGAGCTACCTATACGTAGATATAGAAAAATAAATTAGACCGTTTAGTAGGCGAAGATATAGAAAATATAGCGACAGTGTTAATAGAAGAGAGTGTTGAAACCCGAGATTAAAATCTCTTAATTAAGCCATAATCAGTATCCGAACCGATACCTTCATGTACAGAGGGGCATGGGACGTAAGCTCTACGTTACAATTCTTTATGTTCGCTGAAATCAGACACGCAAGAAATAATGACGACTTTATATGTCTCTAATAGCAAGCGTATCAACAAAGAATCATCCCACCAACCCATTTATTTTTCATCATCAGCATCATCATCATCATCATCATCATCATCATCATCATCATCATCATCATCATCATCATCATCATCATCATCATCATCATCATCATCATCATCATCGTCGTCGTCGTCGTCGTCGTCGTCGTCGTCGTCGTCGTCGTCGTCGTCGTCGTCGTCGTCATTATCCTCATCGTCATTATTACCAGCCTAATCAGTATGGCTTTTAAAAGCAGCATTCTACATTTATGGTACATTTGGAAATACAATGTAGAATCTTAGAATCCATAAATAATCGAGAATTTTCTCTAAGAATTTTTTGGATATGTCAAAAGCCTTTGACACAGTAAACCACAAAATCTTATTAGAAAAACTTGAGCACTATGGTATCAGAGGTATAAGTAAGGCACGTTTTTCCGAGTTTTTAAACAACAGATCGCAACATGTTTATTTTAAGGTCATTTATCCAACAGCAAATGTTTTAATTGCGGAGTACCACAAAGCTCAATTCTGGAACCGTTATTATTTTTAATATATATAAATGACCTGGCAGTGCTTCTAAAATATTTCACTACTTGCTGTTTGCTGATGACACTGATGTCATCATATCTGATAAATCAGTAGAACAAGTGTTTGAAAGGGCCAGCCATGAGTTAACCACCATTTGTTCCTGGTTTAGAGCTAATAAATTGTCACTTAATATTGACAAAACAAAGTTTATTCTGTTTCGATCCCGCAATAAAGTGCCGCCAGCTTGTAATTACAGACTTAAAATGGATGGCGAACTGATGATGCAGGCTGAGTCATGTAAGTTCTTCGGTGTGTATCTGGACCAGCATCTCACCTGGTAAGAACACATTACGCAAGAATATAAGAAATTAGCCAAGAACATCAGCATACTATCAAGAATTCGTCGCTGTCTCCCTAAAACTACACTACAGAGCTAATATCACTCCTTAATTTCCCCTATATGTCTTACTGCAACATTTGTTGGGCCTCCACTAATAGTTCTTATTTGAAAGAATTGGAGATTTTACAAAAACGTGCCATTCGAACCATTTTCACGTTGCACTGGTCTGTCACAACTAAACCTATTTTTTCGAACCTATAATATACTTCGATTAGCCGATATAAGTAAGTTTCAAATTGGTTTATTCATGCTTCGCTATCATCACAGATTGTTACCTAGTGCGTCTGATGGTTTCATCAGGGAAGCGCTGTGCATAGGCTAATCATTACACAATAGAACTTTGTTAAATTACCGCACTGATAGTGCACATGTCAAGGATGAAATTATTCTCGATAAAATGTTCTGGCCCTTCTATATGGAACATTCTTTCAGATTATGTTGCACATAATATAACCACCCTTAATCTGTTTTAAAAAAGCTTAAAGTCTACTTGATCTCTGTTTTTTAAACTACTTTGTTGAAGAAAAAAATCTAAAGTCTGTTTGATTTCTGCTTGCAGACTTACACTATCAATCATGTTTAGTTCTTTACAGTTTTGTACTATGCACTCACTTAGTGCATTTCATTTCTGCACTGTTAGTAGGCCTACTGCCAAATGTTATCCAGAAAAGGGCCAATCTAGCTTCAGCAGGTCAGTACGACCCTTTCTGGTTGATCCTTTGACTCTTGCGTCATTTACAGGAAGATTTTGAGTTTGTGCTCACCTCTGTTATTGTGACATTATGTAGTTGATGCTCTGTCGATAAAAATGACTTACTTACTCACTTACCCTATATCTGAAGGATCGATCGTGTCTGAGGTGAGATAAAGAGGATGCTTGGTCCAGAATCATGGTTGGATATAAAATATGACATCTCTCTCAGTCGCTGTCTAAGTCAGACTGTCTCTATCTCGGCTTGTGTCTGTTCCTATCTTTGTCTGTTCGAGTCGTTTGTCTAAGTTAGTCGATCACATTACATATTACATAAGAAATGGAAAACTCAAACGAACGATGAGGAATGGCGCCAGGCGGCGCCACCATCAACTCTTATCGATGGATACAGGCGACGCCGCTTGAGAAAGATATACCCCAAATCAGAAACTGACTTATCTCCTGTCGCACGTGTACACTTAAATATACACTAGTTTATATATTACGTATATATATGTAATATATATGTAATGTATATTATATATCTATATATATAAAGAGAAGAATCTGTCTGCCCCCGCCTCTTTGACCGGGATGAATTTCTACAGTTTTAGAGCTTTTCACTTCAAACCTTCACTACTGTGTCGGGGTCGGCATGACATACCCAGTGTGAGGCTTCGCGTCCCCCGTTTTCACCGCTACCATGGTGTCCCGGGACCAAAACCTACCCGGCCCATGCATTTTTAGCTGGTCCAAAAAAATACACTCAACCTATTTTCATTCGCCAGATGGCGCCACCCGAGAAGATTCTGTGTGTTTCACCGACAATTCCCTGTCACCGGCACGCATTTCTAAAGATTCGCCAGATGGCGCAGCCGTAGGGATTTCACTTCACATTAACTGGTGGTGGTGGTGGTGGTGGTCATCTGCACTACAGGGATTGAAACTTATACCTAAATTTTTTCCTTATTCGCTACAGGGATTGAAACTTATAACCCCGGGCAAAGCCGGGTAAACCAGCTAGTATGTAATAAGAGAGAGCATGAAATGAAATCAAAGAGGCCGCCAAACAGAAGAAGCCATTATGTAAACGAGGAATCCATCTAGGTCAGAGGTGGGCAAACTTTTTGCACATGGGGCCACATTAAACGCCAAAAAAATTCGGAGGGCCGGATAAAATTTTTTTAACTTTCAATAACGATTAACATGAAAAGAAGTTTACTATTTATGATAGATTAAAAGCATTTTGGCTGTTACTAATGAGATGTATGCGACTGTGAACATGCATGCATTTAATTAACAAGTTTCCCATAATCCAGAGTGGTTGCAATTCACAGTTCGAGTTCAAGTTTTGATCACTTAACTGAGACCTGGACTTAGATTTGTTTATCCTCACTGTTGAAAATCTTTGTTGACAGATGTAGGCCTAAGTGTATGCGAATAACACAAAACATTTTAAAGGCAAAAATTTCTAGATTTGAGAATTTTTCCTTCCTGAGCGAAGGAAAGAATGCTATCAGGTCTGATCATTTGAGCTGTTCTTTGAGAACAATGTCACGTTGTGGGTCGGTTAACTCCAGCTGAAGTTCGTATATGAGCTAATTGTCAATGTCACATGTGAACGGTATAGTAAGCACAGCAAATTCAGTGTCAATTAAAATCCACAAATCGTCTCGAGAACCCTTCTGTCAAACTTAACAGCTATATTTTTCCTACCCTGCAGTTTGCAACTGCAGGGTAGGAAAGTTACCGTAGTTTGTTCTTTCGTCTGCTTTGAAGGCAACATTAGCTTTACTTGAACGGATTTCACTTCTGCGTATACAGATCATGTGCAAAAACCTTAGCAGGGAGGTGGGACAGATCGGCAGAGTTAATGCATGGAGTTATAATTAAAGACGAGACCGGAATAGTAAGCAAGAGAGCAGCGCAACTTGAGTAAAACGAATAAAACTTATCGTGGTCTGAATTTTTTTAAATTTTCTGAAGAATTGTGGGGCCGGATAAAAAGTGTTGGCGGGCCGGATCCGGCCCGCGGGCCGTAGTTTGCCCACCTCTGATCTAGGTCAATCAAATGCATATTGAGAGACTGAAAATGGAGCTCTGTCTGTAATGACGCTTCTGCCAACGTGGCCAATATTAATTTTATCCGAAAGAATAGTAAAGAACTTAATTACTTACTGAGGTCGTTCATTGGTTTCTGAGTTGTCGTTGTTCTTGAGTCTTCGTCTTCTTGACTACGTTTTGACCAGCACATCGTCGCCCAGATATATTAGCGCCCTATTATTAGTTTCGGCTCCTACTAAGATCAGCCCAGCAACATCAGCAGCCCGATGGAGTCAGAGGCGCAGTGAACCCGAGTCAGAAGTAGGGTTATTGAACACCAAGACAAAAATCTGAGTACACCGCTTAGCCACTGATGTAGACAGTGATCGGACTGGTAGCAAAACATAAAACACTTTAAAATGGAATTCGACTATTTGAATGCAACTGTTACCACCGCTACGACTACCATCAGAATATATGTTCAGCCAGCTCAAACATCCCTCTCTGTCTCTGTCTCTGTCTCTGTCTCTGTCTCTGTCTCTGTCTCTGTCTCTGTCTGTTTCTGTTTCGGCTGTTGCTGTTGCCAGTACAATTATCAGAGGCTGTTAAACGTTGTTAAACATGGCAAATATGTGCATTCAAATTGCAGTGGATTGATAAAACTACTATATATAATGGTATCCTATATAACTGTAGCCTGATAGTCATAACAGACATATATATTAATGGAACTTTATATATAAATTGTATAAGTGTCTGCATTTTGCTGATAAGATCACGATCGGTCAACGCATCAAATAATTGTAGGAGGCTGTTTCAGTAATTTTCAGGCTGGGTAGATAAGGCGTCCGGTTTAGGGTCTATCGCCCCATTGTCGCGACTCCTACCCTAAGTTCTGATTGCAAGTATCAGTCAAGTGTTGAGTCTAACGAGCCTATCTAGGCCTATATAATAAATAGATGATAAGCCTTAATCGAACCAAAGCCAAGATGAACTCGTATCTCCGACATTCACAGAATGTAACAGCGCATTATTTACAGCATCTGTAGTTCGTGGGAAACACCAATATTGATCAATTCTATTTGCAGTAGTGTCGTGTGTATATATTTATAAATAGATAAATGTTTTACTTGGCTATATATAGGCGCTTGGCTGCATGATGTGCACTAAACAATTTTTTAAAGTTAAACTAAAAGTATTTTCCAGCTAAAAAAGTAGTTTAACTAAAGTTGGCAACTGATTTTGGAAATTAGTTAACTAAGCTAAAAAAGTAGTTACACTTTTCCCAACCTTTTCCCAACTTTTTACGACAAACATTTTCACAATGACAGAGGTTAAGTGAACTGAAATAATGCAGAGCGTCAATGACAATTTCATCTTCAAACTGTGCAATGTGTACTGTTCTAGCATACAGTTACAGGCTTACTGTATGTAATGTATGAATTTGAAAACATAGGCTGTTAATGCTAAGTAAACGTCGCATTGAGTTGTTGACAGTGTTCGATGTTCATGGCAGAAAAATAGTTGCATATTGCTGATTTTTTAGTTAAACATTTTAGTTAGCCACAAAATTTTTAGTTAAACTATGGTTTTAACTAAAACTATTTTGTTTTAGCTAAACTTCACCCTTAACTAAATTTTTTTAGTTAAACTAAAAGTTAGCAACTTTTTAGTTAACTTGCCCATCACGGCTTGGCTGGCGCTAGGCCGTCGGCCGGCAGTGCAGATATAATTTGGACTTGTGGTAACCGGACTCGGACCTCTGGAAATGCTCTTCTGATTTGACGCAGCGCTCGTGAATAGGCTGGTGCACTGCGTTTGGCCTTCGAGTTGCGCTTTAGAAGTTATTACGATTAAGATTACGAAAATGCACATCGAATCTTCTGCGCAGTCGCAGGCACGTAACTAGGATTTTTCGTTTGGGGGGCTTAAGCCTTGAACATGGCAACATTTATACAGTGTTCATACGAATTTTAGCCGTAAGCATACAACGGCTTGACTTGTTTGGGGGGGCTTCAACTTCGTTTGGGGGGCTTAAGCCCCCCAAGCCCAACGCTAGATACGTCCCTGCGCAGTCGAAAACGACAATGAAAATGACGTCATCGGCGAAAAGCAATCACGCGAAATTGATGTCATTTTACAATCGTCTATAAAATCTTTTAAATATCAATCAATCAATTAGACATTTATATAGCGCGCTCTTCAAGGCAACTATTCAGAGGCGCTCCCAGCCCAACCTCGACGAAAGAGAACAGCCTTAAGAGCAGAGAAGAAAGAGGTGGATGAGTCTCGAGGGAGAGACCGCAGTCCAACAGGAAGGCCATTCCAGATAGTGGGACCGGCAACGGAGAATGCTCGCTGTTGCATGGTTGCAGTGCGAGCGAAAGGAACATGTTAGTCACCGCGGGCGGTGGAACGGAGTAAACGGCGACCAAGAAGTGCGGACGCTCGAAAACAAAGCTCACGTAGATAGAAAGGAGCGCGGCCAAGCTGACACTGCCAGACAATAGAAGCAACCCGGTATACAATGCGTTGCGAAAAAGGAAGCCAGTGGAGGACATCACGCATGTAGTCAGACACGTGACCAAACTTAGGGATGCGCCCAACGAGGCGCGCAGCAGAGCGTAGAACGCGTTCAAGGCAATGCAGTCGAGTGTGAGGGAGACCAATATAGAGAGAACAGCAGTAATCAAGTCGACAGGTAATGAAAGCATGAACGAGAGTAGCTGAGTGCTTGGGAGAGAGAGAGCGGGAGACCACACGGAGCTGACGTAATTGGAAATAACAACCCCGGCTCAGCTGCGAAATATGCTGGGAGAGGGTGAGTTCAGAGTCCAAGGTGACACCAAGGTCACGGACAGAAGTGGAGAAGACGACATTAGGGAATTCATCCGGATTGTCCTACCTCGAATCATCGCCGACACTGGAACTTATATAGTGATTAACTTATCATCATCGTCGTCGTTATCATCATAGCCATCATCATCATCCTGTCCGGAGTGTTTCCCTTTGCTCGACATGTAGGCAGTTGTTATTAGGCCCTATTTATTGGCCCGTCTCCAGGTCGTGTGCAGCCTAAGGTTAAGTGGATGCAATTCCGTTTCCATCGTTCTTGTCCATGTGCTGCGAGGACGCCTAGCAGGCTTCTTGGAGCCACTCTGAAGGCCGGTAATCGATTCTCGCAAAGCCCTGGCATGGTCCTGGTCGCCTTCGCAACGCGCAAAGGTGTCCAAACATCCGGATTGTCCTACCTCGAATCATCGCCGACACTGGAACTTATATCGTGCGACGGTAAATTTCCGCGTTATTGAAAGGCATCGAGCTTCGTCTGGATCGAGGTCCTTGATAAGCTGCCCGGTCTCTGCTCCTTAGCAAGTCAGTTCTTCGATAGGTTCTAAGCGTGACTAAGCAGTCACTGAGAAGTCGTAGACATGAGACGATTCAAGTGTAGCGTTGCGCCTTAATGAATTCAGTCTGCACCGGATCAACTACCCTGCCAGCATTTCCATGTACACCAGATGGGACCCATATGGGCTCTCTGTCGATCGCGTTTGGCAATGTGGATCCTATGTGGACTACATGTGGTCATGGTAACAGAGCACACACTTTACGACTTCTGGTAGAAGTTAGGTTGTATGGGAGGCGTGGTAATAGATAAATCAACGCATAATGTCATGGTGCACAGGTATCAGAATCAACCGAAGCATCTAGGAAAGTAGCCTACTCCTTTATCTCCGATGGAAAGAATAAAAGCTTAGAAAGAACGAGTATAAAAACTTTCCTAACAGGTAACCTACGAGCCATTCACGAAGCGCTATTTCTAAGATCAGATAATTTTAATATAATGGTAATCTGATGATCGTAAGATAGGGTTAGAAATAGAGGAATTGTCGAATAATGACACCTATAGGCCTATAAGGGCCTACTGTTTGATGAGTGTCTTGTTGGTGTGTAATTTTGGATTTGTTATTGGAAGTAGAAATTAAAGATTTTGCATAAACTGGGAAGGGCCTACGTTTCAGAACTGTCTGCATACACCATTTACTTCTATCCACAGAGTGGGCCATTAAAAATGAGAGCGTACCGGTACATTAAAAATGAGAACGTCGCGTACAATCGTGTTTAATACAATATCAAATCGTGTTTTGAGTAAATTGTAAACACCTAAATTATTCTACGATGCACTTAAATACCAAACCAAGCTATACTTCCGGTCGCCATCTTTAAATTTAAAAAATATTTTTCAGTTAGATTAAAATGACAAAATTAACTGCAGATGACCGTATTCTGATTGAAAACTTGAGAATTGAAAAACACTGGGGTGCTCTGCGAATGATAAAGGAACTTCCAAATAAAGGCTGGATCCTTGCAAGTATCAGCCGACTTATTAAACAAATTTATACAGATGGTACAATTGGACGTAAACCAGGAAGCTGTGGTCCTAAGTCTGCTAGAACAAGATTGAACATTCAGCGCGTGAGTGTGCTGATTTGCAGTAAAGATGATGACCCCATTGTCACAAAAGTCCGCAGGAAATTGAAAGCGAAACTAGTATATATCGGACAACATTGCGACGTATTATGAATTTATGAAGCAAGATTCACAACTTAAAGCGTGAAAACGCGTGATGGGGCAGATGATCAGGGCAGGCTGTAAATTAAAACGCCTGCAACGAAGTCAGTAGTTTAATGAAATATTCCCTAACGAGAGAAGTGTACGAAAACATTAGGTTCACAGATGAAAAGACATTTACAGTTGCCACAACAGTTAATCTCAAAATGATCGTGTATATTCTGATGCAAAAAAGAAATAGCAAATTCCAGCAGCAAGAGTCGTACGTGAACGTGAATATTCAGTTGCAGCATCATGGTTTCGATATGTGTGTCTCGGATGGGAAAACCAATGCAGTATTTGTTAAACCAAGAGCCGGAGTAAACAAAAAATACAATTGTGATCACGTTCTAGAAAGAGGTTTACTTCCTGATATTCCTGCAAGATGTTGTCATCGCAGTTGGACGTTGCAGCAGGACGGAGCTACTTTACACACAGCAAGAAGCTCTATCAACTTCCTTCCTCAGGAGGAATGTCACCTTCATCGAATCAGACATGTGGCCCCAAAATAACCCAGATCTAACCCCGGTAGACTATGCTTCGTGGGTTGCCCTCCAACAAAAAGTCTACCTTCGTCGTAAATTAAAAACAACAGAACAACTGAAGTTGGCCATTGTTGATGAGTGGCGAAAAGTGTCCCAGCGATTTATAACAGGAGCATTAATGAGTGGCGTAGACGTTTAGAAAGAAATTGTTGAGAACCGAGGCGGACACATAGAGTATAATTTTTGATTTTTAAATTTAACATTTCTGATTTTTAAATTTAACATTTAGCGACAAATTAATACTCTTAAGAAGGTCGCTAACTTCCTCCAAACTCCTTCACATATTACGTTGCTTTCCATGCGCTGGCCATCCATATCTCGAACGATATGATTCCATCCTCCGTGAAGGCCTCGGATTGATTCTATACTTGTCTTTGTCAGATAGCCAGGGTTCCAAGCTTCACTTACCATCAGAGATGGTGGACTAGGCATTTGTTTGGCTGCCTCGCTTGCACTTCCCGCCCTTTTGGCTTCAGCTTGAGGCACCCAATCGCTCCAATCCTCCATGCTGGGGCCACAGTCACTGCTGACGCATAGTATGAGGCCGTGTTTGTCCGTTGGCAAGCAGAAAGTTTTTTTCAGCACCCAGACAGCAGTCTCAGTCTTATCCACAAACAATCTTACTGGCATAAGCCATTAATTGAGGGAGTTGTTTCTAAGCTGAACGCGTTGCTTTCAGATCCTCTCGAACTAACACGCTTCAGAGCAATTTCTGCCCCACATGCTGACGACTGGCTCTACGCATCACCAATTACAGCGTGCGGATCAGGGCTGTAGTCGAGGGTATACGCGGGTATACAGCGTATACTTACCTCTTGGGACCGTATACTCACCTCACAAAATATTTATATTTATTTATATTAAAATACTATAGCGTGTATACGCACAAAATACTGTAGCGTATACTCACCTCTAATTTGTTTCGAAAAACTAGCCGATAGCGTGTACTCAGCTCTAATTTTACCACTACAGCCCTGGTGTGGATTGAGGCTTGATGACGAGGCAGTTAGAATCGCTGTTGGCCTCCGCCTTAGCCACATGCTTTGCGAACCGCATGGGTGCATCTACGGCTCTTTGGTCACGGCTGACGGTACACACGGATTATCCTGCAACCTCGGCTCCGGCCGCTCGTCTCGACATGCCACTTTAAACGATCTCATTTACTTCGTTGTTGGACCATCATTGGAAAGAGCTCAGTTCACTCCGTCGGCCTCTTCAAGGTAACTTTAGATGGAATTTTATTCAAAGAATTAATCTGATGCATTAGTGGATGGGTAGTAAAATATTTCTATTTTGTTTGTACTTGAAATCAAGTTCATGTAGAACACTATTAAAGAATCGTATGCTGCTTGCGTTAGCACTTGTGTGGGGTTAATTAAAATTGTCTTACTAGTACACTTTCTTGGTTAAAATTAAGCAAACGATTGAAAATTGTCTTCTCGGTTGTAGTGAGTTGGAGTCTTCCTTAGGGCGAAAATTCACAAGTATTCACCACGTAACAGTGTCGATATAAAACAGTCCTGTAAAATTAACAGCAACAGAAAATGGTTGCCATTTTGCAGCCCTTCGTTCAGCATTTCATTCCAAAAAACTTCCAGTTTTAAATCGCCTAGCCATAATCTCCCTTAGGATAGATTATTATCCCCAATACAACGGCATCTGATTGTTTTGGTTTTTAACGTAATTCGTCATAATATTTTAATGGTGGACCAGGAAGCACAATATTACATTATCTTAAGGGTTTTTCAGTGACAGGGAATTTCTTATGTAGGCTGTTCACACTTTAACGAAAAGCGTGTATGGAATACTAATCCCTTTCGTCGTTAAAGTGTCAACAATGAGTCTCAAATATCTTCAGCTTGCTTGCACCCGCAGGCCTGTGGATATTGCAGCCGACGCTGCTAACCCCAATTTTTTTGGGCGTGATGGACTGTCACCCGATAGTTCGTTAGGTAATTTCATCTAAAAATACCTTATACCTGGGAATATACCTATACGCGACCATCGTCTGTTTCTCTTAATTTTACGGAACGAGTTTTATGGGCTCTGTTTTAAAGCAGTATTATGCCACACGAACTGTGAGAACTGTGTAAAACAATTTTTCGTTTCGACGTCAGCGGACTTTGAAAATGAATGTCGTCCGATTGTTTTGCTACACTGTTAGAAATAGATCATTGGACTTTTTCGACACGAAAATCCGTATAATTGATACAAATTAACTCCCCCATCGCTTCCAGTTCCTGAGGTATTCTCAGGGATAAAATTCTCCCAGGTTGCGGAATAAGTCGTTCGAAAAGAAAATTTTTATGAATTAGCTCAATTAAAATATAGTTCATCTAGGTCCTTGGGGTATTCGGTAGTCTAATGGTTAGCGTGATCGACTATGACCCGATAGTTCGAGGGTTCAAGTGACCTCTAGGGCAGAAATGTCTTTCAAGATTTCTGCTCCATCTACGCCTCTAGGCTTCTCAGCTACAATGAGTTCACTGACCGTATACTCTTGGTGGAGAGCAGGGGCGGCGCTACACCTGGGCGAGCCAGGGCAAATGCCCTGGTAAAAAAAGCCGTTGCCCTGGTCGTTGCCCTGCCAGAATTTTTGCCCTATCCATGATTTATTAGGGGCATAAATCGCCCTCTGCACTGGTTACTTGTATGACTGCCCTGGCTTTGCCCTAGTTAAAAAAATTGTCTGGCGCCGCCACTGGTGGAGAGATCAGATATCAGGGAAGAGGACTGGCCTGCACCCGCCCTCAAATACCAACTCTAAGAAAGTTGGAGTCGTCAACACTTCATATGTATACGCCTATGAGGAAAGCTCAGTGGATTGCTCTTCTTCTCCTAATCAGGTGCCTAAGTCTAGGCCTCTAAGGCCCATGAAATCGGAAGACAGGTTGGAAGACATAAGTAGGCTAATCCGAAAAAGAATAAACTTTCTCCCTAACCTAAACGAGATCACGGAATTTGCAGAGCAACAGAACAGAGAAAGAGACCGAGAACCAGTAGGCCTACCATTCTGGTCCCGGTTATATTAGGGCGCATCCAAAGGGCGATTCTAATCCAATGATTTCTATAGCGCCATATTTTATACACAAGGCATCAACTGATGATCGCTTCAAGTGAAACCGTGGTCAAAGTCAGTGGGGGCGATCTTGCTTTACAGGTGGGGGGGGGGAACTTTGAACTGATCTGGTCTCTGGTCAAAAAAGAGGTAAACAGTCCTTTTTGGTGTTTCTTCAATATTCAGAGGGACAACTGTATACTGTGTTCTCCCACTGCTAAGGGTGCAGGGTCTTGTCCCCTTCGACCTCCGGGATCTCTACCTCTGGTCTGTGATTGTTCTTTGAATAAGCCAGATGGAAAAATATATTATTTGCGACCTAAGTACAAGCAGAAACAAGAGATTTGTTGGCTGACTAGTGTGCGTTTCTGTAGATAATGAGATCTGTTATAAGTGGACGCATTTCATCAATGGGATGCAAGTGGAAGAGATAGCGCATTCTACTTTTTTTACAATGCATTGCGTATTAATTCGTTTAGTTATTTTCCAGTAAAAGACGTTGTTCAGAAGAGATTGCTTCGCAGCATCTGGTTAATTGAGTTTTAGTTGTGGTTAGTGTCAGACGCTTTAGATCGCCATCATACAGATGGTCAGCTGAAAGTAGACTGTCTAGTAAACATTAGGCCTACTGGTTGAACTGTGAATGATAAAGGTTATTATTGGCACTTCATGTAGATGATAAGTAGAATTCAGTTCCTCCTTCTCCTCCTTTTTCTCCTGCTGAAGACGATAATGATAATAAAAGATGATGAGTTTTATCACGAAGATGTTTTTCTTTTAGAATGTCATATGCGGATAAATTGAATGAAGAAATGGCATCTGGGTTCATTGTTAGTACATGTCAATTGCTTCCAAAGTCGATTCCTGTTGCCTCAGATCACGTGCATAACTTACTCGCGTGCCCTAGCTCTAGACCAATAGATAATTCAAAAGAGTATGTGATTGTGTGTGGCAGCGCTGTGGAGTTCTATATACGACCGCTCCAAATATGCATTGACGACGTGGATTGCTTAATCGCCAAAGCTGATGAGCTTGTCTTCAGTGGCGACTGTCCAGTGTTGCCAAGTGATGTCAGTGGTCTTGCCGATAAGATCACGTGCTACAAGGTTGAAACATACGACAGGTTTCCAGGTTTTCTTCGATTACGAGTTTTCGGGGAAATGAACTATAATTGGAAATATAAAAGGTACGAATTTAGCCATATAACTCGTGAAAATAGCTACATGGTGCTAAATATGGATGCCATTGCAGGTGCGAATAACCTTTATGCACGCGATACGCATCGCGAAAAAATCGTTAGTGGTCCAGCAATTAAATACCGAAAAGATATACCTATTGGATTTTATTTTGGAATTGATTATGTCAGAACCTTATGGTGTGCTCAATGGCCTAAAGACGCCCAAGGTTGGATTAAACGACCTAGGAATAATGGATGGCCGACCGTTGATACAATCACCGAGGTTATACAAAATGGTTGTCATATTGTTTATGTTCAGCATCGTTCTTGCAGAGACGATGAACTACAGTGGAGATTTTCATTTTCAGTAGCAGAAGTAATTTTACTTCAAAGTTGGACTCAAATGCAACAGATTGTGTATCATTTGCTGAGGTTCTTCTCCAAAAGAGAATTAATAGAAAAGGATTGTCCAAAGGAAGTCGAGGTTTTCTGTACGTATCATTTAAAGACGCTGATGCTGTGGACTTGTGAAGAGATGTCGCCAGAATGGTGGAATTCCTCTTCAGTTATAATGGTCTGCTGTGAGTTGTTAAAAAGGCTTTCAGAATGGCTCAGGAGGAGATACTGCCCGAATTATTTTATTCGTGAAGCAAATTTATTTCATGAGTCATCGAGCTCCACAATTTTCGACAAGACTGAAAAACGACTAAATGAATTCTTAAATTCTAGCATTCTCTGTCACTGGTTCGTGGAAAATTACATACTGTCATTCACTCAGACAAATTTCAAAGTCAAGAGCACAGTGCAAGTAACGCCACATTTTATGGATTACATGCTGCCTTTCTTTGAATCTTTGAAAGTGCGTGAATCAAAGTCATTAGAATTTTGGTTTCTTCTCAAAATCTCATATTCTCATGAGTACAGTCGTCCTCTAATAAAAGACAATTTCAGATCAGGACTGCGCCAGAGTTTGGAAATTGGATATAATGCAAAATGGGTTGAACTGAAAACATTCAGTAGACTGATAGATTTTCCAACAACAGAGAACGTCTCATGTTTCCAGTACTATGAGATCCTACTGAATATTTTGCATACCGCATATGGCTTAGGTTGCGGAGAGATTTCTTGGGATAGCAGTATCTTTGTTGAATTTGTAAACGCAATTTCAACGCAACCAAAAATTATAAGGTCAAAGTATCATAACTTTCCGAAAACATACACAGTCCAAAGTTGTCGTTTTCAATTCCGGCGTGCTCAAGACCTCATGGAAAATTTAACTGGATCAAATAGTCGTTCCGAATTTCAACTATTGTGTCTCATGTCAAAAGAGTTTCTTAAAAAAGCTTTAGAATACGAAGGTTTAAGATGCGAGGGCATTGCTCCTGCAACATTGACCTATTTGGCTGCTCTCCATTTTGCTACATCAGAACACCAACTAGCAATGCGCTTCTGCTTGGCAGTTCTCGTAGACCAGGCTTCTCAAAAGGAAAAAGAAACACTGAATGCAGGTTGTTTGTTGTTTATTGACGATGTTGCAAGGATCGTTGGATTGTGCGTGCTTCACAAGAAGATTACTGACCATTGCATCAACCGGCGGCTTTATCTTGATTTGCGGCTCTCACCAGTTGTGTTTTCTCTTTTTTTAACTGTATTATCCGCCGAAAGAATATCCAAACATTTGGATTTGCATCATGAATTACCAGAGTCAGCATTTCCTATGGACGAATATGTGAAGGTTTTAATGAAGCCAAAATTTATTGCTGCAAAAGAGTCAGATACTCATTTCAATGTTACTAGACAGAGCATTTATCGCAGAACAGATTCATCTACAGAAACCGAGTCAACCTGTTTGAATCCGTTGATAGTTAAAGAAACAGTAATTGGTGTTCTAATGGAATATGCTTTAGAAAATATGACATCATTCTACAATGTGATTCTCAAAGATTTTGGCATCCAGTGCAACACAGTTGACTGTTATCGTGTTCTACACCTTTACAAGTGTCGTCAATATGATGAAGTATTGCACTTATGTGAGCGAATTCTTCATGAACCTGAACTGCAGAGCGATGCGAAGAAATTTTCATTTAGGAATGTCTTATTGTTGCCACCGTTTGACTCTTTTTGTGATGGAGACGTACAGTCGTTGCTTGGATTTCACACACTCTTTTATTGTTTATCAACTCTGAATGACGATATGCGGAAAGTAGAGCTAAATGCCGACTCAGTGTGTGGACACTGTTTTGTCCCAAGAATGGGTTTTGAATGGGATAAACCCGCGAGTTTCATTTGGTTTCTTAAAAATGATCGCCCCATCAAATGCGACTATTTTCTTGGAGGTCATTTTCTTGCAAGATATTTGAAACTCAGATGCTGTATCGACTGTAATCTTCCGTATAGAGAAACAGCGACTGAATTTGCAGCTCAGAATACTACTCATCTGTTTGAACACATCATTCGCCGGTTTCTTCTAGAAAAACTTCGTATTATCAAAAACAATTCAAGAGTTTCGTCGAATCAGTGACTAAATTCTGTTTTCATGTGAAATTTGCCTTCTGTTATACATGATTCAGAAGAATGAAACATACTTCCAAGATATTGTCTCTTGTTTTGGCTATCGATTGGTATCGGTGGGGAACAAATCTAGTAGAAGGATTTTTGCCGTTCTGGTATGGAGACTTGGGGTGGCAGATTTTCAATCTGCCTTGCCCAGCGTGACAGCCCCTAGGGAAAAGTAAGGAGCTGAACACACTGATGTGTAAACGATTAGCTAACACGTAGCATTATGGCCGCTTTATGAAAAATTGCTAATAAGCAATGACATCAGTTAGAGCTCAGATTGGTCCAGTTTGTTTTAACAATAATATGTAATGAAAGGCGAAAAATCACAAAATATGTCAGCGGGGTCATGATTTGTTCTAAGTTCTAAATCATTGAAATTTCGGCATTGTCAGAAAGGCGAGACATTAAGGCTATATCAGTAGTGCAGTTCTATTGACCGAAAGCCATTTCCGTGGCAAAAATTAATTCCAAAATTGACCACACAAACATTTTAAGCACATAAAACCGTTTCACAACGTGTCATCAATATAGCGGTAGTTATTGATGGAGGCTGAATCATAATTCGAGAAATCGTGACTTTCGGTTTCAATATTTGAACAATGCCTGAGTTTTTAACCCATTTTAAAATTCGTAGAAATTCGTAAAAATTCCTTCGACTATTGTTGTTTTTTTAACATTAACAGTGGCGTTTTGCAAATATCAAGCAACGACAACAATAGCAACAAATGTGATGAACGTTACCAACTCTTAACCATAATTATTTGGCTTTAAGCTGTGCTAGTGACTGACTGGTCACACTGGAGCTGGGGCACTGGGGTTTCTCGTACTACTGACTGACACGCACATTCAACATTCTTTCACGGGCTTGTAACTCCTTAGAATATTTCCAACTCCCTCGTCCAGGGACGTCTACTCCATAGAAACCTTGGAGCAAATGCTCCATCCAAGAAATAGGGGGGAGATCTGTCAGTGTGTGTGCCACCATTTTAGGGGTGGGGAAGGAAGGGGAGGGGAAGAAGAGGGGCAAATGGGAAGTTGTTCCAATGACTTAGGGGGATAGACGCCCCTGCCCTTGTCATCTCAAGGATCATGCTCCTACCTCACTCTTGCCAGAGTGATGTTCATCATGCTCTTACAGCGTCCGTGCGATTCATATCCTATACCGAATCTCGTCTCTGAAACGATCTCCTCACTGACCTTCGCATATGCTCCGTTCTGTCGTTAACCTAAAAGCATTACGTATCTCAGGTTCTTCTATCTATGACAACTCAGACTTCTATTCAAACTAAAGTCCAACAGCTCAGACTTTCTATTCAAACTAAAGTCCAACAACTCAGACTTTCTATTCAAACTAAAGTCCAACAACTCAGACTTTCTAATCAAAGTTTTCAAACTAAAGTCCAACTTCGCAGCTAGAGAGCGATGTCCACTGGACGTCCGAGTTCGGTTGCCAGAGAGACAAAATTAGAGGGGGCAGACCAGCTGCTAACTATAAACCGAGAGTTCTAAATAATGCTATCAACTGAGTCTCAATAGCTAATTTTCGTCAAGAACTAGTATATTATTTTTATTTTATTTTCCAACTTATTCATCTGTTCCTGGTTGCATTCTGCCAACCAGCTTTGCTCGATATACGAATATACTACTACTGTACAAGATCCAGTACTCCTCTCTCGTATTTCTATCAACCTAAGCACAAACAACCGTACCAGCTCCTGACTCTTTTTTCCATCTGTGGTTTCGTGGCAGGAAGGTTTTTTATCGCAAAGTATCTATAGAAATATATCTGAATTCATGTTGGTTCCCTGTTCTCGGCATTTTTAAAATGGAACTAGGGTATTTTACAAGTATGATTATTTTTTAACTGATGACATCACGTTCCGGTAGATCTGGAAATGATTACTCAGTTTCACCAGAACAGACAATTGTTGGTTAAAAGCAGGATCTCGTTAGGAGATATATATATATATATATATATATATATATATATATATATATATTATATATATATATATATATATATATATATATATATATATATTTGATCTCTACCGTATTATTATTATTATTATTATTATTAAGGAGCTTTTATATAGCGCCCCTTCAAGGTTATCTACTCAGGAGCGCTCCTAGTCCAACCACGGCTAAAGAGAGTAGTTTTTAAGTTTGCAAGAAACAAGGTAGAGTGAGTCATAGGGACCAGGCGAAGTGCAACAGGAAGGCCATTCCAGGTTGCAGGTCCAGCGACCGAAAAAGAACGTCGCTGCATAATGGCTGTCCGCGTGCGGGGGACCAATAGCTCGGCCTGGTCAGCCGAGCGAAGAGCAGATCTCCGCAAGACCCCCGAGGTAGAGCGACACAACTCCCGCAGGTATGGGGGAGCAAGTCCCTCTAGACAACGCCTAACCAGTGCAGAGACCCTATAGGCGATCCGCAGCGGAAAGGGAGCCAGTGCAGAACATCCCGCATATAAAGAGAAACCTGGCCAAATCTTGGGATGCGACCAATAAGACGTGCGGCTGCACGCAAAACCCGGTCCAAACACCCAAGGCGGGCAGCTGGGAGGCCAGCGTAAAGGGCGCTACAGTAGACCAGACGGGAAACCACAAACGCATGGACAAGGGTAGAAGCAGCTGCCTGCGTCAGAGTGCGGGAGACTACCCTTAACTGACTAAGTTGATAATAATATGCCCCGTGATCGATCGAATCAGTCGATAAAGTTGGTCGAAACTCGGCAAAGTCGAGTTGGTCGAAAAATCTTCGACTTCGCCGACTCGAGTCGAGTCGATCAAAAGTTTTGACAAGTCGAGTTGATCGTTGTGTTTCCTCAACTTGAATCGACTATGAAATATTTTACTTACTATTTTTAGCGACCACGTCACACAATGACCCAATTGATGCAATTACGTAAATCTGTGTAAACACGCGCACTACTACCGTATTAAGCTGAATTAAAGTTCACTGCAAATTTCTGTAATGTACTGTAAGAGATTCCCTTGTAGCCTAGCTGGTCGAGTCGACGGTGACAACGTGGCTGAACGCTTACATGAATATCATCTCATCATCATCATCATCATCATCATCATCATCATCATCATCATCATCAGTTCCTGACGCCAGTCATTTGGCGGCGATTGGTACGAATAAATTACCAACATTGTCCTCGGTCATTTGTCAAGTCCATTCCCCCCTTAGTGCTAGTCAAAGTGGTGTCATGTCCTCATTTATGTTATCTATCCAGCGTAGCCTTGGTCTGTCTGTGCGTCTTTTTCCTTCGATGTTGCATATTGTGCACTGTGTGGAATTCGGCCAACTGGTATTCTCTCTACATGTCCAAACCATCGGAGTCTTTCTTGAACGACTTTGTCTAGCATAGTCGTTTGGATACCTAATGATTGTCTTATGTCATCGTTTCTTTTTTCTGCAGTCTTGAAATCCCTGCAGCCAGCTCATTTCTTCTGTGAGAATTCTTTTCTTATCTTATTTTCACATTGTCCAACATTGCGATCCATATGGGAAAATGGTCTGCATCATCGTCTCGTATATTTTTATCTTGGTTTTCTTCGTCAACAAATTTTCTACTTCTCCATATACTGTGAATTTTTAAAATGCCTGTGAAGCGCATCCAATTTTGCTTTGTAGGCCCCTATATCTTTTTCGTTGCTGCTATCTGCTTTTATTAGCCCTCCTAGATAGATGCAGTGTTCTACTTGCTCAATAGCTTCTCCTTGCATTCTCCTTGCATTCTGATGTTATTGGTTTCTCTTTGGTCTTTTCAATCACCATTGTTTAGGTCATCTCTGCGTTGATCATTAGCCCGAATCTTCTACTCGTTTCTTCAGTCTGTGTCGTAATATCCTGTAATTCTGACACACCTCTAATGAGGAGACCAATGTCCAACATATCGGAGAGTATTGATCAGCCCTCCATTTAATTTGATACCTGCCTCGGTGTTGTTAAGGCTGAGTGACATTACTGTTTCTAACACTAGGTTAAATAGACACGAAGATAAGATTCATCCTTGTCGTAGTCCAGTTTTAGTGTGAAAGTATTCTGCAACCTTTTTATCTACTTATTTTGCACTTGATGATTTTCGATATATCTCTTGTACAAGTTTAATCAATTGCTCTGGTATTCCTGCGT
The DNA here is from genome assembly GCA_963556255.1 of Allolobophora icterica. Classification (NCBI taxonomy): domain Eukaryota; kingdom Metazoa; phylum Annelida; class Clitellata; order Crassiclitellata; family Lumbricidae; genus Allolobophora; species Allolobophora icterica. Next base: position 46,972,055 of record OY744609.1, on the reverse strand, counting down.
TTTGCATCGCTCTTCACATTCCATAATGACATATACTGTCGAATGCCTGTTTGAAGTCTATGAAGTTGATGAAGACTTTCTGGTTTTGTTCGATGCTCTTTCCAAGTATCTGTCTCACTGCGAATAGTTGATCAGCTGTGCTTCTTCCTGGTCGGAACCCGGCTTGCTCTTCTCTAAGTGCTCTCTCAACATTTTAAAGTATAACTTGGTTATTTGGGTATTCCAAGTGCTCTCAACAACTGCTTCAATCTGTTTGAATCATTTTAGAGGAAATGTTTCTTGGAATGCTCTGTAAGCTAATGCCTCTGGAATTTTTGCAGTCTTGTGGATATCCTTTTCTTTAATATACATACGTGTCAGTAGAAAATATTCACAACTGGCACTACACACAGCAAAGTCTATGCATTCACTGACACGTGATAAATGCTATGGTGATTGGCTCTATTGACGTTTGACAATAAACACATAAGACATGTTGCAATGCATTAACAGCTGCATAACAATACTCATAAATACACAGTTGTCGCTCGACCAACAAAACCCGCAAATGCAATGAAGTCCCGATTATTCGAATTCTGTGTATACACATATTGCGCTCCTTGTATCTGTTAATAAGTATTTCATTTTATTTTTAAAAGCTAATAGATCTCAAGGATGCGTTCGTTTCAACCAATGATTAATGATGTTGAGTGTCTCAGACAAAGCACGGACCTTTGTAGAGGCAATGGTGTAATTTGAGGGCAGACACCGGAAGAAACGGAGGGAGGGTGGTGTGTAATAATAAGTCGTTGGTGTGCAGTCACTCACTAAGTCTCATTGCTCTGAACGAATTCTACTGAGCAATGAAGGATGGTGACTCTTGTTATGTTCATGTCACATGACGGTGTCCCTCCGTTGTTGTTGCTGTTGCCGCGTCTCTGCTGCTGTTGCTGTTGGCATCTGAGCGATGATGGGGTCGGTTTGCTGGCATTAGCGTTGTCTTTTCGATCGCAGATTGTCCCTGTCTTTCTCCCAAGATCTGGACCTGCGCTTAAACAACGTTGTGCTGCTACTGCCTTGACCTCTGATTTGCCAATGGTTGACTGGTGGGCCGCCTGGTCTGAGATTCGGCTGACATCCTTCGAAAATGGCCAGTGTCAGGTCGACGTCGAACAGATCATCTGGGGACTGATCTTGAAAAAGTGCTTCTGAACTTATGCGACGCCTTGGAGTGCGTCCGGCGAAACGCTCTCTCGCCCATGAGTATCCCGGCTGATTTGTCGTGCGTCTCTTCGACCCCTTCTTACTCGCATCTGGTCTGCATATCTAAACAACATTCAAACCTTGTCCTGAACCATCATTCCCAGTGCTGTTCCAATTTAATCATTAGTTTCATCACAATTGCTGTTCTCAAACATTAAAACAAACATTTAAAACCTGGTCTCGCTGACCAACCAGTGAACATCTATGTACAATCAGATTCTTTTCATTTTTAAATTTCCGTCTCTCCAGCAACACAATCCAGCCTCACCGAAAGCATTCAATTCATATTGCAAAATAATGAAAGCGTATCTTTAACGTTAAACACAAAATCCTGCAATCTTGCAAAAAATCTTTATGGGTCGTATTATTTTGACTGGCTTCCTAAGATTTTCTAAACGCTCTAAATCTTAGTAAATAATTTTATCTACCCTGTTCTGTTCATGATTGTCATCCGCCAACTGACTGCGGAGTTTCTTTCGTCTGCGGTAATACCTGCAGTTGAACAATAGATAAGTCTTATTGCAAAGATGCTACTTCTCATTTATAGAGCGCCTCTACGTTGCCTATGAAAAGTAATTTATGCCGCCACCCGCTATTCGGTTCATTTGAGTACGTACTGATCATAAAACATATTTCATGAATAATAATGTTATATCGAACAATGTGAAATGTCCGGAAGACCTGCATTTCCACCGAGAATTGTTCGACACAAATCTGCAAAGGCCCGAGTTTCTTTCAGCAATTCCCTCGCCAATGCAGATTCCAGATAGGTCAAAACAAAAGAGTGTGGGTGTGCTAAGACGGGAAATGTTTCTATGTTTATATTGCCATGGAGATGACTGGACCTTTTGAAGAATGGAATCGATGTTAAAGACAGATGAGAGAGAGAGAGAGAGAGAGAGAGAGAGAGAGAGAGGAGAGAGAGAGAGAGAGAGAGAGAGAGAGAGAGAGAGAGAGAGAGAGAGAGAGAAGAGAGAGAGAGAGAGAGACAGAGACAGAGACAGAGACAGAGACAGAGACAGAGACAGAGGACAGAGACAGAGACAGAGACAGAGACAGAGACAGAGACAGAGACAGAGACAGACAGAGACAGAGACAGAGACAGAGACAGAGACAGAGACAGAGACAGAGACAGAGACAGACAGAGAGACAGACAGACAGACAGACAGACATACATACACAGACACACACACAGACACACACACAGACATACAGACACAGACAAACAGACAGACAAACAGACAAACAGACAGACATAGTCTACAAATTGTACTGTTGGAGATTTTTTGTGAGTTTCTTCCATAGAGTTGGTTGATGAAGAACTTTTATAGAATTTGAAAGTGCATTGAGGACGAGAAAGAGTTAGTTATGAGGACGAACCACAGAAGACCTGAGTGGGTGAACAACGAGTAGCTGGCAATGTCAGAAGTCTGAAAATTATTCTGACAGACGATATTAGAACAGAGGCAGTAACATTAGGCGAGAATATTATGAACATTTCAGTGCGAATGAATACTGAATTATCTTATCTGTGTGAAGGGTAATATAAGGGCACAGCATGACTTGCTTGTTGTTAAGGACTGTGGGAAACGTGTTTAATTCAAAGACAATAAGAAATAACTTACTTAATCTGAAGAAGAATCAGTACAAAGAAGAGTGTGATAACAATCACTCCAAGAACTGCGCTAAAGGCGGCGATTCCTTGTGTTGGCCGAAAATCTCGACTTCTTTCAAGAACTGTGAAAACAAATACTTTCTGTAATATGCTTAGTCCGACATGATAGGCCAGTTTTCATCTCCCATACACCTATCCTAACACTCGCAACAAATTAACCTCAATATCATAATATTGTCATTATTGGGTGTCATTATTGATGAGAATCTTTCATGGAAGGCTCATGTTGAGCATTTGACGAATAAAGTGTCTAAATCTGTAGGTATTATTCATAAGCTTAAATGGTCCTTACCTACCCATTCTCTTAAACTGTTGTATGCTGCTCTTATTTTACCTTACTTGAATTATTGTACTACAGTATGGGCAGGTGGTTACCAGACTATGCTTAAACCATTATTTCTGTTGCAAAAAAGAGCCATAAGAACCATCTGTGGTGCCCACTATCTAGTGCCAAGTTCGAATCTCTTAAAAAGCCTGAAAACATTAAATATTTATGATATCTACCGACTCCAATTAGCACTCGTAATGTATAGACACCACTCAGGTACTTTACCAATAATATTTAATTCCTATTTTACTGTAAATGCTGCCGTCCATAAGCACAACATTCGTCATAAGGGGAATTACCGATCCGAGGCGTGCAGGACCAATGTGCGAAGCTTCTCTGTTAGAATAAAAGGCCCACAATTATGGAATTCCATTGATCCTAATACACGTGCACTACGATCACTAAGTGCATTCAAATCTGCTTATATATCGTTTCTGATTAATCAGTATTAGCTATGCGACAAATCATCTACCGATCTTTTATTTTTATCTCATCTTAAAACAGGATGATTAGCATAACCTTAAGTCTAATACATACCACTGACTGTACGAAGTTTTGATAAATACTAACGGGGATGACTAGATAAGCTTATTCAACTTCTTCTATCCGGGAATCGTCTTATTGCTTTACATTTGAAAGATTGTCACTATAGTAGTAATGTTACAGTATATAATCTCTTGTCTATAGATATGATGCAGACTATGCACATTATGTTATTGACTGTAAATCAGATACTGGTCTTGTATTCGATTCAATAAATTTGATTTGATTTGATTTGATAATCACCACACCCAGCGTTGCGACCGCCTCAGCGATCATCATCATCGTCGTCATCGTCATTTCCATCATTAACATCAACATAAGGTTCGTCACAATACAATCATATCATAATAGTAATAATCATCAACATAGTCATCATTTCAGGTTACTATATCATCATAACAATCATCCAACTTTATCATTATTGCCACCATCACATTCACATTATCATTTATTAATTTAGATCATTAAGTTGATCATCATTTGACATTGATCGATGGTCATATTGATGATCGAATTTATGGGAATCATTGATGGTCATCATTGCACTGGTTATCAGCGTCGCCTCCACATTTGATTTTGGTTGTCATAGTGACATCTTTAATACAGTTAAATTAATGAAGCAGTAGAACGTCAACTAACTTTGTTGCGTGTTGAGAGTTTGGCAATATGTACCCTTCCAATCTGGCGAGCATCTTAAAGAAATGAACAGAAACTCATAATGTAAAATTATTAAAGTCCAGCAATCGCCATTAAAAATAATACAATATTAAGTTTTCGTGTTGTTTACTGTATCAGCGCCAACAGGGATGAGTGGATATAACATAATGAACATTGATAGTTATATATATTATTGTACGAGATATCGTAACATGCACGTGTAATAGGGCCTATATATTTATTGATGCAAAAAACTCGAAGCTTAAGACATTTTGAGTAGGTGAAAAATGGTATCGTTTGAAAGTATTAGTAGTTACTTTTGCTGTTTGGTACGCTTAATTGCGCTTCATTCAAGTGTATATCCGCTAGCATGAAATGCAGTTTGCTACTTTTTTACACATAAACTTTAATATAATTTTATCATGATATTTTTCATCTTGCTTAAAAAGAAAAGTAAGTGAGAAAGTTGAAAGGTCGCAAAGTTTAGACCTTTCTGTTTGTTGATACTCAGTTACCCGATGTCTGCAGCTAATTCAATTCGCTGAAGACGTTAATAACAGTCTTTCAGTTTGTTTCTTCAAAGATAATTATTTATAGACATAATCCAAAACTAAATAGTCTTCTAATCTCTTTCATTTGCTCTTCGATGTGTGAACATTTATTTGCATTATTTTAAGTTTAAAAGCAATTTAGGATCAGTTTTTAGTCACTTGTGCGTTTCTCATGTTTCGATGTTTAGTCCAGTTTCAAAAGCTGTGGATAATGTTTTCTAAATTGGCTGTTTTAAGCTAAATAGAGCTGGGAACTTTCAGGTACAAGCTTTAGATCAAATTTGTAGACTAAATATACGCATTTTGTTAGATACTTGCTCTCTTGGTTATGTTTAGATATGAGGGCAGATATTCCGCTGCTATTTTCTGAGTTGTACGGTATGTTAAGCGTACTCTTCGTCAGGGAAGCAGATATTGCTGTCTTTTCTACGGTTTTTTCACTCTTCAACTGTCGAGGAAGTTATTTTTTTATGTCTACAGATAGTGCTACTGTACTGGACTGTTGTTGGACGCTTTGAGAGGTAGATTCTGTACATAGTTGTGAATATAAATAAATCTATTTGAAATTCGTACTCCTAGCCGAGCCTATTATTTAAATTAGAAGGGGACCTTCTAACAATAAACAGTTATATTTTATCGAAATTTTTTGGAAGAGGAAAGTGAGGAGAGAGAGAGAGCGGAGAGAGAAGATAGTGAGAGAAGCCGAGTTAGCAAAATAATGGACGATTATCGGTCGTATAGTTCTGTGTCGTCCTAGGATGAGGGTTTGAAACCAGTCAAAAACTGTTTAAAAAATTGGAGATCTTAATTCGGTGCAATTTGATCTACAAAGATGTTACTTCATTAGTATTACTATACATGCCGAGAGAGGCAGAGAGAGAGAGAGAGAGAGAGAGAGAGAGAGAGAGAGAGAGAGAGAGAGAGAGAGAGAGAGAGAGAGAGAGAGAGAGAGAGAGAGACAGACAGACAGACAGACAGACAGACAGACAGACAGACAGACAGAGACAGAGACAGAGAGAGACAGAGAGAGAGAGAAAGAGAGAGAGAGAGAGACAGAGAGAGAGGAAGAGGAGCAGGGCCGCATTAAGGCTATTGCGGGCCCGGATGCTGTGATTACATACATAGCCATCAGCGCGGGGCCCAATGACAGGTAAAACAACATTTTAAAATATACTTCCGAAAATGCGGGGCACTCAAAACTTTCGGGTCCGGGTGCAGCAGCACCTTAGCACCCCCGTTAATGCGGGCCTGACGAGGAGAGAGAAAAAGAGGAGAGAGGAGAGCGAGGAGAGAGGAGATAGAGGAATGAGAGAGAGCGAGAGAGAGAGAGAGAGAGAGAGAGAGAGAGAGAGAGAGAGAGAGAGAGAGAGAGAGAGAGAGAGAGAGAGAGAGAGAGAGAGAGAGAGAGAGAGAGAGAGAGAGAGAGAGAGAGAGAGAGAGAGGAAAGAGAGGAGAGACAGCGGAGAGAGAAGAAAGTGAGAGAAGCCGAGTTAGCTAAATAATGGACGATTATAAGTTGTGCTAAGGAAAGTCAATGCGTAAAACGTGGCTTTACGCATTACACGCAGCTTTTTGTGGAACTGTCCAGATGAAAGCAACACAGACCATGGCCGTGACAAAAATTCTTCATTGGGTCCTGCGCTTCATCGCACTCCTTTAAACGATCCGAGCACTCTGATCACAAAGAAAAAACAGCAGTCGTTGTTACAAAAATAATTCCAAACCCCACATTTCCAATTTTCCTAACCTTTTAAACAAGAAACAAAATACGTTCTCTCCACTTCGGTAACCCCTTCAACGTGAATCTAAGTACATTCTAAAACACTAATCCTTTCAGCAAGACCTTAAATACATTAAATCGTCAACCAAAATAGAATGGTGGCCAATCAAAGTTGTCAAGTAAAATCCATCCAATTTTCTCTGGAGGGTTGCTTTGCATATTGATTTTTAATAGTGTATGCTTTACAATGGTGACAGAAATATGGAGACAAGCAATAGAGATAGAGGAAGATGGGATCATGGGAGACAGAGGGAGAGACATAGACGGAAGCAGAAATAAAGGGAAAGGAAAGTCCAAGACATATGGAGTGCGCCGAAATGTCCAAACGAAACTATCATCCTGATTCAACACAAAAATATAAGAACTTTTGAACGCAGTGACAACCTAACTCTGAAGCATTAGTCCTTGTGATTAAAGGACTAAATGGAAAAATCATGACTCTGCGAGGCAGGAATTGAGAACGAAGTGAATTGTACTTTAAGCCGTTTTATGAAGCCGCTTTTGGTAAAACCCATAAGAAAAACAACTGCAAGAAGTGTCTCGATGATTCTTAACAAGCAAGTGATAAGTTAATCCTTGTGCTTATACAACTAGATAGAAAAATCATAGGACTCTGCGAGGCAGGAATTGAGAACAAAGTGAATTGTACTTTAAACCGATTTAATCAGCCGTTTTTGGTAAAATCCATAAGGTAAGGAAAACAACTGCAAGAAGTGTCTCGATGATTCTTGACAAGCAATTGAGTGATACAGGCAATGATCTTAAAACAGGTAAACAATGTCAAATTTTACACAAAGTTCACATACCTGTAAATGACAGACATAAATTATATTAATGATCCGTCGACAGCAGCCATGCATGAAAACATTCACGTAAAGCTTCAACAAGTGATTGATAGAAATTAAAAAACCGACGTTCATGGGCGCCGGCAGAAATCTTTGCAGTGGCGTCACAAGGGTTGGTGTGACCCAGTGCAATAAGTCCTGGTGTCACCTCCATTAGAAGGTTCAAAAAAGAAATTGTATAGAGCTTCAGGTTTAGGTAAACTGATACAGATACAGTACATGTAAACTGAGCTTACGAAAAATATTTTTGTTGTGATCTCTTATTGTTAATTTAAAATTTAAAATTTCCGTTAAAATTCTACAAAAACTGTCTTAGACAATCATTTTGTCATGTTGGTGTCACCCCTTCATTCAAAGTTCGCCCAAAATAACAATTACTCGAACAACGATTATTCGCCATGTCAATCCGAATCAGTTAATACCAAACTTGTTCAGAAGTTCGCAATAAAGACTCGCTACCAACTTCGTAAGAGTTCGACAAGTTTCAACGCCGAAGTTACGTTCGATATCAGTTAAGCGATCTACTTCGTTCGATTATACCTTCATAGTTTGGCTATCGCCACACTTCGACAAACGTTCGAAAGTTGCTCACAACTCGACTCAACAAACTGAATTGACTTCTTCAGCGTTTTCTCTACTTAGTACGCTCAATTCAGGAGTCAATTTTACTACCGTCTTACGCCATCGACCGTTCTTGATAAGACCGGCATTCCGACTGTCCTTTGGTTGAAAACATCTCACGGGGCATGTCCAGCAGACGACCGTCCAACTGACCAGTAGATTACGAACCGACCAATCACTTCTCGCCAACTGGTAGGTAACGTCTTTAAACCTCTAAACTGCCCCACTAAACTTATGTTGTCTTTCACATCATAAAGTGCTGGTTATATGTGTTGGTTTCTTAATTAATTAACTATCAATTACAATTCCCCCTCCCACTCAAACACATACTATATTCAACACACCTTATACTTAACTATCCTATAATTTATGGTCAATAATCATCTAACAAGTGTATTTGTGTGTTCAGAAGAATATAATCATTACACAAGTCACTAAAAGAAAACTTTCCTATATCAGCAGTTCCATTTAATAGGTCTTCAGTCGATTGTACTCCTATGGCCTATGCGCTCACAGTTGCAATATATTTTCCGGACGTGCAACAAAAGAACCGAGCATGTCCAACAAGAACTTCTACTAAGCATTGTCAACAAAGGCCAGTCTATTTGTTGGCGTTGGATCATAACAATGCCAGTCTTTTGGTTGACATTGTCACAACAAGGCCTGTTTATTGGTAGACATAAAGTAAGGCCAGTCTATTGGTTGGCATTGGCACAACTAAGTTCAGTCTGTTGGTTGGCCTCGCCATACCAAGGCCAGTCTCTTTGATTACTGCTTCAACGTCAAGTGAACTGGACCCACTGTCAACTTTCTTAGTTAAGGATTTGGTGGTGATTTGTTGGCATTTCTTGTAGTGTTGTTCAACACCACTTTATTTAGTGGCTTCAATCAAGCCTCCCAGAAACAAGGCGATTGTTAAACAGCCACTAAATTATAAAATTGTAAAACGCCTCTGGCATAAAAATCGATTAAAACAACTTACAGAGTCATATCTTAGCCTCTTAGTTATAAGGGAGACCCGTGTAATTTGGACCGTCGTGTAATTTGGACCAACGCTGTATTTGCCTATTACGCTCATATTTATTTCCCGGCATCGTGTTGTTTCGTTCGTTGAGAGAGGCCGCTATACCTGTTTCGGAGTTTATCGCTGCACATCGAGGTAAGCGCATTAAAATCAAGTTTAAAGGTTTCTGCTTTACATGATGTAATTTTGAACTCCAAGTTAGTTTTTGTTTTAAAATATATTTTAAGGTAGTATACAAGCATGCAGGACCGCAATTTGTTCGACAATTTATGCCGATTTTGCTGAAAGTAAAACTGTAGTTGCTGCCTTTCATTATTTATGGGAAATACACATTCTATGGTAAGCGTGACAGTCGTGTAATTTGGACCGATACCGAGTGTGTAATATGGACCCCGGTCCATATTACACACGAGATGGTCCAAATTACACGCATCATATATTTCAGTGTACACACACTTAGCACTGCAGTTGTTTAAGCTGAAAGAAGACATATCGGTTATATTGAATCTCAATAATATTTTCTACTTGATGCCAGGAATACGTTTGTTTAAGACTATTAATGGTTTTCTGTTTTACAGAGTCGTTAGTCTTATTCGGCCATGACAACCCGAGCAGTGGAATACATCAACATGGCAGCAGTAACAGCCAATGATACTGACGATGAAAAATTGCTATCTCGATAGTTGAAACCATGCATTCGGAATTGACCGAGATGAGCGTATCCAGCGACAACCCACTGCTTGAGGACAACAATGGTGGCACAATTAAGCTTGCTGGAACACAGAACAGTGATTAAATCGCATCATTGTTGGGTGGCGTTGTCGACCAGGTGCCAAGTTCAAGTCACGGCAAAGCTCCACATAACTGGATATCTGTTCAAGATGTAAGTCCGCTCCCACACCTCACCCGTGAAATGCACAAACGACGAGGCAACACAATGAAGCTATAGGCCTAATTTTGACTGGGTGGCCGTACAGAATTGTGTTTGAACAACATCTCAAAGCTAAGCAGGCAAACAGAACAAACGTGAAGAAAAGATTGCTCGTAATGGGAAGAGACAGTTACGCTTTTCTTACTCGATGGCTTACAATCATGGGCGGCGATCCCGGGGAGGTCGAGGGGGACAAGACCCCCACCTTTAACAGTGGGGGGGGGACACGCCATACATCGGACTCCCCAAAATTTTGAAGAAACACCAAAAAAAGTTCATAACATTTTTTCGTAATCGGGTTATAACAAATTTTTCGGCCTCTTTTTTGACCAGATCAATTCAAAACTCTTTTTTGACCAGATAAGTTCCCAAATGTCCCCCCCACCTCTCAAACAAGATCGCCGCCCATGCTTACAATGTTTAACTATAGGCCTACAGACATTGTGTACTGCCTGCACACCGTATAATATGGAAAGTAAACGTCGTGTAATTTGAACCACCTGGTCCAAATTACACAAGGCAGCGTGTAATTTGGACCAATTTTTAAAAAATGTTTTTTTCGTTTCTTTCTAAATTTAATAAAAATTAAGCAGTAATTTTATGCATTATTTTGTACAATTTCACTAGCTCCATGCAATAAATGTATGCTTGACGCTATTCCTGTTATGGGACGGGTTTAATAGACCTTTTTTCTTAAGGGGTCCAAATTACACGGATCTCCCTTAATTCTCTCCTGAAAAAACAACGATTGAAATGGTTCTGCATTTCAATCTACTTTAAGTGAGCTTCTTGAGCTCTTGACATGCAATTTTTTCTTTTTCTTCACCTAACAAAACGTGTCTCTTTGACGCCATCCTTATACCTCTTTTGGAATAGTGCTTTTGTGCACTGCTGGGTCCAATCATTAGATGAGTTTCTAATTTTTAATGCATGAAGGATCCTACCTATCTTCCAACTCACAAGCTCCTCATTTCAGCCTGCATACCCTTCGTTCATTCAACAGAATCTGTGCTTCTTGCTGTGCACAATGAATATGGAGAATCTGAGGCAGGCGAATACTGGAGGCCGAGAGAGAGAGAAAGCTTGGCGATTGGATAAAGATCTGGGCCGTTGATTATATAATTGAAAACTAATGAATCGTCCTTTCAGGCATGCGGCTGCTTCAAATTCAGCGGGTCTTTTTTCGTTACCATTCTGTAATAATACTCTGTGGTTGAAGATATGGTAATTTATCCTCTCTAAAGTCGAAATCGTAGCTTCTGGCTAACATAGCTGGCTATAGACAACTGCCAAGATTGTATCACTTCGGAAGCTGTGCTAAAAGACGAAAGCCTCGTCTAACGACCTCGCTGTCCGAAGACGTTCCTCTTAACGTAATCATCTAAATCCAAATTTAGTCGACTCGATCGACATGCAAATCTGGCAAATAAACGATCGACTTGGTCGATTTTTGTCGACTTAGACTGTAGTCTCTCGACCAAAATTGCTGACGACTGTTGCATTTTATATTGTCATGTCATGTCATGTCATGTCGCCGTCGTCACTCTGCGATGGTAGGCTACAAGAATGGGTCAACATTATCCAGCGTTTTCTATCTCGTATTGCAACCATTAGGCTGGTCCCAGATAGTCCAATTCATCCTATAATGTTGTCAATCCAGGATATTCTTGGTCTACCGCGGTTGCGAACCCCTTATACAAGATCCGTCATCAAGCTGCCTTCGATGTTGTCCCTCGGCTGCCTCATGATGTGCCTGAAGTACCGTAACTTGCGGGTTCGGACGTGGTTCAGTAGTTCGCTTTTGGTCCTCGCCAGCTTGTATATTTGTTCGTTGGTCATCCTTTTTGTCCAGGGAATTCTTAGCAACTTTCTGACGCACTTGTTCTCGAATGCTTGGATGCGTTTCTCTTCTTCTTTCTTTAACGTCCAAGCCTCACATCCGTATGTTGCTGTTGGCCATGCCAATGCCTTCATCATCCGTAATTTGGTGTCATTATTTATTGACTTGTTCTTCAAAATATTCGTCAGTTTAACCACGACTGCCATCCCCATAATCCACAGGAAAAACCCTCTGTGCAATTTCTACATTCAATTGATAAACCTTAATTGCCCTGTTTTTGTTGGTAGTGTCAGGTTGTTAATGTCGTAAAGGTATAGACTAAAGACTTGTTAATGCTATTCAGGTGTAAACCTAAGACTTGTTGGTATCACTCAGTTCTTAAGTTAACACTCCTTGTTTGTGTCACTTAGGCATAATGTTAAGACTTGTTGATGTCGTTCACTTCTAAAATTAAATGTACACTGAACGAATGGAAGTCGTCATCCGATAGACCGCGAGTCTAGTGGGTCATCGTGTGGGTGCTCATTATGAGCGGGTCAGGCGCAGCGCCAAGCAGCTACATGCCCGTTTGCTGCAGCTGCGCCAAGATCAGCGAGATGGATGGAAATCCATCGAAGAAACGCTGCATGGATTTGGACACAACATTCGCTTTTAGCCTAGATATATTTTACAGCTTTGAGATAAACAAACTCAAGTGGCCGAGGTTGAGGTGATTATATCCTGGCCTGGGGATTATGTCCTAGCATGGGGGGGGGGCTAATGTCCGGGGGAATTTTGTCCGGGGGATTATGTCCACAGGAGTTATGTCCGTTCACTGTCGACGGAGCTCACGATAACAATAATGAAGCAGAACGGAACAGAACTGGCAAGTAAAATTCAGGTATTATAATGATATCATGTGTGGTTGACTTGATCTAATCTCTCAGAAATTCATACTACACACTGCAAACTCCAGACAAGTCAACTGCACACCTCGTGTCAGAAGACACGCGATTTTGGGCTCTGTTATATTCGATAGGGGTTTCAAGCGTTTACATCCGGGTTTTAAATCTTGGTCGGTCGGCCATCAGGGCCGGATATTGTAGCAGGGTTTCAAAATTATATAATTGGTCCCTTATACTATATTAGTAATATTGGCCATTGTATTAGCAATATTGGCTATGTTCAACTGAAAACAGTTGACGAAATTTAAGTTTTACTTAGAAAGCAAAACATTTGAAACCTGCTGCTGGCACAGATGACCAGCAACAGATACTAGTATTTACGGTATGAACTTAAAACTGTTTACGCCGTGCTTTCATAATAGAAAAACTGTCAACAATAGGCTCTATCCTGAAAATTTAGCCGTTGTACAATTTCACACTCAATGTTCGTAAGTGTTAAATTTGTCGGCCTATCTTGTCCCATCGTAGATCTTAAAGCATTTTTGATGCGCTTTAGATGACTAAACGATCTTTCACCGCTGCAGTTAGACACAGGAAGTGTAAGAGTAGTAAAAGTAGATTGTTTAAAATATACTTCAGTTATTAGAGCCTACATATCAACGAAGTAACATTTGAAAACTAAAATAATAGAATAGTTAAAAATGTTAAGGATGTAGGCCTGCACTAATTTATAAGTCCATATTTGCAGGGACGAAAGTAGCATTGGGCTTCGTTTTGGGAAGGCTCAAGCCCCCCAAATAAATCAAGCCGTTGTATGCTTACGGCTAAAAATTCGTATGAACACTGTAGGCCCCTATTCATGTTACCATGTTCAAGACTTATCCCCCCCGCAAACGAACAATGCTAGTTACGTTGCAGTAAAAAATGACCAATAACTTAAGGTTCTTCTTTTGCTTTTGTCTTATTTTTATGTTCAGGTGTTGAAATTGTTTGGATCTTTGAAAATTACAGAGTATCACATTCTTTTCTAAGTGATAATTCTTCCGGAGCTTTGCGCAAGTTCTAAATCTATTCCGATTTTAAAATAATTTGGCAAATGTTAATGTTTCTCAATGTGGAACACAAAACAACCTAGCCGATATTAATTTTAAAACTTCAAATTTAAGACACACCCTATTACATTAGAAATGCGAAACTCAAACGAACGATGAGGAATGGCGCCAGGCGGCGTCACCATCATCTCTAATCGATGGATACTGACGCCGCCGCTTGAGAAAGACACATCCCAAGTCCAGAAACTGACATCTCCTGTGGGTACATGTGCACCTAAATATACAGAAGTTTATATATTACATTCATATAGGTAATAAGAGACATCCATGACATCAATGAAGCCGGCAATCAGAAGAAGCCATCATGTAGTAAAGGAATCCATCGAGGTCAATCGGGTATATATATTGAGAGACTGAAAATGGCGCTCTGTCTGTAATGACGCTTCTGCCGCGATATATCTGAAAGAATAGTAAAGAACTTAAGTACTTACTGAGGTCGTCCATTGGTTTCCAAGTTGTCGTTGGTCTTCAGTCTTCGTCTTCTTGACTACGTTTTGACCAGCACATCGTCGCCCAGACTTTTAAGCGCCCTATTATTAGATTCGGCTTCGACTAAGATCAGCCCAGCAACATCAGCAGCCCGACGGAGTCAGAGGCGCAGTGAACCCGGGTCAGGCAGAGGGTTATTCAACACCAAGAGAAAAATTTGAATACACCGCTTAGCCACTGATGTAGACAGTGATCAATCAAATAAAACATTTTTCATTGGAATTCGACTATGTGAATGCAACTATTGCCACCCCTACGACTACCATCAGTATACATATTCAGCGAACTCAAACATACTCTCTCTCTCTCTCTCTCTCTCTCTCCCTCTCTCTCTCTCTCTCTCTCTCGCTCTCTCTCTCTCTCTCTCTTTCTCGCTCTCTCTCTGTCTCTCTCGGCTGCTCAAACATACCCCTCTCTGTCTCTGTCTCTCTCTCTTTCTCTCGGCTGCTGCTGTTGCCGGTAAAATTATCAGCGGCTGTTAATATGGCAATTATGTGCATACACATTACAGTTGATTTATAAAACTACTATATATAATGGTCTCCTATAACTATAGCCTGATAATCATAATAGACTTCTATATTAGTGGAACTTTATATATAAATTGGGCAATACTCTGTACTTTGCTGACAAAATCGTGGTTTGGGATCGGTCAACGCATCAAATAATTGTAGGAGTATGTTCCAGTAATTTACACGCTGTGTAGATACGGGCTTCCGTTTCAGGGTCTATCAACCCATTGTCGTGACCCTACCAAAAGTTCTGATTGCAAGTATCATCAATCAGGTGCCGAGTCTAACAGGCCTATTTAGGCCTATTGAATAAATAGACGATAAGCCTTGATATAATAAATGGACGATAAGCCTTGACCGAACCAAACTCGTATCTTCGACATTCACAGAATGTGTCAGCCCATTATTGACAGCGGCTGTAGTTCATTGTGGAAACACAATCATTGATTATTTCTATGCGCAGTAGTGTCGTGGGTATACAATATATTATATAGATAACACTTAAATGCTTTTAGTTGGCTAGGTGCTTGGCTGGCGCTAGGCCGTCAGCTGTTAGTGCAGATATAATTTGTTGCTTGCTCAGGTGTTAGGAGGCTCACGTGCTAGAGCGCGAAACATTGCTGAGTTTTTTTAAGTTTATGAAGTGTGTTGAATGCACATTATAGGAGAAAACTGTGTGTAAATTGCAAGGAAAATATTGTGAAGAACTGTTTTCATGAAGTGACAGCCACGCTTTACTGTTAATTGGGCTACGTGTACGTAGATATACAGAAATCAGTGAACAGTTAAGTAGGCGAAGTAGAGAAAGAATATAATAGTGACAGTGTCAATAGAAAAGAGTGTTGACAGAAGGGCTCTTTCTTAGTTATATGTTAATTATTTTCTGCACTTTATCTTGCTAGGAAATAAATGTTGCATGATCATGATGTATCATAGGTGGAACAAGTCGCAGGCGAACATTGCCTTAAAGGTAAATATAACGGCCATTTGTATACAGTATATATACGCCCGTGGCGACGAGATACTTAGCAGGGACAAAATAAGAATAAGGCGTGTGCGTTTAAAAATAAGTAGGAAGACAACGATAAAAATCTGAGAAGCCGGATGGAAGGAAATTAAAGAAGAAACGTGAAAGAAAAGTAAGCGACCGAGGAAGAGGAATTTGTAATAGAAAACAGAATATATGCGACTATGCGAGGGAAGATGGCTAACTTTCTTACTTCTCTATGGGCTTTTCGTTTGTTAGAGTCACGTGAAGAAAGACGAAGGCAAAATGATGAATCAACTGATCGAAAGGAGGAAGGAAGACGCGAACAAATGACCCTTGGTCAAAACCAACATCAGCAGCATGGATTTAGACATAAGAAAATGTAAGAAACAGATCAGGAAGCAAGATGCAAATAAAATGATGACGAATAGAATTCCATAAAGAGACAGTTTCGTGAACCTCAAGCTTACTATCGCAGAGATTTTAATCAATAGGTAAATTCTGGATATAGACTATAACTAAACACTGGCGCTTTATGATCTCTTTGACAATAATTATAATAAAGAAGAATGAAGGAACTGTGTGTGTGTGCTTGTGTGTGTGTTGTGTGTGTGTGTGTGTGTGTGTGTGTGAGAGAGAGAGAGAGAGAGAGAGAGAGAGAGAGAGCCGTAAGTAAATTATTTCGTCAACTTCCGGTCGCCATCTTTAAATTTTAGTAATTTTTTCCGTTAGATCAACTGTATTTTAAAATAACAAAATTAACAGCAGAAGACCGTATTCTGATTGAAAACTTGAGAATTGAAAAACACTGGGGTGCTCTGTGAATGACAAAGGTTTTTCGAATAGATCGGCACGTATCAGCCGATTTATTAAACAAATTTATAGCGATGGTACAATAGGACGTAAACCAGGAAGCGGTCGCCCTAAGTCTCCTAGAACAAGACTGAACATTCAGCGCGTGAGTTAGTTGATTTGCGTCAAGAGTTATGATCCCATGGTCACAAAAAATCTGCAGGAAATTGAAAGAGAAACTAGTATATCTCGGACAAGATGGGACGTGTTGTGAAGCAAGATTCACAACTTAAAGCGTGCAAACGCGTGATGGGGCAGGTGATCAGAGAAGGCTGTAAGGGGCCGTCCATATATTACGTACGCAAAAATTCGGGAAAATTGGACCCCTCCACCCCCTGTCCGCAAGCGTACTTTCTTCCCCACCCCCCTGCGTACGTACGCTTGACGCATACCCCCCCCCAGAAGACCAGCCGCAGAAAGCGTCTCTCTGCACTTTAGGCCAGATTGAAGGATGAGTGAGGGCCAATATAGACAAATTATAGGTGTCTCGTTCACAGCACAGAATAACTGCACATGGCTTTTATATAATGTAATAAAATGCCATCGGACGACTATAGGACAATACAGAGTTATAAATAGGCTAATGTTGACGTCATAATTAGAAATTTATTTTGCGTACGTACACATTTTGACCCCCTTCCCCCCGTCCGCACCCGTACGCAAAATCGCCAAAATCCGACCCCCTCCCCCTCTTTGCGTACGTAATATATGGACGGCCCCTAAATTAAAACGCCTGAACGAAGTCAGTAGCTACTTGAAATGTTTCCTAACGAGAGAAGTGTACGAAACATTAGGTTCACAGATGAAAAGACATTTACAGTTGCCACCACAGTTAATCTCAAAATGATCGTGTATATTCTGATGCAAAAAAGAAATAGCAAATTCCAGCAGCAAGAGTCGTACGTGAACGTGAACCCTTCAGTTGCAGCATCATGGTTTCGGTCGGTGTGTCTCGGATGGGAAAACCAATGCAGTATTTGTTGAACCCAGAGCCGGAGTAAACAATAAATACTATTGTGATCACTTTCTAGAAAGAAGTTTACTTCCTGATATTCTTGCAAGATGTTATCATCGCAGTTGGACGTTGCAGCAGGACGGAGCTACTTTACACACAGCAAGAAGCTCTATCAACTTCCTTCTTCAGAAGAATGTCACCTTCATCGAATCAGACATGTGGCCCCAAAATAACCCAGATCTAACCCCGGTAGACTATGCTTCGTGGGTTGCCCTCCAACAAAAAGTCGTAAATTCGTCGTAAATTTAAAACAATAGAACAACTGAAGTTGGCCATTGTTCAGAAGTGGCGAAAAGTGTCCCAGCGATTTATAACAGGAGCATTAACGAGTGGCGTAGACGTTTAGAATGAAATTGTTGAGAAGCGAGGCGAACACATAGAGTATAATTTCTGATTTTTAAAATTAACATTTAGCAACAAATTAATTCTTTTAAGAAGGTCCCTAACTTCCTCCAAACTCCTTCACATATTACGTTGCTTTCCATGCGTTGGCCATCCATATCTCGAACGATATGATTCCATCCTCCGTGAAGGCCTCGGATTGATTCTAAACTTGTCTTTGTCAGATAGCCAGGGGCTCCAAGCTTCACTTCCCATCAGAGATGGTGGACTAGGCATTTGTTTGGCTGCCTCGCTTGGACTTCCCGCCCTTTTGGCTTCAGCTGCAGGCACCCAATCGCTCCAGTCCTCCATGATAGGGGCCACACTCACTGCTGACGCACAGTATGAGGCCATGTTTGCCCGTTGGCAGGCAGAAAGTTTGATTCAGCACCCAGACAGCAGTCTCAGTCTTATCCACAAACAATCTTACTGGGATAAGCCATTAATTGAGGGAGTTGTTTCTAAGCTGAACGCGTTGCTTTCAGGTCCTCTCGAACTAACACGCTTCAGAGCATTATTTCTGCCCCACATGCTGACGACTGGCTCTACGCATCACCAATTACAGCGTGCGGATTGAGACTTGATGACGAGGCAGTTAGAATCGCTGTTGGCCTCCGCCTTGGCCACATGCTTTGCGAACCGCATGGGTGCATCTACGGCTCTTTGGTCACGGCTGACGGTACACACGGATTATCCTGCAACCTCGGCTCCGGACGCTCGTCTCGACATGCCACTTTAAACGATCTCATTTACTTCGTTGTTGGACCATCATTGGAAAGAGCGCAGTTCACTCCGTCGGCCTCTTCAAGGTAACTTTAGATGGAATTTTATTCAAAGAATTAATCTGATGCATTAGTGGATGGGTAGTAAAATATTTCTATTTTGTTTGTACTTGAAATCAAGTTCATGTAGAACACTGTTAAAGAATCGTATGCTGCTTGCGCTAGCACTTATGTGGGGTTAATTAAAATTGTCTTACTAGTACACTTTCTTGGTTAAAATTAAACAAACGATTGAAAATTGTCTTCTCGGTTGTAATGAGTTGGAGTCTTCCTTAGGGCGAAGTCACAAGTATTCACCACGTAACAGTGTCGATATAAAACAGTTCTGTAAAATTAACAGCAACAGAAAATGGTTGCCATTTTGCAGCCCTTCGTTCAGCATTTCATTCCAAAAATCTTCCAGTTTTAAATCGCCTAGCCATAATCTCCCTTAGGATAGATTATTGTGCTCAATACAACGGCATCTAGCCAAAGAGTTACTGATTGTTTTGGGTTTATTAACGTAATTCGCCATAATATTTTAATGGTGGACCAGGAATCACAATATTACATCGGCATAAAGGTTTTTCAATGACAGGGAATTTCTTATGTAGGCTATTCACACTTTAACGACAAGCGTGACTAAAATGTATGGAATATTAATCCCTCTCGTCGTTAAAGTGTTTACAATGTGTCTCAAATATCTTCAGCTTGCTTGCGCTGGCAGACCCGTGGATTTTGCAGCCGACGCTGCTCTGACGTCAGGCAATTTCATCCAAAAATACCTAATCTGAGAATATAGGGCCTACCTATGCACCAAGCATGCCCTTGCGGTACCGGCCCGCTATTCCGGGGGTCCGCTATTCCGGGGCCCACTATTCCGGGGGTCCGCTATTCCGGGGGTCCGCTATTCCGGGGATTCGCCGGAATATACACACATACAACATATATACATACATATTACCACACACATATAAATACACACATACAAATATACACGCATGCATACACACGTACATACATACAAACATACATACCCACATATATACGTACATACATACATATATATATATATTATACATGTATATATTATGTACGCGTGTACGTATGTAATACATACGTACACACGTACATAATATATACATATATACATACATAAACACGTACATACATGCTCACATAATACATACATACATAAACAGGTACTTACATACACACGTACATACATACATACATACATACATACATACATAAACACCTATATACATACATTATGTACATACATACATAAACACGTACATAGATACATGTATGTACTTACATACATACATACATACATACATACATACATACGTACGTACATACATACACATACACATAACCACACACATATAAATACACAGATACAAGTGTACATACATGCATGCACACGTACATACATGCAAACATACATACCCACATATTTGCGTACATACATACATACTATGTATTTATTATGTACGTGTGTAAGTATGTAATATGTATGTAGTGTGTATGTATGTACGTGTGTATGTAAGTACCTATTTATGTATGTATGTATGTATGTATGTATTATGTGTGCATGTATGTACGTGTTTATGTATGTATATATGTATATATTATTTACGTGTGTACGTATGTATTACATACGTGTGACTTTTATGTAATACATACGTACACACGTACATAATAATTATATACATATACACATACATAAACACGTGCATACATGCACACATGATACATACATACATACATACTATGTATGTATGTATGTACGTGTGTATGTAAGTACCTGTTTATGTATGTATGTATGTATTATATGTGCATGTATGCACGTGTTTATGTATGTATATATGTATATATTATGTACGTGTGTACGTATGTATTAAAGACGTACACACGTACATAATATATACAGATATATACTTGTACATACATAAATGTATGATGTACATATGTACATACATACATACGTGCAAACACACGTACATACATACATACATGTATGTACAAACAGACGTGTATGTAAATACATACATGTACGTAGATACAATACATACATGCATACATGCATGTATGTATGCATATATACACACGAACGTTCGTACGTACATACATACATATATACACACATACATACATAAACACGTACATACATGCATGCATACATACATACATGCATGCGTGTATGTATGTATGTATGTATGTATGTATGTATGTATATGTACGTATGTACGAATGTATGTTGTATGTACATTGTGTGTATATATTATGTATTTACGTATGCGTATTTGTATGTATTTACATACATGCATGTATGTGCATACATGTATTTATGTACGTGTGTATGTATGTATGTATGTATGTAGGTACAATTGTACATACATCTATATATGTATGTATGTACGTGTTGTGCATGTATGTATGTACATGTATGTATGTATGTATGTATGTACGTACGTGTGTATGTATGTATGTATGTATGTATGTATGTACATATATGTATGTATGCGTGTATGTATGTACATACATGTATGTATGTATGTATGTATGTATGTATATATATATGTAGGCGTGTATGCGTGTATGTATGTACATACATGTATGTATGTATGTATGTGCATACATGTATGTATGTATGTATGTATGTACGTGTGTGCATGTATGTATATACAGGCATGTATGTATGTATGTATGTATGTATGTACGTACGTGTGCATGTATGTATGCAGGTATGTACGTGCATGCATGTACGTACATACATGTATCTATGTATATATGTATGCATGTTAGTGTGTATGTATGTATGTATGTACATACAATGTCATACATGTATGTATTATACATGTATGTATGTATGTACTTATGTTTTATGTATGTATGTATGTATGTATGTATGTATATTCCGGCGAATCCCCGGAATAGCGGACCCCCGGAATAGCGGACCCCCGGAATAGTGGGCCCCGGAATAGCGGACCCCCCCGGAATAGCGGACCGGAACCGCCCTTGCACACCGACCATCGTCTGTTTCTCTCAATTTAACGGAACCACTTTTATGGTCTCTGATTTAGGGCGATATTATGTCAAACGAACGGTGAGAACTGTGCAAAACAAGTTTTCATTTCGACGTCAGCGGATTTTGAAAATGAATGTCATCCAATTGTGCTACACTGTTAGAAATAGATCCTTTGACTTTTTCGACACGGAAGCAGTGATGGGCACTAAACTATTTTTTTAGTTAAACTAAAACTATTTTCCAACTAAAAAAATAGTTTAACTAAAGTTGGCAACTGATTTTGGAAATTAGTTAACTAAACTAAAAAAAATAGTTAAACTTTTTCCAACATTTTCGACAAACATTTTCACAATAAAAGACGTTATGTGAACTGTAATAATGCAGAGTGTCAATGACAATTTGACCTTCAAACTATACAATGTGTACTCAGTGATGGGCACTAAACTATTTTTTTTAGTTAAACTAAAACTATTTTCCAACTAAAATAAAATAGTTTAACTAAAGTTGGCAACTGATTTTGGAAATTAGTTAACTAAACTAAAAAAAATAGTTAAACTTTTTCCAACTTTTTCCAACTTTTTACGACAAACATTTTCACAATAAAAGACGTTAAGTGAACTGTAATAATGCAAAGAGTCAATGACAATATCACCTTCAAACTATGTAGTGTTCTGGCATACAGTTGCATGTGTGCTGTAAGTAGTGTATGAATTTGAAAACACAGGCTGTTAATGCTAAAACCATGCAGTGTTAATGTTTTTTTGCTGACAGTGTTCAATGTTCACTGTGGAGAACTAGTTGCATATTGCTGATTTTTTAAGTTAAACTTTTTAGTTAGCAACTAAAATTTTTTAGTTAAACTATGGTTTTAACTAAACTATTTTTTTCAGTTAAACTTCTTCCTTAACTAAAAATTTTTAGTTAAACTAAAAGTTAGCAACTTTTTAGTTAACTATTGCCCATCACTGTGTGTACTGTTCTGGCATACAGTTACATGTGTACTGTAAGTAGTGTATGAATTTGAAAACACAGGCTGTTAATGCTAAAACCATGCAGTGTTAAAATGTTTTTTTGCTGACAGTGTTCAATGTTCACTGTGGAAAAATAGTTGCACATTGCTGATTTTTTTAGAGTAACTTTTTAGTTAGCAACTAAAACTTTTTAGTTAAACTATGGTGTTAACTAAACTATTTTTTTAGTTAAACTTCTTCCTTAACTAAATTTTTTTAGTTAAACTAAAAATTAGCAACTTTTTAGTTAACTAAGCATGCCCATCACTGCACGGAAGACCCTTATCGTTGACACAAATTAACTTCCCTGTCGCTTGCAGTCCCTGGGATACTCTCATTGATAAAATGGTCCCAGGTTGTGGAATACGTCGTCTGAAAACAGGCTTCTATGAATTAGCTCAATTAAAACTTAGTTCATCTAGGTCCTTGGGGTATCCGGTAGTCTAATGGTTAGCGTGATCGACTGTCACCCGATAGTTCGAGGATTCAAGTGCCCTCCACCTACGCCTCTAGGCATCTCAGCTACAAATGAGTCCACTGATCGTATACTCTTGGTGGGAAGATCAGTTAGCAAGTAAGACAACTACAGGCCACCCGCCCTCAAATACCAACTTTAAGAAAGTTGGAGTCGCCAACACTTCATATTTACTACTCACTCTGAGGAAAGTTCAGTGGACTACTCATCTTCTCCTAATCGGGTGCCTATTAAAGTCTAGGCTCCTAAGGCCCATGAAATCGAAAGACAGGTTGCGAGAAATAAGTAGTCCGAAAAAGATTGAACTTTCTCCACGACCTAAACAACATCACGGAATTTGCAGAGCGAACGGAACAGAGAAAGAGACGAGGAATCCAGTGCCACCATCATGGTTCCGGTTACATTAAGGGCACATCCAAAGAGCAAATCCAACGACTTTTATAGCGCCATGTCTTAATACACAAGGCACCAATTGATGGTCGCTTCAAGTGAAACCGTAGTCAAAGTCATTGTTCTTTAAATAAGCCAGATGGAAAATATATTATTTGCGAGCTTAAGTGCAAGCAGAAACAAGAGATGTGTTGGCTAGCTAGTGTGTATTTCTGTAGATAATAAGTGGATGCATTTAATCAATTCAATGCAAGTGGAGTAGGCTTAGATAGCGCATTCTATTTTTTTTACATGCATTGCGTAGTAAGTCGTTCAGTAATTCCCAGTAAAAGTCGTTGTTCTGAAGAGATTGCTTCGCAGAATCTGCTTAATTGAGTTTTAGTTATGGTCAGTGATGGGCAATAGTTAATTAAAAAGTTGCTAACTTTTAGTTTAACTAAAAAAATTTAGTTAAAGAAGAAGTTTAACTAAAAAAAATAGTTTAGTTAAAACCATAGTTTAACTAAAAAATTTAGTTGCTAACTAAAAAGTTTAACTAAGAAAATCAGCAATATGCAACTATTTTTCCACAATGAACATTGAACACTGTCAGCAAAAAACATTTTAACACTGCATGGTTTTAGCATTAACAGCCTGTGTTTTCAAATTCATACACTACTTACAGCACACATGTAATTGTATGCCAGAACAGTACACATTGCATAGTTTGAAGGTGAAACTGTCATTGACGCTTTGCATTATTACAGTTCACTTAACGTCTTTTATTGTGAAAATGTTTGTCGTAAAAAGTTGGAAAAAATTGGGAAAAAGTTTAACTACTTTTTTAGTTTAGTTAACCAATTACCAAAATCAGTTTCCACTATTAAACTATTTTTTTAGTTGGAAAATAGTTTTAGTTTAACTTTAAAAAAATAGTTTAGTGCCCATCACTGCTTATGGTTCGTGTGAGACGTTTCAGACTGCCATCATACATGTGGTCAGCTGAAAGTAACCGTCTAGTAAACAATATTGTTCAACTGTGAGTGATAAAGGTGATATCATGTAGGTGATAATAGAATTCAGTTCCTCCTCCTTCTGCTCCTCCTCCTCCTCCTACTCCTCCTCCTCCTCCTCCTCCTCCTCCTCTTCCTCCTCCTCATCCACCTCCTTCTGCTGCTGAAGATGATAATGATAATAATGATGATGAGTTTTATTATGAAGATGTTTTTAATTTAGAATGACAGAATATGCGGATAAATCGAATGAAAAAATGGCATCTGGGTTCATTGTTAGTACATGTCAATTGCTTCCAAAGTCGATTCCTGTTGCCTCAGATCACGTGCATAACTTACTCGCGTGCCCTAGGTCTGCACCATCAGCTGATTCAAAACAGTATGTGATTGTGTGTTGCAGCGCTGTGGAGTTCTATATCCGACCGCTCCAAATATGCATTGACGACATAGATTTCTTGATCGCCAAAGCTGATGAGCTTGTCTTCAGTGGCGACTGTCCAGAGTTGCCAAGTGATGTGAGTGGTCTTGCCGAAACGATCACGTGCTACAAGGTTGAAAGATACGACAGGTTTCCAGGTTTTCTTCGATTACGAGTTTTCGGGGAAATGAACTACAATTGGAAATATAAAAAGTACGAATTTAACCATGCAATTCTTGCTAATGACTACATTGCGATAAATATGGATATTCCTGCAGATGCGAATCACATCTTTACACGCGAAACGCTTCGCGAAAACATCGTTAGTGGTCCAGCAATTAAACATCGAAAAAATGTACCTATTGGATTTTATTTTGGAATTGATAATGTCAGAACCTTATGGTGTCCTCAATGGCCTAAAGACGCCCAAGGTTGGATTAAACGACCTAGAAATAATGGATGGCCGACCATTGATACAATCACCGAGGTTACACAAAATGGTTGTCATGTTGTTTATGTTCAGCATCGTTCTTGCAGAGACGATAAACTACAGTGGAGATTTTCATTTTCACTAGCAGAAGTAATTTTACTTCAGAGTTGGACTCAAATGCAACAGATTGTGTATCATTTGCTGAGATTCTTCTCCAAGAAAGAATTAATAGAAAAGGATTGTCCAAAGCAAGACGAGATTCTCTGTACGCATCATTTAAAGACACTGATGCTATGGACTTGTGAAGAGATGTCGTCGGAATGGTGGAATTCCTCTTCCGTTATTACGATCTGCTGTGAGTTGTTAAAAACGCTTTCAGAATGGCTAAGGAGGAGGCACTGCCCGAACTATTTTATTCCCGAGGCAAATTTATTTCATGAGTCATCGAGCTCCACAATCCTCGACAAGACTAAAAAACGACTAAATGAATTCCGATATTCTGGCATTCTCTGTCAGTGGTTCGTGGAAAATTACATACTGTCATTCATTCAGAAAAAGTTTGAAGTTAAGAGCACAGTGGAAGTAACGCCACATTTCATGGATTGCATGCTGCCTCTTTTTGAATTTTGGAAAGTAAGTGAATCAAAGTCATTGGAATTTTGGTTTCTTCTTATAATCTCACATTCTCATATGCGCAGTCGTCCTCTAATAAAAGACGCGTTCAGAGCGGGACTGCGCCAGTGTTTGAATTTTGGATATAATGCAACATGGGTTGAACCGAAAACGTTCAGTAGACAGATAGATTTTCCAGCAACAGAGAACGTCTCATGTTTCCAGTACTATGAGATCCTAGTGAATATTTTGCATATCGCACATGGCTTAGGTTGCGGAGAGATTTCTTGGGATAGCAGTATCTTTGTTGATTTTGTCAACGCAATTTCAACCAACCAAAAATGAAAAGGTCAAAGTATCATAACTTTCCCAAAACATACACAGTCCAAAGTTGTCGTTTTCAATTCCGGCGTGCTCAAGACCTCATGGAAAAATTAACTGGATCAAATAGTCGTCCGGAATTTCAACTATTGTGTCTCATGTCAAAAGAGTTTCTTAAAAAAGCTTTAGAATACGAAGGTTTAAAATGCGAGGGCATTGCTCCTGCAACATTGGCCTATATGGCTGCTCTCCATTTTGCTACATCAAAACACCAACTAGCAATGCGCTTCTGCTTGGCAGTTCTCGTAGACCAGACTTCTCAAAAGAAGAAAGAAACACTGAATGCAGGTTGTTTGTTGTTTATTGACGATGTTGCAAGAATCGTTGGATTGTGCGTGCTTCACAAGAAGATTACTGACAATAATCTTCATTGCTACACCCGGAGGCTTTATCTTGATCTGCGTCTTTCACCAGTTGTGTTTTCTCTTTTTTTAACTGTATTATCCGCCGAAAAAATATCCAAACATTTGGATTTGCATCATGAATTACCAGAGTCAACATTTCCTATGGACGAATATGTGAAGGTTTTAATGAAGCCAAAATTTATTGCTGCAAAAGAGTCAGATATTGATTTCAATGTTACCAGACAGAGCATTTATCGCAGAACAAATTCATCTACAGAAACCGAGTCAACCTGTTTGAATCCGTTGATTGTTAAAGAAACAGTAATTGGTGTTCTAATGGAATATGCTTTAGAATATATGACATCATTCTACAATGTGATTCTCAAAGATTTTGGCATCCAGTGCAACACAGTTGACTGTTATCGTGTTCTGCACCTTTACAAGTGTCGTCAATATGATGAAGTGTTGCATTTATGTGAGAGAATTCTTCATGAACCTGAACTGCAGAGCGATGCGAAGGAATTTTTATTTGCGAATGTCTTGTTGTTGTCGCCGCTTGACTCTTTTTGTGATGGAGACGTACAGTCGTTGCTTGGATTTCACACACTCTTTTACTGTATATCACCTCTGAATGACGATATGAGGAATGTTAAGTTAACTTTTGATTCAACGCCTGCATACGGTTTTGGCACAGCTATAGACTTTAAAAAGGGTGAACTCTTTTGGTGTCTTACAAAGGATTGCCCCGTCAAATGCGACTATTTTCTTGGAAGTCATTTTCTTGCAAGATATTTGAAACTCAGATGCTGTATCGACTGTAGTATTTCGTATACTGAAGCAGCGACTGAATTTGCAGCTCAGAATACTAGTCATCTGTTTGAACACATCATTCGCTGGTTTCTTCTACAAAAACTTCGCATTATTAAAAATAATTCAAGAGTTTCATCGAATCAGTGACAAAATTCTGTTTTCATATGTAATTTGTCTTCCGTTAGACATGATTCAGAAGAATTAAAGTACTTCCGAGGTATTGTCTCCTGTTTTGGCTATCGACCGGTATCGGTGGGGAGCAAATCTAGTCTAGAAGGATATTCGCCGTTCTGGTGTGGAGACTTGGGGTGGCAGATTTTCAATCTGATTTGTCACTGTGGGGATCCGAAACTCGACTGATAGGAACTGCAGACACAAAGAGTAAACCAGTTTCCTCGTAGTGAACTGAAGGCCGTTGCCGGATTCTGGCACTGCACCACAAGAAGAAAGGCATTTGAGAGGAATGACTCAGCGCTGCAGCACCACCGTATGACTGTCGGCTTCAAAAGTGTCTGAGGCGTCCGCGACCCTTGGGCTGAGAGTTGCCTGATCTAAGTTTGTTTTTGGCTCCAGAGAAGGTTCGTCTTCCTCTTCACTGCCTTCTCTTTTAACATCTGCGCCACAGATCACACGAACCCCGTGGGACTCTGGTGCCTGTGATAGACAGGCAACAAGAGAGAAAACCTTCTAATCTAGACTGGCTGTCTTTGTCTTTGTGCCGTCGGCTCTAGGAGCCCTAGCGATCGTCATGCCACACAGTCTCCGTTGCCGTCTTGCTACTTCTCCCAGTAGCCCTTGAGTCGCGCTTTGGCCTGGGAGTCCCACCTCAGCGCTCCGGCCTGGGAGTCCCTCCATCCGCGACCATCGGCGTGGTTTGGTGTGTGGCATGACGATTTTCTTGGCATGATTAACAGGGGTGGTTTGCCATTGCCTTCCCCTGGTTTTGCCTGCCGTGCCCGTTCGTTCCCCCTCCTGGGAAGAGTACTTCCTAGGAAGGGTACTAACGGTCCGCACCACGAGAAGGTGGGCACGGAGGACTTTGGTTCACCAGCCCAGGTCGGATCCGAGTCTACGCTCATCAGAGTCGTCGGTCAGGTCGCCTCCCTGCTTTACTCTGTACCAGAGTGACTGGTGAACCTTTGCGGACTGGCTACAGCAACAAAAAATGTTATGAACGTTACCATCCCTTAACTATGTTTGTTTGCAAGTTGTGCCAACCAGTGACTGACTGGTCACACTAGAGCTGGGGCACTGGTGGTTTCTCGTTCTACTGACTGACACGCAGAGTCACATACCCAGTAATGATAGCAGCTGGCACACAGTTGACTTTCACATAATATAATTTGTTCCATTTCACTTCAATAGTAGGCTAAGTTCGACGACTTATAGTTTCATAGCACCTCTTTAGAGCCTTTCTACACCGTATGGTTTCATAGACGATATTCTGGTTTCACAGAACAACAGATTGTGTGATGCTACCATAAACAACGTAAACGCTGTCAATTGATAAACTGTATTGATCTTGTTATCGCATAATTTAAAATGGCGACATCTATAAATTTGATGCATGTTTAAATATAACCTTTCAAGGCTAATCATTTTGTACTTCTTAATGTAACTTCTTAATCAGAGTAAAGTAAATAATATCATAACTTGAGCTTAGTATCAACTTTAATGGTCGATTTCAGGCAGTGCTACCAGTGTTAAAGAAAGAAAACCAAATATAGAAAGGACATAAGAAAACCCAAGAAAACCCAGTGTATTTTCTGCAAACTTTTGGAAATTAATACACGAATTAATTATGAGATAATTTAAAATAATTAACGCAATTATACCATTTCTGTTATAAAAGTGCTGTTCTGTTTTTTATTTCTATTTTATGGGCAATCGTTAATTGCTAAAAGTTAATAGTTAATATTCGAATCAAATGAAAAATTATTAGGCTTATATGCATGTCAAAACGCAAATGTTAATGTACGTGTTAACCTCAAAAGACACAAATGTTTATTTCAGTACGTCAATATTATCATAAGCATCTTCTTCAGATTAAAGACTATGAAACGCAAAAAATAATTTCCTAAGTTTTAATATAGAACAACAGTTTACTGTTACGTCGTGGCCCACCCCAGCACTGGGTACTAAGTCAAGCTGTTGAATTGAGGCAGGCACGTGTCTTCGCATGTCCATGGAGGGAAGAACCTCTATTTCAGTGGGGTGGTCTGATCGACTATCATCTTCCGGGATTCGACTCCAGCGGTTTCCTAGTTCTCTATAATTTAGTCTAGATTTCATCTGCAAACGTTCACTTCTTCTGAACTGAGGTGGGTCTGTACTGGCTCACTGCTCAGACCTTACTCCGAGCATTTCCAGTTCACTTCGAGTAACATTTGGCACTACGAGTGGTAAAGGCGCGGCTAAGCGGTGTTCAGCGATCATACGAGGAGAATGGTATCAACTTTAAGGTTTGTTTGTGACATGCCGAATCAATGGAAGCGGCCTCTTCCAGCCTTTAAAGGCGCCCAAGAAGTTCTGCCTGGTTATCTCTTATTTACGCTACATTACAAGCTAGCTTTACTTGGCGACCTATGAAATCAACTACGTTAATGCGTATTGCGTAATTCAATCTGAGTGTGAATGAGCTCTATCTGACGTAGGCTAATCTACCTTGTGGGCTAATCACGTTCACTAAAAGCTATGTCCGAATTCGATTGCCAGAGAGACAAGATTAGAGCGGGTTTCGTTGAGAAAGAGAAAGCCTGAAGGCGGAGGATCAGATGGAGTAGGGTAGGTCATGGTGGCAAGTGCCTCTTCTTCGAATCTCTGTAAAGGCATATAAGCGCAAGTGTGCGACATTATTGTCATAGCAACAACTAGCCACTGCGTGGTGTGAGGGTTAGCTCATTAAATGATGCAACGCGTCATTGACTCTTTACAAAAACTAAGAGACTTTCGTACAGGGACTCAGTACTAGGCTAGATGGTTCAAAAATTGTAAGAAACTTCATTGCCAAGGGCAATAATACAAATGGTACAATAACTTGAAAGGACTAAAAATCAAGCGCGGACAATTCACCTGAACACTGAAGTAGCCTAACACCACATCACTCTAATTATAACATTAATGCACCGGATGAAAATCTCCTAATACATATAATATTCAACATTTTTTCACGCGGCCTGTAACTCTTTACAAAATTTCCAACTCTCTCTCGTCATCTCAAGGATCATGCTCCTACCTCACTCTTGCCAGACTGATGTTGATCTCTTAAGGCGTCTGTGCTATCCATATCCTATACAGAATCTCGTATCTGAAACGATCTCCTAACTGACCTTCGCATATGCTCCGTTTTCACGTTAACCTAACAGCATTACATATCACAGGCCCTTCTATCTATGACAACTCAGACTTTCTATTCAAACTCAAGTCCAACCTGTCCAAGATCCAGTACTCCGCCCTCTGAGTTCTCTCAACCTAAACACAAACAACCGTACCAGATCCTTAGTCTGTTTCCCTCTGTGGTTTCGTGGCAAGAGGGTTTTTCTTTCGCATGGTATCTATGGAAATATATCTGAATTGATGCTGGTTCTCTGTTCTCGGCATTTTTAACGTAGTACTCAGGTATTTTACAAGTACGATGATTTTGTAAACTGATGACATCACGTTTCGCTAGAGGGAAATGATTACTCAGTTTCACCAAAACCGACTTTTGTTGGTTGCAAGCAGGATCTGGTTAGGAGATGTATATATCATATCTGCCATATGTTTTACCCCATGATCGATCGAGTCAGTCGAGAAGTTGGTTCGAAATTCGTCCAAGTCTCGTTGGTCCAAAAATCTTTTACTTGGTCGACTTCCAAGTCGAGTCGATCAAATGTCATGACAAGTCTCGTTGTTCGCTGTTTCCTCTACTTGACTCGACTATGTAATATTTTACTTACTATTTATAGCGAATAGGTCACACAATAACCCGCATAAGGGATACAAAGGCATAAAGATGATCTCCGTAACTACTTCAATAACATGCCTCGTCAACTGAACTTTTTTTGGGGGGATGAGGGTCCATATAGTAGTGGTAACATCACTGGCGTGAAGAGCACGAGGTAGCGGGATCGCTTCCCGCAACCTCCTCAAATTTAGGTCCACCCAGCCTTTCATTCGCGAGATGGCGCGTTGCTAAAATGAGATGTAGGACGTGATGGGCGCCTTGCATGGCTGCCGTGTACAGTTAAATTCGACTCCTGTAATAACCTGTGATCATCCGTTCATACTGATTTGTAATCATACTGCGTTATTGTCAGTTTGAATATATTAAACGAAGATTATTATTATTATTATTATTATTATTATTATTATTATTATTATTATTATTATTATTATTATTTTTATTATTATTATTATCATGTAATGACGTAATTCTGTGCAAACACACAACTACCGTATTAACCTGATTTAAAGTTAAGTGCAGATTTCTGTAACGTACAATAGGAGATTCTTTTACAGCCTAGCTGATCGAGTGGCTTAACATTTACATGATCATCATGATCATCATGATAATCATGATCATCATGATCATCATGATCATCATGATCATGATCATCATCATCATCATCATCATCATCATCATCTCCTGACACCAGCTATTTGTCGGCGATGGGTACAAATGCTTTAAACATGGGTAACATGGGCTCCAGCCCAGGGGCCCATCAATTAAGAGCCCCACCAGTTGCAAGTTTTTTTCTGTGTTCACTGCATGTGTCATTTGACAAGAGCAGATTTTAAATTGGACTTGTGACTAGATCTGACTGATAGGCTTCTGAATGATTACGATGACTTGTGGGGCGTGGTGGCTCAGTGGTAAGTTCAGCGCCTTGTGACCGGAGGGTTGCAGGTTCGAATCCCACTCTAGCCGCTGCGTACGGACCTTGGGCAAGTCCTTCACTCGCAATTGCTCGTGGCGCTTCGGCGTGAAAACTCCGACACAGTATCAAATGCTGTAGTCGGGAGCGCCTCTGAGTAGTAGTTGACTTCGAGAGGCGCTATAGAAATATCCGGAATAAATAAATAAATAGATAAATGATGGATTATCGTTGGACAGCAGCAGTTTTACCTTGTCACCTCATCCCGAAGAAAGTCCGTAAACGTCAAAGCCGAGAGTGAGAGGCACGGCGAATATGGTCACTTCTGAAGTTGCTACAGCACTAGATCGGATCAATACAAATGCAGAAAGGCTGCACACATATTTTCTGCAATGCCTTCATCAGGACCGCTACAGCATCATCTAGAGGATGTCATCATTAGCCCAAATGCCATATGGGAAGCACAAATCGTGAAGCTTTCAGAGCAAACGTTAAGGCAGTCTTCGACTCTCTGGTTTGCGTTTGGATGGCAAAGTAATAGAGGGTTTTACAGGCCCTGGAAGAGATAAAGTAGACCGACATCCGATTCTTATCTCTAGACAGAACGTAGTAAATCTGTTGTTTGTCTCGAAACTTCAGTTAAATGTCAGAAGCAGTGATTAACAGCATGGATGAGTTTGGATTAAAGGATCGGATCAAGAGTGTGCTTCGATACCACCGCGTCAAGCACTGGAATAAAATGTGAAGTTTGCCTTCAGTTACAGACAGAAATATAAGTGACGTACAAGAAGGCTGCTCGTATATGTTCTGCAATGACTTCATCAAGGCAGCTCCAGAATGATCCAGAGGATTCTGTCATTGGCCTAATTGTTCTCTTTGGTCGGAAATCCCTACATTTAACATGCCGTCATCACATCTCAGAGATCATGCTGGAGAAGATTGCTAGCATCTATTATGTCTCAAAGTCCCCTGAAAAAGGACAGTTTGGCCATTTTAAAGATTTCTAGCATCGAATAGATCAATCTTCCTTTTCCACAGCCCTTGAGGACGAGAATAGGGCCTATGGCCTCCATTATCGCTCCATGGAAAGACAGTATCATAACGCTTGCAGTAGCTTAGTTGGAAACACTCCAAGCGCCAGATGACTACCGTGAAATTCTGCATGGAGCTGTCTATTGTTTTCTTTGGTGGAACGTCTCCCAGTGGAATTCATTTCCGATATCCAGTAGCAATTCACCGTTCCCGCTATATGACCAGAACCATTTACTACATGAAAATGTGGCTTTCCTGCAATCAGTATGAACCAGTGCAGCTAGGGTCCTCTGGATTACGGAGGTTTGTTGTCCCTCATATTACGAACAAATAAGGCAGCATCTCATATCGTGAACAAATAATGAAGCATCTCATATTACGAACAAATAAGGAAGCATCTCATATCGCGAACAAATAAGGAAGCATCTCATATCGTGAACCGGTGGCGTCATTAGAAGGTGGGGGTGCGGGCCGCACCGGGTGACACCTTCAGAGAAGATGAAACCAAAATGACAAATGACTGTCTAAAAAGTGTTGTGCAGGGTTTCAGAAGAAATTTATTATTTTGAAATTATATGAGGGAAAATAACAGATAACAACAGAAACACTTATCGTAAGCCCAGCTTGCATATACTTTTTCAGTATCAATTTACTTACAGGCTTACAGCTAAAACTCTATGCTAATTTACTTTATTGAACCTTCTAGTGGGAGTGACTTCATGACTTAACCGCACTGGCTGACACCAACCCTAATGACGCCACTGTCGTGAAAAAATAGGGAAGCATTTAAATGAGGCCTGGAATATAAGAATGGAGCAGTCATCAGCTTTTGGCCAAACAGTCCATGTCGACAAGAGTCGACCAAGCCGATCGTTTATTTGCCACGTCGTCGAGTCGACAAAGTTGATCGTTATCCGAACCAAGTCGATCGTAGCACTCGAGTCGATCGATCTTGCATCTGTTCGAGTAAACGGCTTAACACTGATACGAATATGATCATCATCATCATCATCGTCGTCGTCGTCGTCGTCGTCGTCATCATCATTATCATCATCATCATCATCATCATCATCATCATCATCATCATCACCATCAGTTCCTGATGCCAGCCATTTGTCGGTGATCGTCTTATATCATCGTTTCTTATTTTCTGCAGTCTTGAAACCATACAATCTTCCGAAGCCAGCTCCTTTCCGCTGTGAGAATTCTTCTCCCTTCTTGTTTTATCATTGTCCAGCATTCTGATCCTTATACAGAAAAATCATTTGTATCATCGTCTCGTATATTTTTAACTTGGTTTCTTTGTTGATTGTCTGCTTCTCCATATCCTGTTTATTCCAAATGCTTGTGAAGCGCATCTAATTTTCCTTTTTATATTTTTGTCATTGTTGCCATCTGCGTTTATTAGTCCTTCTGTAGATAGACGAATTGTTCTACTTGCTCAAAGCTTCTCCTTGGAGTGTGATAGTTATTGGTGTCTCTTTGGTCCTTTCACTCACCATTGTTTAAGTTATTTCTGCGGTGATCATTAGGCCGAATCTACTACTGGTTTCTTAAGTCTGTGTCGTAATATCCTGTAGTTCTGACCCACCTCTTGTGAGAAGCCCAATGTCTTAAGTAACTCGAAGATTACTCACCAGCCCTCCATATAATTTGATTACTGCCTCGGTGTTGTTAAGGCTGAGTGACATTACTGCTTCTAACACAAGTTTAAATAGGTATGGGTATGAGATACATCCTTGTCGTACTAAAGTTTTCGTGTGAAAGTATGCTGTGACCCTTTTATCTATTTTTATGGCACTTGATGATTTTCGATATATCTCTTGTACAAGTTTGATCAATTGCTCTGGTATTCCTGCGTTTTGCATCGCTCTACATTTCATCATTCCATATACTGTCGAATTCTCGCTTGAGTCTATGAAGTTGATGAAGACTTTCTGGTTGTGTTCTATGCTTATTTTAAGTATTTTGTCTCATTGTGAATAGTTGATCAATTGCGCATCTTCCTGGTATGAACCCGGCTTGCTCTTCTCCAAGTGTTCTCTGAGCTTTATAAAGTAGAACTTGGGTATTTTGTATTCCAAGTGGTCTCTCACCAAATGCTTCATTCTGTTTTCTGTCATTTTGATGAAAACGTTTCCTGGAATGCTCTTTAAACCAATGCCTCTGTAATTTTTGCAGTTTTGTGGATCTTCTTTTCTTTTATATATCGGGACGATTGTTCATATTGCCCAGTCTTCTGGTATTTCTCCCTCTTGTTGAATCCTTGTAACAAGGGTATGCATAGCATTAGCAACTGCTTCTCCTCCTCCTCCTCCTCCTCCTCCTCAACCGCACACGATCAACTTACATAATAACCGTTGTACGTCTGTCTGTCCCGTAAACAAACACTATTGTGACGTCACTATACTGCCGCCTTAGCGACGGTTGTCTTGACGGTTGTCTTGACGACGGCTATAGGCCTATAATATGACGTTATTGTTATCACTGCAATAATAATTGTTTTTTATATACCGTGATTTTTCACGGGTTTACAGCTAGTATTATTATAATACCTTAAATTTTACATAAAGTTCAATTACGGTTTGACAGTTTGACGAAGAGTGTGCCATTGAAATTCATGAGAAATTTAGGTACGGGAATATAAGAATGCAAACGGTCATCAGGAATTTAGGCCAAGAGACTACAGTCCAAGTCGACAAATTTAAAGTCGACCAAGTCGATCGTTTATTTGCCAAGTCGATCGACTCGACAAGAGGTCGACTAGACGACAAAGTTGATCGAGTCGATCTTTGGCTGAGCCAAGTCGATCGTAGAACTAGACTCGATCGACCAGGGGGTATATCGTATATGTGCGTGGCTAACATCGAATCCTCTCGATTGGCCATCTGAATGGAAGACACAAAGAGACAGACGGTCCAGCATCATTTGGTAGACACATCGAAGTCCATCCGATTTCAGTCTTTTCTGAGTCATGCAAAACTTACTTCAATGGATTCTTAGCCATTCCTAAGGATATAACAGCAACCTCAGTCAGATGAGCCCTGGAGTTGCGCTCGACCAAAGGTTTTCGTACGGTACAAGCTAATCAGTTGAAGATCTCCATTTGAAACTGAAACACTAATATGTGACCATAATAGCTGTGAAAACGATTATTAAATAGAGCATAACCCCAACGTGTCAGTAGAAAATATAAACAAAGGGCACTACACACAGCAAAGTCTATGCATTCGCTGACACGTGAGAACTGCCATGGTGATTGGCTGTATTGACGTTTCACAATAAACACGGAGGACATGCTGTAATGCATTAACAGCTGCAGAAGAATACTCATATATACAGAGTTGTCGCTCGACCAACAAAAACGAAAAATGCACAGAAGTCCCGATTATTCGAACACTGTGTATACACATAATGCGCTTCTTGTATCTATTAATCAGTGCTAACAGTATTTTTTTAATAAGAGATCTTATGGATGCGTTCGTTTCAACCAAAAATTAATGATGTTGAGTGTCTCAGACAAAGCTCGGACCAATGAAGGAGGTAATGGTGTATCTTGAGGGAAGACACCAGAGGAACGAAGAGAGGTCATAGGTGTGTTAGAACTTAGAAGTCTTTCGTGTGCAGTCACTCACTAAGTCTTATTGCTCTGAACGAATTCTACTGAGTAATGAACGACCATGACTCTCGTAATTTTCATGTCACATGACGGTGTCTTCCGTTGTCGCTGCTGTTGCCTCTGCTGCTGCTGTTGCTGCTGTTGGCATTTGGACGACGATGGGTCGGTTGCTGGCATTAGCGTTGTCTTTTCGGTCGCAGGTTGTCTGTCTTTCGCCAATATCTGGACCTGCGCTGAAACAGCGATCTGCTGTTACTGCTTTGACTTCTGCTTTGCCAGTGGTTGACTGGTGGCCGCTTGGACTGAGATTCGGCTGACAGCCTTCGAAAATGGCCAGTGTCAGGTCGACATCGAACAGATCATCTGGGACGGATCTTGACAAAGTGCTTCTGAACTTATGCGACGCCTTGGAGCGCGTCCTGCGAACGCTCTCTCGCCATGAGTATCCAGGCTGAGTTGTCAGGCGCCTCTTCAACACTTTGTTGCTCGCATCTGGTCTGCATATCTAAACAACATACACACCTTGTCCTGAACCATCAGTCTTGTGCTGTTCCAATTCAGTCACTAGTTTCATCGCAATTGTTGTTCTCATACAAACATCTAAAACCTGGTCTCGCTGACCAACCAGTGAACATCTCTGTACAATCAGATTCTTTCATATTTAAATGTCCATCTATCTGTAGCAACACAAACCAGCTCTTCACCGAAAGCATTCATTCATACTGCAAATAATGAAAGCGTATCTTTAACGTTAAACACAATAACCTACAATCTTGGGGAAAATCAGATGCTTTGTGTAATGCTTAGTCTTTAGGGGTCGTATTATTTTGACCGTCTTCTTAGTAAATAATTTATCTACCCTGTTCGGTTCCTGACAGCGGCTTTTCTTTCGTGTGCGGTAATACCTGCAGTTGAACAATAAATAAGTCTTATTACAAAAAGTTACCTCACATTTATAGAGCGCCTCAACGTTGCCTATGAAAAGTAATTGATGCGAAATGTCCGGAAGACCTGTATTTTCACCGAGAATTGAGACAAATCTGCAAGAGCCGAGTTTTTGAATCAGTTCCTCGCCAATGCAGAATCCAGGTAGGTCAAACCATAGTTGTTAAAAGCGGTTTTTTTGTTTTTATTTTTTTCAAAAAAACCTCGTTTTTTATTTTCGTATTGTTTTTGTGTCTTTTTCTGTATGTTACTTTATTTATTTATTTACTGTCTGTTAATCTTTTAATTTTCTGTTTAATTTTTTGTCTGATGTCCCTTACGTTGTCTCCGTAGGCTACTTTCAAGGATTCAGCTAATATACGTCACTATTTACGTCAACATTTGAGAAATAAATACTTTATGAAATAGCACAGTAGGCCTACAGGAAATAAAATAAAAGTTATTTCTAATTTATCTGAAATGTCAAAAAAGGATGCGGAATGGATTCACGTTACTCTGATAAACGCATTGGCTAAATTGAAATGCTTTACTGTGAGAAAGTTTACACTACCAGTATATAGGCCTATGATAGTCTATCCCTACAAAGTTTAGTTTGTAATTGTGTTAGTTTAGTCAGCATGGACTTATATCAGATATGTTTACAATTTAAATTTGAAAAGATTTCAATATTTTAATTTGTTAATTTCTTATTAAAGCAAGTTTATAAGTAATAAAATAATTGTTGTAGATTGATGTTACTTAGTGTTTACTAATAAAGTTGTGTTATTTGCTCATAAAATTCTGAAAATAAGGTTTTTAAATATAAATTGCAGTAGGGCCTCCAAGATGCGAGAAAGTCAAATTATTTTCTTTTTCGTTTTTTCCAATTTTTTCCATTTTCTATTTGGTTGTTGAAAAAAAGGAAGTTTTTCCGCTTTTTAAAATTTAGTTTCTAACGTTTTTAACAACTATGGGTCAAACAAAGACAGTGATGTGCTAAGACGGGAAATGTTTCTATGTTTATACTGCCATGCAGATGATTGGAATGGATCGATACTAAAAAAACGGATGAGAGACAGACAGACAGATACAGAGACAGACATAGTCTACAGATTGTACTGTTAGAGATCTTTTGCGAGTGTCTTCCATAGAGTTGGTTGATTAAGAACTTCATAGAATCTGAAAGTGCGTTGAGGACAAAAATGAGTTAGGTATGAGGACGAACCATAGAATACCTGAGTGGGTGAAGGACGAGTAACTGGCAA
The DNA here is from genome assembly GCA_963556255.1 of Allolobophora icterica. NCBI lineage: Eukaryota > Metazoa > Annelida > Clitellata > Crassiclitellata > Lumbricidae > Allolobophora > Allolobophora icterica. The sequence continues at coordinate 46,932,429 of OY744609.1, read as the reverse complement.
ACGTCAGAAGTGTGAAGATTATTGTGAGAGATGATATTAGAGCAGAGGCAGTTACATTAGTCGAGAACTGCATGAACATTTTAGTGCGAGTGAATACTGGATTATCTTATCTGTGTAAAGGACAATTATAAGGACACAACATGATTTGCTTGTTTTAAATGACGACAGTGAGAAACGTGTTTAATTCACAGACAATAAGAAATAACTTACTTAATCTGAAGAAGAATCAGTACAAAGAAGAGTGTGATAACAATCACTCCAAGAACTGCGCTAAAGGCGGCGATTCCTTGTGTTGGCCGAAAATCTCTACTTTTTTCAAGAACTGTGAAAACAAATACTTTCTATAATATGCTTAGTCCGACATGATAGGTCAGTTTTCATCTCCCATAACCTATCCTAACACTCGAAACAAATTAACCTCTATATCATAATCACCACACCCAGCGTTACGACCGCCTCAGCGATCATCATCATCATCATCATCATCATCATCATCATCATCATCATCATCATCATCATAATCATCATCATAATCATCATCATCATCATCATCATCATCATCATCTTCATCTTCATTTCTATCATTAATAGGCCTATTATTATTTTTTTCCCAGAGGTACATGTAATCCCTCAGGAGTCTAAAAAATTATGCTAGGAGCTGTTGTTGAATATCTGAAAAATCAGGCCTCGTCCTCCGCAACATTAGTGAAAATGCCGCGAAATGCGATGGCGTTGTAGCGCTGGATGCTAATTATTATTATTATTATTATTATTATTATTATTATTATTATTATTATTATTATTATTACAAACATTTTTAATGCACGCAAAGTCACACAGAAATGCGATTCTGACGCGCGGTTAGCCGAAGAGCAATTAGATGTCCATATCTTTGAAAGCCATGGTGAGAAGTAATGAGTTATGCGGCGTTTCTTGAAGGAAGACGAAGAGGTAGAGCAACGGATAAGCATTGGTAGTCGGTTCCATTCCTTGGAGGCTGCATCACAAAATGCATGAGGGCCCATGGCAGTGCTGCATCTAGGCTCAACGAAAAGACCAAAAACCGAAGACCGTAGACTGTGTGGCGGGTTGTAAGGAGAGAGTAGTGGTTGAAGGTAGGTAGGAGTGCACATTGTGAAGGTTTTATATGTCAAGCAGGCCAGTTTAAATCTAATTCTGAATTCTACAGGAAGCCAATGCAACTGATGGAGTAGAGTTAATGAGTTTGAACGAGAAGATGCACGCAACACCACGCGAGTCAGAGAATTTTGGATGCGTTGAAGCCTGTTGACTTGAAGATCTGACATGCCTCCAAGCATAGAGTTGGCATAATCGAGGCGAGAGCAGACAAGAAAAGAGGTTATGGTCTGTGACATGTCTTTGGTAAGAGCCGACCTTATGTTACGAATTGCTCTGATATGATAGAAACAAGATTTGCAAAGGTTTGTTATGTGGGATTTGAATGTCAGATTACTCTCCAAAGTGACCCCAAGTGTTTTGATAGTCTTTGATATTGGAACGACAGTGCCAGCAAGGTCAACGCTAGAATGAGAAGGAAAAAGCGCAGTCGCTGGCGTTAGCCGAACATGATTGCCTCAGATTTATCTGGGTTTATAGCAAGACCACTGAAGCAGAACCATGCATGCACTGAAGAGAGGCACTCTTCTAGTATTGCTTTACCGGACTGATCAGTTGACGACAGAGCGATTAAAAGCTGAGTATCATCAGCAACCTGCTGCAACTGGACTCCAACGTGATTGGCTATGCGACTGATTGAAGAGGTGAAGGTGGTAAATAATAGGGGACCGAGAACAGAGCCCTGAGGGACACCCAGACACTGCTGCAGGCCGTATGCATAAGAGGGGTGTAACTCTTATTCCCAGCTTAAATCTGGCCTATGTCGGAGTAGTGGGTTAAATTGGCATGCATGAGACAGGTGTACCGCCTTACGCTGGACATAACGCTATTCCGATTCTACCCCTAGGAGTAAGTCCGCTATTCCTAGCTTAGCGGCGATTAGCAAAGATGGCGGCCATTGTGATTCGCCGCTTCGACGAAATTTTAGACGTCAAAAAGTGTTTCAGAGGCGCCATAATTAGTTCGCCTCGTTCACCGACAACGAACTTAATATTACGTTTCGTTTGCCGTCACAAAATGCTGAAATTTGACGAGATACCTGACGATGTTGCATTCGAAGTGCCGCGGCAGGTTCCGTACGGTGGGTAATGATGAGGGTATTTCACGCGGGGAAAACCCAGAGACATGCATTGTCTCGCACAGTTACACCCGGAGTAACTAATCCAACGGCTAAACGGGGTCGTGCATGCCAATAACCACCAAGGCTTATTCAGGGAATAGTTACTCCGGGTGTAAGCGCTATTCAAGGAATAAGCTACTCTAGTCTTATGCATACGGCCAGCAGTGCAGAGAGAAGGATCCGATCGAGCAGTACCAATACCCACTTGTTGAGACCGATTGCAGAGGTAAGAAGCTAACCAAATTAAGGCAGTCCCAGATACACCGAAGCTTTTGCTGAGTCTAGAGAGTAGAAGCTGGTGGTCGACAGTGTCGAAAGCAGCACTAAGGTCGAGGCAAACATCTACATAAGGTCCGTCACGAAACAATCTTATCATAATAATAATCAGCATATCATCATATCACGTTACTATATCATCATAACTATCATTCAACTTTATCACTATTGTCATCATCACATCCTCGTTGTTTCTTGATCTCGATCGTTAAGTTGATAATCATTTGACGTTAATCGATGGTCATTTGATGGTTGCATTTATGGTTATTTGATGGTCACATTGATGGTCATATTGATGGTCGCATTTATATTCATTATTGCACTGAATACCAGCATCGCCTTCACATTTGAGTTTGGTTGTCATAGTGACATCTTTAATGCAATTAAAATGATAAAGCAGAAGAACGTTAACTCACTATATTCCACTTTGGTCTTTTCGCAATATAGACCATACCTCTCTGGAAAACATCTTAAAGAAATGAACAGAAACTCATCATGTAAACTTTTTAAAGTCCAGTAATCGCCATTGAAAATAATAAAATACAAATTAATACATGTTTGCGTGTTGTTTACGGTATCAGCGCTAACAGGGATGAGTGGATATATAATCAACATTGATAGTCATTTACACTCTTGTAGGAGATATAGTAACATGCACGTGTAATATATATTTATTGATGCAAAAACTCGAAGCTTAAGACATTTTGAGTAAGTTATAAGCGGTATCGTTTGAAAAAAAGTATTAATGTTTACCTTTGCCGTTTGGTACGCCTAATTGCCCATCATGCAAGTGTATGGTCGTTAGCATTCATTCTGAGCATGAAACGCAGTCTGCTACTTTTATTTTACACACAAACCTTAATATCATTTGATCTCATTGATATTTTTCATCTTCCTTCAGTAAAAGATCGTAAAGTTTAGATCTATCTATTAAGTTATAACCCGATGACTCCAGCTAATTCAATTCGGTAAAGACGTTAATAACAATCTTGTCGGTTTGTTTCTTCAAAGATAGTCATTTATAAAGATGATCAACAACTAAATAGCCTTCTAATCTCTTTCATTTGAGCTGCGATGCGTGACAATTTATTTGCATTATTGTAAGTTTAAAAGCAATTTAGGATTTGTTTTTAGTCACTTGTGCGATTAACATGTTTCAATGTTTAGGCCTAGTCCAGTTCCAGAAGCTGTGGATAATGTTCTAGCCGTTTTAAGCTAAATAAAGCTTGGAACCTTCAGATACAAGATTTAGGTAACATTTTTAGACAATATGTTTCAATGTTTGGTCCAGTTTCAAAAGCTGTGGATAATGTTTTCCAAATTGGCTGTTTTAAGCTAAATAAAGCTTGGAACCTTTAGGCACAAGATTTAGGTCAAATTTGGAGACAATAGGTTTCGATATTTAACCCAGTTTCAAAAGCTGTGGATAATGTTTTCCAAATTGGCTGTTTTAAGCTAAATAAAGCTTGGAACCTTCAGGCACAAGATATAGGTCAAATTTGGAAACAATGTGTCTCGATATTTAATCCAGTTTCAAAAGCTGTGGATAATGTTTTCCATATTGGCTGTTTAAGCTAAATAAAGCTTGGAACCTTCAAGCACAAGATTTAGGTCAAATTTGTAGACAACGTATATTTCATATGTATGAGTTCTATTTTATCGCAATTGTGCAAAACGTTCCTATTGGTCACATAGTTCTGTATAGTCCTAAGATGAAGGTTTGAAAAGCAGTCAAAAACTGTTAAAAATTGCAGTTCTTAAGTGGACCCTATATGACCTACAAAAATGGTACTTCATCAGTATTACCAGTGCTTGTTTTCTGCCGGAACGCTCCGGAACGGCGTTCCAGCACCTTTTTTCAGGAATTTTGAAATAAATTTGTTAATTCAATAAAGGAATAATTTAGTTGGTTTAATTTAATGTGAAGTCAAAAGTTTTCTTCACTGAGAGCCTCCCCAAACCCCATCCCCGTTTTTCTTCGGTCTTCACCCTCAATTTAGCTCTTGCATAACTTTTCGATTCGGGATCCTTTTTTCTAGAAGAAGAGCACTGAGTATTACTATATATTGCAGTACTGGGTATTAGCGCGTTGGCCGAATTACGGTAGCTAAATATTGGACGATTGTGAGTTGTGCTAAGAAAAGTCAACGCTCAAAACATGGCTTTACAACGTACACGCAGCTGGGCTTGAAATTGTCCTGATGATCGCAACACAGACCATTTTCATTGCAATAATTCTTATACTGCGCTTTATCGCACTCCTTTGAAACACTCGGGCACTCTGATCACAAAGAAAAAAAACAGCAGTCGTTGTTAGAAACATAATTCCAAACCCGACATTTCCAATTTTCCTAACCTTTTCAACAATAAACTAAACACGTTCTTTCCACTTCGGTAACCCCTTCAAGATGATTCTAAGTACATTCTGTCTCAATCACTGATCCTTTCACTGACTTTCAGCAAGAACCTAAGCAAATCTTCAGACAAGATAGAATGGTGACCAATCAAAGTTGTCAAGTCAAGTGTATGCTTTGCAATGGTGACAGAAATATAGAGACAAGCAATAGAAATAGAGGAAGATGGGAACATAAGAGCCGACTTTGCGCAGCAATGGAGTGCCAAGCACCACCAGAAATAGGCCATGCGAGGCTCACATATATACCTGAAGACCACCAGATATCAGTCTACAATGAGCGCTTTTCAAGAAATTATTTTTCTGTTTTTATATATTTGTAAAATAATAAAACGCCTGTTATATTTTAATCTCAATTAACTTTTCATCACTCGTGTTGTAAGTTTTATGCAGAGAAGCGTGCTTGATGACTACAATTTCACACTACAATTATAAACAAAAGAGTTAAGAATTGAGACTGGAGAGAACCATGGTATTTTGTAGCATTGTAACATTCCATTGGAATTATGGAAAGAAATCATTTCAGTAATAATTTAAAGTAGTTCCAAGTTACACTTCTTGTTGAACTTCTATTTTTCTCAGTGCTCTCCATAGTCCTGTCTAATAGTCTATCTACAGTCTTTAATTTGGGTTATGAACTAATTCAGGCAAAATAGTTCGTCTGCTGTTTTTTGTGCGAAATGCGAGTTTGGTGATTTAATTAGCTAATGGATATATTAAATTATAATTATCCATATTCTCATAGAGTTCTTCTGTATGTTGCCATATAGCAAATTCTACTGTCAAATGGATAATTTCATTAACTCTGTCCTAACCAAATTCAACAAAGGAAAAATATAGAAAATCCCTCAAAAGGTCAAAAACTTTTTCACCTTTACGCGCGAACATTGCTTTGACTTTCTTATCACAGTATTTTGGTAAAATCGGCGCCTATGGAGACAGGTGGAGAGAATAGGCAGAAGCAGATGGAAAGGGAAAGGAAAACGAGACAGGTGGGGTACGCCGTGATATCCACGCAAAACGATCATCCTTAGTCAACACAAAAACGTAAGAACTTTAGAGCGAAGAGACAGCCCTACACTGAAGCTGTAGTCCTTGAGATTAAAGAACTAGACGGAAAAATCACAGGACCCTGCAAGGCAAGAACTGAGAACGAAGTGAATTGTGCTTTAAGCAAAACAATGTCTTAGTATCCATAACGTAAGAAAAGCAACTACAAGAAGTGTCTCGATGATTCTCAACAAGCAATTGAGGCAATGATCTTAAAACAGGTAAACAATGTCAAATTTTGCACAAAGTTCACATAAATGACAGACAAATTATATTTATGACCCCGCGACAGCAGCAAGGATGAAAACCTTCTCGAGTAGCTTCAACAAATGATTGACAGAATTCCAAAAGACGACGTATTAGTTTAATAGGGGCTTTCATCATTTTTGTCGCGCTTGTTAGCAACTCAGAAACGCTCTAAATTTAATAATTACTCATTTTATATTCAGTTGCCATGACAATGCTGCAGCCATGGAGGCAGACATTTCTAGCCATATTTCACCCAAATATTTATCCATTTTCTTTTTAGTTAAAAGAAATTGGCACTGGTGAGTGGAGAGTTAAAAGTTTTAACTCTCCAGTGCCAATGTGCGGCTCGCTTTTGGTTTTCCAATAACAAATAATAATAATAATAATAATAATAATAATAATGATGATGATGATGATGATGATGATGATGATGATGATGATGATGATGATGATGATGATGATGATGATGATGATGATGATGATGATGATGATGATGATGATGATGATGATGATGATGATGATGATGATGATGATAATAATAATAATAAATTAATAAAATAATAATAATAATAATAAATTAATAAAATAATAATAATAATAAATTAATAATTATAATAATAACAATAATAAAGTTGGGGGCTTGGGCATTCGCAGGGTTACCTCGCGCTTCCCGCCTTTATGGCGTCCTCTGCAGGGACCTATGCTCTCCAAGCTTCCATGCTCAGCAACCTAAGCGCAGATACAGATAACCGAGTTGCAGCCACAACTGAACATGACGCATTGCAGCCCACTAGTGAACTTGGCCATAAGCAATCTTCTTGGAACAAACCAGTTTTCAAAGAGAGGTGCTAAGGTGAGGCCGTCCGGTCTTTTGCCGTCTGCTGTGGATGGACCTGAGGGCTCTTTAACTGATGGAAAGCCTGCCTGAATCAGGTTTCTGCAGATCAGTCGTTTGTAGTCGCATGGTGGGCTGTTCGACTGGAGCCCAGACGGCACGAAAGACCATGTGAGCCCTCTGCTGTTACCCGTGAGCCACATGGACAGTCATGTGGTTGCCAGATCTCCGCACCAAGGCGGAGGCCGACTGCAATTCAAATCGTTTCATCATCTAGCCTTAGACCACAAGCGCTGACCGGAAGTGCAAAAAGCCAGCCTATGATGTCATCTACTCTTTTTCGTGTTAGAACAAATTTATCTATTTTCCCTATCATCAAAATCGGAACACGACGTGTTTAAGTCGAAATCAACGACGTCTTAAATGCGCATATTATGTAACGGAGGGAGCTTTCTTCGGCTAGCCGGCTCGGATATGTTTAACATGTTTAATATGAGTGTGGGTCGACATACGGATTTGTAAGTAATGAAG